>MU204446.1:22103642-22128029 GCA_017309775.1 Paedocypris sp. Pulau Singkep
ACTGTGATTTCTGTAATCAGTGAGGAGTGAATATTCTGTGACATCATCAACTGGCGACACCTTTTAAAAAGCTGGACCGGCATAAGCGCGAGGAGTACCCGCGTGATCCTTGTCAGAATGTTCTGATTGGCTCAGAGCGTTTGTTTACGTGCGTACTGGACTTCTGCATGCTTATTCTGGCAATCTTCGTTCTGCTTTCACACAGGCCAGTTTCCGGTAATTTACCGGCATCTTGGTGGAAAAATGTCGGAACGAATTTACCGGCGTTTGTCTGTTCACATTAATGCATGCTGACAATACACCAGTAATTTCCCGGCAAGGTCTGTTTGTGTGAAAGGGGCTAAAGTTCCCACCACACCGTTGCGTGAGTCGGATTTGTGGAGTTAAATGCTTTAAGCTATAAGCAAGCTCAATTTCATGCATTGTTACTCTCAAAAACGAGGCAAGCCACAGTTCAAACCGTGATGCAAGTGCAGGCAGCTTTTGTTTTCTTCCTGGTCACAGAGCTTCTTGACCGCTCTGCAGACTGGGTGAATAATGCTGTCGGTGTGTTAAGAGCAAATTACAGGGATTATAAATCACCTTTTAATGGAAGAAAATTTGAACCTTTCATGATAACCCCACTTGGTGTCGGCTAAAAGCATTTTCTGTGTAAAACAGGGAGGAACATTCTTTATATTTATAGTTGTTTCTGGAATTAAACACTCCGCTTTGCACAACAACAACGAATTCAGAATAATTTTTAGTTACTAGTATAGATGAATGTCACCTAAAAACGTTGAACCAAACTGGACAAAAGCCTTAAAATATATCAGCTAAAACATATTAAAAGTTATATTTGTTTTATATTAAATGCATGTGTCCTTTTAATTCTGTGTATTATTCTTCTGGTGGCAGTATTGTACTTTGACTACTGAGTGGAACCCCACATTTACTGCTGCTCACTTCTGTATTTAGAAACATGTTTGTGCAACTTCACTGGATAGTTAAGCCCAGAGCACAGTTTATTTTGGCCACATTGACAATTGTGCTTTACTTTCACTTCACTTTTCAATAAGCACAATTTTTACACATGGTTTACACTGCTATAAAAAAAAAAGAAACCTTTTTTGATTGTTCTGAAATGTGAACTTGCGAAAAGCAATAGCTTTTTTTCCATTCATTAGCCATTGGTGCTAATATGGTGTAAAAAAAAAAAAAAAAATTGGTTTGCTCTTTTTTTGGAACATTTATTGCATGATCAAAGTGTTATTATACTCAGGTATTGGTGTTCAAAAGTGAAATGATATTGATGTTTTGGTAAAAAAAAAAAAAAAAAAACCTATGTACATGTATTTTTTGGTAGGAAAATCCTTGGTTTCAACAATGTGAATACATTGAAAAGTTGAATTTCGTTTAGTTCCTCTCAAACTGAGCAAAAGATGATGCTTTTGTTCCTACTTTTGTGAATTGTATGTCTGAAAACAAACGCCGCTTGAATGTTAACATTGGCGTCACACACCTCTAGCAAATTTGCATTATTTATTTCTAAGTTATATTAAATAGTGTCAAATTGGCAAGAAAAACCGTGCTCCCAAGCTCACCAGAGGGCTCGGGCGTCACGGGGGGATTTTTTTTATGGAAACGTAATAGCTTTAAATGATTATTCATTTGCGTAATGCGTTTGCCGGACGGCGGAGTGACTGCGGGAGTTGTGCTCTCAGGAGGAAGCCCATTCTAACTGGGAGTTTAGTTCCTGGCTCAGAGGAGCAGCGGGATGTGTAATCTGTTTAGGCTGGTGGGGAACGTGGCTGGCGGCGTCGTGCTAATTGTTTAGCGTGTTTGTGAATGCGGCGGAGGAAGCTTTGGGCCGTCTCCTGGCACTTTCTAATGAAGAGAGCCAGACTACAGAATATAATTACATAATCTGCCCTAGTACGCAAAAAGATAAACAGACCGCTGAGAACGAAGCAACCAAAAAATGGGCAGTTTTCAGATCAGAGGTCATCTGAAGGACACTTTCATTCACATTTCTTCATTTATCACGAATTTAATCAGATTCTTCCGATATAATGTTATTCGTGTGAATAATTGCACTTTTTTTTTGTCTTTCCAGATGCGACTCTGAAAACCGTTACCTTGGCAACCCCCTGCGAGGAACCTGTTACTGTGAGTGTTTTCCGTGCGAGCTGTGACCTTAAAGCACTGCTGGAACATTCCTGCGGAGAACCTGCTGATGTGTTTGTTCTCTGAGATCCGGTCTAACGTTTGATAAAGTCAGTCTCGTGGAGCTGAGGATGTTCCAAGCCATGTGGAGAGCCACAATGTCGTGCAAAATGGTTGAGAGAGACATTCAGAACGAGAAGGTAGTTGCGAGCAATGTCTCTTTATCTAAGTTGATCTGCCTCCATGTCTTGGCTGAGTGTGTCACGAGAGCAGATTGACACTAGGGGTCAGTATTGTTATACATTGTAAACGTCATTCTCAATCGGTCTCTTTCTCCTATATTTCTCTCATATTTCCTTTTTTTCTTACCTTTGCCTCTCTGTCTTATTCCCTCTTGTTTTGTTCTCTTTACATATCTCTCATTGTCTGTCTATCTATTTTCCAACCATTTCTATCTCTCTTTGCCTCCCTTTTCTCAATCTCTCTCTTCCTGTATCTTTTTTTAACCTTACTCTTCGTTTTTGATGTCTTTGTTAAATCTTTTTCTCTGCTTCTCCCTGTCATTTTAATGATCCTTTATTTTTCTCTTTGTCACTCTTTTTGCGCTGTTTATTTGTCTCTCTTGCTTTTTTTTAATCCCTCTTCCTCTTTTTTTTTTCTCCCACTCTCGTCTGTATTTTGTTTTTCTCTATTTTGAGATCTCTATCTCTGTATCTCTCTTTCTCTCTCTCACTGTTATAGTCTTTTAGTCTCATGCATGCTCTTTCTCCCTTAACTGTTTTTCTTCTCTCCTATTTACTCTTGTCCTATCACGTATCATTTTTTCCTTTACCTTACTCTCTCTTCTTTTTTTTTCTTCTTTTTTTTTTTCTTTTTCTACCCCTCTCACCATCTTCTCCATAGTCTTTTTTCCGATCATTTATTTATCTCTTTGTCATTCTTTATCTCTGTATTTTCCTACTATTTGACATGTTTCTCCTCCCTTCATCTCTTTTTTTTTTTTACTCGCTTGTCTGTTGATTTCTCTATCTCTCTGTCTATAGTTCCCGATCACTCTCTCATTGTGGAATCTGGCTAAATGCAGGGAGTTGCATTAAAGACATCAAATTTCACTCCGTTTGCAAAACCTCGCCACCATTCTCCCTGTAGTCGTCAATCAGCATTAAATAAAGCTTTCAATGAATCAGTCAATATCCTTCCACTCGTCTTTTAGAGGAAGCCTGTGCTGAAAAGCATCCGGACCAATTTCGATTTGGACGAGAACTGCGTCGGTCGCACTTTTCTTCCCTTTCTCAATTCATAGGAAGTGTCCTGTAGGGGGACTTGTAACAGGAAAGTGGGCTTCAGGCAGTGATGTAAGACGCTGTCAGAATGAGTAAGAGAGTGTTTGGTACTAATGAAAGACACCAGCAGAAGTTCCAGAAGGCAGTGTGAAGCTCTCACACACGCGACGTTTGACTTTTGATTTCCGCAGGCGTGATGTGATGGTGTGTTGTGTCAGTGCGGCTCCACTCGCCTTTACGGAAGATCGATTCTGTGAAAACGGACCTCCAGACCCAGTCAGAACGCGGACTTGTCTCGGTCATCTTAAGTTCTGTCGACGTGCTCCTTCATGCGTTTTGGGGCGACGTGTAGACGTGCTGAAAGAATCTTTCTAGAGCTGTTCTCGACTTTCAAAGTTCGAATTTCAAATCATCTATTGTATAATCAATATGTAGAACTCAAATCTACCACTTTTCAGTTGAGGAGTGAGATGTTTTCGTGTTTTATTGATTACTTCATATGATTTGAAAACCTGTAAAATGTCTTTTCTAGGCAGTGATAGATTTTTCGAAATTATGAATAATACGAATCCATATGTATTTCTTCTACACACATCACTTTTTAGTCATTGAGGTTTTTTTTTTCTCATTTTGAATTAGTTTTTGTGTCTTATTTAATGTTTCATCTGATTTGGAAACCTATAAAGATGTCTTTCTAGGCAGAGTCATTTAAATTATGAATAATCCTAATCCGTATAAACATTTCTATCAAGATATACAGTATGAGTACCAGTTCTTAGCCTTTGAGGTTTTATTCTCGCATTTCATTGAAAAAGCAAATGAAGACGTCTAGGCAATGTAGGGTGAAAGACATCTTTACTCCGCCATATTGTGAATTACCCAAACATCTGTTGTCAGGTAGACGCCTGTGGCAGCATTCCGTCATTTAACAGCTCAGGAGTTTAGAAAGCAATCTTCTTTTTTCATTGATGCTTTAAAAGACCTTATACCAGACATTGAACATTTATACATTTGTAGAATCTTCTCAAGTAAACGTTTTAGCTCTTTAAACTCAAGTAGTAGTTTAGTGAAATTCAGAAATTTCAAATTTGTTCATTTAAAAAAGTTTTCAAATAAAAAATTCAGAAATTTGTTAATTAAAAAAATTGTTCGATTTAAAAATTCAGAAATTTGTTCATTTTAAAAACATGTACACATGTACAGTTTTACATTTCAGGGCACGTTTTCTGTAATATTTGAATAAATATGAACTTCTGGTCTTCTAAGAGAGTGTGTGTTCTTGATCTGAACAGACAACCTTCTGATTGACTACCAGTTCACCTTCAGTCTGCTGCAGGAAGACGACCAGCATTACACTGCCATTAACTTCATGGCCACTCCTGAGCAGGTCAGTGGGGTCTTCTAAGCTTGTAATGTTGGACCAAACTACATGTGATGTAGGAGTAAAACGATTTGCAACGACAACAATTACTGATTCAATACTGTTTTCCTGGGAAAATTGGAAGTTGTTTTAATGTAGAAATGTAAAGCAATGCAATCAAATTTGCGGACTACGTTATTGTAAATGCAAAATTGTATATTTTTTTTTAACCTTACTCTTTTTTTTTATTGTTGTTTTTAACTTTTTCTTTATCTTTCTTCTCTTTTTCCTGATTATTTTTTTTTCTTCGTCATTATTTATCTTTTTATTTCTGTCTCGTGCTGTATTTTGCTATCTCTATTTTTTCCATCTGTGCTTTTTTCCACTGTTTGTCTCTCCAGCACTCTTTCCTTCTTACCTTCCTTCCTTTTGCGTCTCTCTTCTATTACCTCTTATCTCTTCCCGTATCTCGTTTTATTTTTTTTTTTTTACTTTACTCTCTCTTATTTTTTTTTTGTCCTTTTGTACTCTCTCTGACTTCTCTCCGTCTTTTTCCCTTTGTTACTGTTTATTAAATGTGAGACAATGGATGAATAAAATAGTTTTTACAGTGGCGATTCAGACATAGTTTGGTTTTTTTAATTCTTGGACTGAAAGGTCAAATCATTAGTCACCAAATGTGCCATTTGGGACCTAGTATTAGCATTTTGTTTAGAATTGTATACAATTGTAATATGGTTTTAAAATAAATTGACTTCACATTTCACTTGCAGACAAGCAAGAACTTGGATATGTCCATCAACGCTTCAAACAACTTCAATCTCAACATCACTTGGTCTGTTGGATCAACAGGTACATTTTTATCAGAGTCACATCAAGTTTATTGTGTGGTGTTTTGTTGTTATTCCTCACATTATCATACTACCATGTTTTTATCTAAAATAAAACAGCGTGTAATTATGTGAAAAGGGGCTTTAAATAAAAGTTAGAATTATATTTGGTCATATTCATGTTAAAATATAGGAAAATCTCAGCAAGATGTTCATTAAAATATTGCAAGGACAAAAACTTTTTGAAGACGGTAGAGCAACAAACCAGGTTTCGATGGATTGCTCATATTGGTTGAAATATATGAAGTAATTCTTTACGGTAATGAGCTTTGATAGCCACCAATCAAAATGGAGAGGTCCTTTACTTTAGTGGATTCTATTGGCTTATATGCTTTGGTGACTCTGTAGACCAATCGGATTTAATCTGCCTGATAACTTTTTATCACATCTTTTTAGTAGCTTATTAAAAAAAAAAAAGAAGTCTAATTGGGGATTATGATTTAGTATACGCATAATTATGCTTTACATAATTTTATGAATGTTGTTTGTTGACATTTAAATTTGCTAAGAAAAAGCCACACAGTAAAATTAATACAAAATGTTCGCAATATTATCGAGGGAAAAAAAAATGACAAAGCAACTGAAATATTTGGCGTCATTGTTATTCTAGAGCAAATGCTTCCTAAAACCTTCCTGAACTTCGTTTGAGAACAGCCTACAAATCCTGCACTGGCACTTTTCACTGGGGCAACTTTTCCCTCATTTTTTAATTTGCATTATCGTCTTTTCATTTAATCAGTCAGCGGCCCATTTTGGCTTTGACGTCCTCACTCCTTTTAACAGGTTCACCTCTTTTCTCTTTAACCTCTCTGCTTCCATCAATTAATATCTGGGACGGTGTCTTTGTTTAAACGCACTGTCTCCTGAGAAGGGCATCTAACAATAGACCGATGGACACGCTGTTCGCTGGCTCACGCTCGGAATTCTGGGAGCGCACCGTTTTCAGGAGCGCCGAACAATTCCAATTAAGATAAACATTACCACGTATTCACATTTAGCTTGTCATTCTAAGTACTTTGTTTAACAGTGGTGGTTTGGAATAATGATTGCTGGGACTTAAGTGTTATGACGGAAGACAGAAATCTTTAAATGGTTCTGATAAAACAGGACAAAAGCTTTTCTCCTTAAGTACCTGTGTCATTTTCTTTATCAGTCCTGCTACAGTTTGTGCATTTCAATAATTCTGAGCTCATTGTGAATATTCAAATCAAATGTTTGTTTATGTGTGTAGGGGTCAAGAGGTTAATTTGTACCTGTTTCCTTTATTAGCGTTTTGGCACGGGATGTCCCAAACTGATTTAGAGAATCAGGATGGTTCCTGATAAAGAACAGTTTTGATGAACAAAGTGAGATGAGGTTCAGTAGAGCCAATCTCACTTTATCACTTCATTTCAACCTTGTAAAAGCTTCAGACTTGAGGCTGGTGTTGTGAAGCAAGACAAATTGCGATACTTCTAAAATAAATATCTGCATGGTTGAAATAATGTACGTATATTACATATATAAGTTATACGCACCTTTTAACTCTGAACATTCATATTTGTTACATCTGACTACAGTAATAATGAGGCCATCGTTTCACTCTGCTTCTTAAAGGGGCAGTGACGTACTGTACAATATAAGAGTTTATTTTGAAAATGCAGCCACTTATTTTGTGTGTGTGAGAGTTAGTCAACATTTTTCTTTTTCCGTGTGTGTACGTTTGAGGGTCTGGCGGTAAACCCGTATTACATTGCAATATTGTGGAAATGCTTTCACACATTCATGAATTACATTTTTATACATATAAACACTTTACTACAGTATGACACGTTTGTTTCGTTACAACTTTTAATGACGACGCAGAAACATTGCTAGTCGAACACAGAAAGCGTTGTAACAGGCTCCGATGTCTGTAGTAATGGGGGACTGAGGGGCTCTACTAAGAAAGAGAACCGTAAAAGTGCGCATGCTGCTCCGTTTATGCTTATTTTTTATCAAAGTCGTTTGTTAAACTTTTGATTCACACGAAGTTCGGATTCAGACTCACACACAAGAAGGAAAGAGAAAGAAAGACAAAGAGAGAAAGAAAATTGTGACAATGTAAACAGTCTTTGTCTTTGTCTGTGTGTCTCTCTCTCTCTCTCTCTCTCTCTCATTTTTCGAATAAACGCCAAGGCTGCTACTTTTAAAAGACACACTAGACATATTTAAAATGGCAGATGCTTATCCAGGTTACCCCTGCAACTAATTACTTTAAATAAAGTTATAATACAGAGTTTGTGTACAAATAATGTAATTACGGTCTACTGAAATGACCCCCCCCCAATACTGTGATACTGATGCCGTCAGGACACTAGAACATATTATGATATGAATTTTCACTCATATCGCCCACCCCCTAGTCTGATTGTAATGTTGTATATATGTGTGTGTGTGTGTGTGTGTGTGTGTGTGTGTGTGTGTGTGTGTGTGTGTGTGTGTGTGTGTGTGTGCATGTGTATGTGTGTGTAAAATCGATTTACGAATCGAGATTGGTTCGTGTTCCATATCTAATGATTCTGATTGGGTTGGGAACCCAAAAAATGTGATGGAAACATCACAAAATGTAACTGAAATAGCTAATGTTACAGATTGTGGCATAGATAGTGATCACAAATTCTCAGTTATTATGTTGTTATAATAACATGTTATGTATACATGTTTGAATAAATAAATAAATGAAATTAAATGGAAAAAAATATTTACATTTACAAGTTTTTTTACAACATGTTTTTTTTTTTTCACTTGCAAAGCTGGAACAATATCCGGAGAAGAGATTCCCATTGTATCCAAGACCAACGTGAAAGAATACAGAGACAGTTTCTCCTGTGAGAAGTTCAGTTTTCACAGCAACCCCAACATCACCTTCTACGTGTACGTCAGCAACTTCTCATGGCCAATCAAAATACAGGTAAGCACACGTTTATCTTAAAATGAACAATAGTTTATTAGTTTGTGGGATGATGTGCAACAGAAAGTTCTTTTATACAGTATGTAACAGTTTGATGATATTTTTTTTACACAAAATCTCTGTATTCTGTTAAGAATTTTCAAATGCTAAATTGTTTAACAATTTGTTTTTTGCATTTCCTTTAAATAAAATTGCTTGATTATAGTTGTATCTGCCTATTTATAAGGCTGAAATGAGTAAAATATCCAAGTTTCTTTCGAAAGTTTGGTTCTTATTAACCAAATCCTAATTTCTTAATTAATTTCTTAATCTTAATTTTAATATTTCTCTCTGTAATAGTTTAGTAAATTGTACTGTCTAGTGACTGCTGCAAAAGGATTTGTTTAAAAACCAAGAAACTCGTAATACTGCAATGCATAGTAATTTCATTTTTTGAGTCAAATGTTTTTGAGTCAGACATTTTCGAGTCATGCCTTCATGGTAGGCACTTTAAAACATTTATTCAATGTATTGAATAAAAAAGTCAGTCTGTTTGTTGAGTTAAGCAGTTCTAGTCGTCTGGAAACTTGTGTCCCCCGTGTAAAATAAAAGTTATGGCCGTTTTCTTTTTTATCCAAAAAATGATTCTTAAACACCCAGTGTTCCTTGATGTGGAAATCAATTATTCTGTTATGGACGGGCACAACTTTAGATCTTCTGATCCATAAAATTGAATCAGGTCTTAAGTGGCAATGTGTTACTTGGTCCGACGTCTAGACGAAGGACATGAAATGACATTCCCAGAGTAATGTGTGAACCGATTCATCTATCATGGGTGGGAAAAAAAACCCATCCTCAATCTAGGATCTCACTTTTATTCTGAATTTTCTTTCTGCAGACAATTATGCCCACATTTAAATTAGGGCGGTGCAAAAACTTTTTTTGGTTTACTTTTTTTTATTTTTATTTTTTAATATATACTTATAGCTGTTATTTTGGGTTTTCACACATTCAGTGAACAAAACATTATTGCATTTTTTTGGATAATTGTTATCGTTTATTTTCTTAAATCTTATGCTTTATTATAATTTTTTATTACTTGATAATTTATTAATTGTATTAATTTATAAAATATCTATTTAAAACCTATCGATTTAAATTTGTTGAGTAGAGCATAAATGGTACTAAAAAATAAAACATCGGAGATACATTTCTTATAAGGCGTAAAAGTAGATAAATACATGTTCAGACGCTTATCCTAGATAAATTATAGGCTGAAACGCTTTCAAAATTCCACACTGCATTTGAAAAGTGTGCACAGAATTTACAATGAACAACTTTTAGCGCTCCTTTGGAAGGTTTGGTTTTGAACTGTTTTTTTTTTTCTTCCCATGGCTTGTGAAGTTATTTATTAAAAAAAATCCTTCACAATAAAGCGAGATTTCATCTGGTCGATATCCATATGGTTTAAAAGATAACCACCACAAATCCTGGAAACCTTTCTGCTGCTCATTACTGTTGCCCATCTGCGCAGCGAGACGCTCAGATACGCGCGTCATTTGTTGTAGCGACTATCTCTAACAGCAAGAATGCCACCTAATATTGATCTGCATCCATTTCTCTATTCCTCCATCACATGTGCGATGAGTTCTTTCGATAAGGTTCATTTATTCATCTGTGGCTCTCGGAGCGCCGGGTTCATCTGTGTTCAGGCTGTAAGAGTTTTCTATTAGATTTCCTGAAAGCAGCATCGCTTATACACCCGCGTTAAATCAAATAGACCCCCATGACATGGTGAGCGCTCTCTCGTCTGATGCTTTCGATCGTTTTGGCTTTTTTGGATTCTGCTGTTTTGCCCACGTTCGTGCGGAGCGTGAAGTCACAGATTCATCGGGCGTTGGACGTGGAGAAGGAAACGATGATCAATTTATTATAATGTGTCAAAACTTGTTCCAAAGTTGCATGGCATTACAGTAAAGCATTTACTTTAACTTGTAAACTTGTTTTCTCTGGGAATTGAACCCTCAACCTACATTGTTTTACTAATCAAGCTTTTCAAAAATTTGAATTATAGTGGTTATAAATATATAAACAGTTGAGGGAAAAATTAAACTAAACTAAAAAAGCTAGACACATTGTCCTTGCCCCTACAAAATAGTCGTATCATTTAAAAATATTCCAAAAGTGCTTGTAAAGAGAGTAAAAAAAATAAATAAATCAGCTACGCAACTTTTTTTTTTTTACATAGTTAGATGTCTAAAAAAGATGTTCATTTTTTTTGTTTAAATTCACTTTTGAAATACTTTTTTTTCACACTGGAATACTAAATTATGACTGTTTTGTAGGGAGACTAATATTTTTATAATTGTCTATATATTTTTAATAACAGTATATAAAAGTAATAAGTATAAAATAATATTGAATACGTTATTTTAATCTTTGATTTTGAATATTTGATAGACATACAGAGATGGATGGATAGATAGTTAAAATCAGCTAAGCAGAGAAACCTAAATGTTTACATACAGTATGTTTACCCTGTAATTAAAATACTGTGAGCAGCCATCATATTAAATTCAGGACTCATTTGTAAAGCAAAAGTCATTCCAGTGGATTTATTGTCTTGTTTGAATTAAGTTAATTTGGTTCTGCTTCCCAGAAGTGCAGTCGTCTGCCACACGCACTAAAACGCAGCGCAGTGTAAATGTAGATGATCAGGTCTTCTTAGAAATACATACTTCACATAAATGTCTGCTGAATTAGTCTTCCGTGAACCAATGAGCTGCTCCGAGATTCACTACCCGAATCACATTTACATTTTACATTTTCCTGGCTACATTTTCGTTTACTTTTTCCTGGACATTTTTTTAATGAGACTTTTTAACACGTGTTCAGTTGCTTGTTAGTCAATCAACAATAAGAGAAGTTACTGTCAGCTACAATATTAATTTCTATTGGTTAATGAATCTAAATGGCCATTATTGCTATTTGTATAGTTGTATAGTTAAGTGCAGATTTTTGCTCTGTGATATCTTTTTGATGACCGCGCCCTGTCAGTCTTCTCCGGATTGATGTGGTTCGGCTGTAATGGCGTGTTAAAGGTTCAGTCTGTCACTGCTGCATTATTCATGTCGTGATTCAAAGTGATTAAGATTTTAGCACTTTATTTTGTTGTCAATTTATCCCAGAAGTCGACATTCATGTCATAAATGGAGAATTCACTCCATACGCACTTTTGTCTTTTTTAACTACATGATATCTCAAATAACTGCAGAAGACTAAAGAAATCTCAAGCTCATTTCTGGAAAGGCTGAGCTAATGTTTTGAAAAAAAATAAATGCAAGTTTATTTTTAACTTAAATATGTGACCAGGAAGCATGACAACGGTTTAGATTTATAATTTTTTTTTTCTCCTCAAACAGTTTTTTTTTTCACTCCAACCAAAGGCATTAACTATAAACTATAAAAACTATAAACATTACAAAACTATAAACATTAAACATTAAGTAGAAACTATCAAGGTGGAACAAAACTTTGATTTTTCTTGTATTCAACTTTTAAATGAGCTTTTAACTTTTGTTTTTATATAGCTCATTTTCTTATTTGGAAAAGTTTTTTTTTTTTTGTTTGGTCCGTTCGTTCATCAGGTTAAAATTGCTTTACTCCAATCTTCAAGAAGTTTGTTGGCATTCATGATTACACTATCAATTAGGGAATTTGATGCTGTCGGAATGTTTTGCCGTCACCAGAGTATTTAAAACTCACACAACCCACAATCCGAAAGGCAAATGTTTGGAATGTAGTGAGCCTGAGGACGGTCTGCTCGGGTAACCCTGAGTGTCCCTCATCACCTCCATTAAAGAATTATACCGGCCAAAGAAAAGGAAAAGTGATGCAATTTACGGAGCTTCCAGCAAAAGACTGTAATGACACCGTCTCTGGTGAAGAACCATAGCTGCCAGCAGAAGACTTCATCACATTTTATCTGAAGAGCTGGTTTTTGGTCATATGTCCCATAATTTATCTCTCTTCTTCTCTTGTTCCCTCTAGATCGCCTTCTCTCAGCACAACAGCATCATGGACCTCGTGCAGTTCTTTGTGACTTTTTTCAGGTGAGCATTTGTTTCTTTACTTTTATGTGCTGCCTTAGTTTAAATAAGATATAATAACCCTGAACCTGCATCCTGTCTTAGTAGTTTAAGTAGTTTAGGCCGCATTAAAGACACCCTTTGGTGCTACAACTTTAGCGTGATGTAGAAACCAATTTGATTATTCCAAATAGCCACATTCAGGCTGTTAATCCTTTCAATTATTGCACGTTGTAGTCTACAAATTATTTCATTAAACAAATTTAAAGCACTTTTGAAGTTTTGTTGATGCAAAATGTTGATGCAATGATATTGGAATTCTCATTCTATACTTTTAAACAGGCTTTACAGCATTGCTTGTCACGAAAAATATATACTGACAAATATTATGGTTTGGCAAGCTGAAAGGACAATGAGGAGTGTGAACAAACTATACATTCACACCAAAACTAGTTTCCTGATTGAGCTCATAGTTCAAGTGTGTTTGTAGGCGATTGTCGCTATTCGGACAATTTTTTTTTATTTCATTTAATCATATAGGCCGATTAGTGACATTGAACCACTGAACTAGAGCTTCTCAACAGACAATCAATCAATATCTTAAAACTTTGAGAAGAGAAGTTTAAGAGATTGAAACACCACCTAATTTTTTAGCATACCCAAATTCTATCTTAATTTCTGTCTATAAAATGTAATCTTTTGAGCAGATTTTAGGCTAGTTATTATTTTTTACAATATAACTTCAGTATTGAGAAAAATTTAAGTAAAACCTTTTTTACTGAATTTATTAAATTAATATTTCATAGTTTTTGCAAGAGTTTTTGCCTCTTGTTCTAGTGGAGAGGTTACTGATTATTGTAAATTTGATTAATAAATTATCCCAAAATGCACTGGTTCCATTTTGTCTCAACATTTTTGTTCCTAAACGCATTTTGTAGCACCATCACATTTTTATTCTGTTGTAATCGCAACAGTACATGCATATATTTTGTGTATACTACTAAGATTCCTTCAAAACCTAAATAACACAAAATTTAACAAACTGTATCTGTCATGTTTTTTTCTGGTTTCATCAAACTTGATTTCTGCTTCACCCCTGGTGGAGGTAGTTGAACTTGTGACAGATGGAATGAAGTCTTTCCCCAGGCTGAATCTGTCCCATTAGCCAAGCAGCTAGAGCGATGCGTCTCACCGCACGTCTGCCCACCAATCAGGACTCACATCTATCAGACAACCAATTAAAAGTGGCTAAGCTGAAAAATTAGCAACAATAGCGCAGATCTTTGAATTTAAAACAAAGGCATCTTCTTTAATTGTGTCTTATGTGTCTTGGCTGTTTGTCTTACATTTGCTATATTTTTTAACACTGAGACGATGAATAATGACTTTACACAATTAAGGGTGTTTTGGTAGTGGTTTTAATCTGGCTTTGAATTTCCTTTTGGAAAGTAACTACTTTGGTTAACTGCCTTCATAGTGTTTAAATACCGTTTTAATATTCATACTTTCTAGTTTTAAACGTCAGATTCCTGGACCTGAAGCACATAAAATGAGAACATGTAAAGCCAAGTGCAGAATTTTCTTGCTCTTCCTGTCCTTAATCTGAGAAGGGTTTTTATAACTCATAGAGTGGTTTCTTATTCTAGACAGATTAGTTGTGTAATTGCCTCTCACTAGCCAAATAATACTTCACTCCATGGTTTAATTGTCAGTTTGTTCCTGGAAATATATTTTGCTTCCGGAAGTGGACGGAAAAGCATTATAAATGTCCAAAGGTCCTTGTGTTTTAGTTTGTAAGTGATTTCAGGATTTAATCCAGACTTTTTATGGTCCTCTGGCTTTTTCCAGATACATCTGTTTTTTATACTTCATTTTTTATACAACTTATTTTAGTTATTTTTTTCTTACTGCTGCTTAGTTGAGCTGTTCGAGTTTTCTATTTCTTGTTTGTCCTCCTGATTATTCGCATCTTCATGTGATTCCAAGTTGTATCTTAGATATTTTTAAAAAATGTAGCATTTTCACATGACATTTTTCCCTGAATACAGGCAGTAAATTAAATGTTCCCGCAAGTCTTGGTTTTTTTGCTGTTGAAATTCTCCCTGATTCACTTGGTTGTATACATTAAGACCACTTTAGATTTGTACAATTTTCAAAATCGACAAGAGCCAAAATAAATCATAATCTAAAGATAATGTTGGTAGCTAGGACATTTGCGAAAATGTAATTTGAGTAGATGTAAAAATTTTTTAATGTAATATGTACAAATGTGCAAATTATGTACAACTTATTGGTCCGATCATTTATAAATGTTCATCAAAAGTTGACAACAGGAATACGACAAATGATACTTTTGCCGTTTTCTGGTTCAATGCCTGTGATAATAAAAGTCTAGTACGTTGAAAGTATTACAATTGTTCTCCAAAATGTACCGCAATAATTAAATCACTCGAAAAAATTAAAAGTAAATTCCAAGGGATTTTTAAATACACTAAACATTTAAATAAAGCACTGATATACATTTTCTTTTCTCACCACCCTTCAATCAAAAATTTAGAAATTACAAAAAGATGTTCACTACACAAAACTGTCCACCATTCGGATTTCTTCTCAAAACGTATTTGCATAATGTAAATGTGGTGTTAATGTGTGTGTGTGTGTGTGTGTCTCCTCTCTTGATCCCTCAGCTGTTTTCTGTCTCTGTTGCTGGTGGCTGCAGTGGTTTGGAAGATCAAGCAGACCTGCTGGGCCTCCAGGCGCCGAGAGGTACGTCACACAAAGCTTTCTCCTAGCGCACGCTGATCAAACCAATTGTGCAGAATATTAGTTTAGAACCTGTGTTAAGCTCCATAGTTTTCAAAGGCACCAATGGCCTAGTGGTAAGAAGGTTTCTGGATTGAATCTGAGTCTTTTATTTTTGAAGGATTGGCAAGGATCTAAGGCTAGAATCCAACAAATGTCTAAGGATTTTTGGTGACGTTAAATCATAGACCTCAACTAGAGCTTCTCACCTGTAATCGATCAATCTGTTAAGTAACTTTAAAACCAGAAGAATTCCATATATTTGTACTATAGCCACATTCAATAAATAGCCCGGTGGCCCAGACGTACTTTTAAAACATCAGCTTTCGTTTTTGCTGAATTCATCTGGTGATTTTCTCTTCCTTGCTCTCTCACTTTTACCCAGCGTTTGACCGGGTGATGGTTTAAGCAACATGTAGCCCGGCTCAGTGGTGCCCATTGGAAAATTGCTTTGTGTCTTGGGCCCTATACCGCACCTATTTCTTTTTTATCTTATAATGTCAATTAGATGCTTCTATCCAGAGCAACTTGTCATTTTAAAGTTCGTCAATATTAGTAAAAAGTGTAGTTTTTTTTTTTTTCTCCAAAGAATCGAACCCATGATCTGGTGTTTCCTTCTCCAGCTCTACTGACTGAGCTGCTGCACAAACTATCCGGCATAGTCTTAAAAAGCTAGCAGTATTTCAGTTATAGTTTCCCTGCGTTGTCTGGTTTGCTTTGTTCGTAATGAATTAGTCTGCAACCATCATAGTAATAATAAAAGAACTTATTATTATTAGATAATATAGATACATTTATGCATACATTTATACATAGATACATTTGATTTGTTTAAGCAAACTGTTTTTTTCACGATTATTGGGATCAATACACAACGCGTCAACCTGTGCCAGTGGTTTTGATAGTCGGGACAGTGGCAAGTGTCTCGTATTGTCTACCCCTAAAGTGTCTTATTTTAGTAGAATTAAAGCGTTTTGTTTAATTTTGTTACGTTCTGGTGTCCAAAATGTTTCAGGTTTGAATCTCAGTGACAAATACCCCATCTGAAAGTGTCCTTGAACAAGACTGTGAACCGCACTATGACTACTAATAATGCTTTAGTGTGATGAATTAGTGTGTGTGACGCGCTTCACTTGTGGATGTGAAATGCGCACACGTTTCCCCCGTGGTATGAAAAAAAACAGTTTCTTATCTCGGTTTTATTAAAATGCGTCTGACTGTCAGAATCGCAGCAGCCTATCAGCTGTTTTGATACGTGAGTGTTTTCTCTGACGTAACCGCGTGACAAACACACAATACGCTTTTAGAAGCATTACACTTAAGAAGCCACTTTTGCTCTTAGGTTGCGCCATTGCCTTTTCTTTTCTGAATGACTCGGTGAAGGAGTGTGTGGGAATGAGAAGTCAGATGATTTTGAATAAAAGCATTCATCAAACGTGTAAAGAAAATGTGATTGTAAAACCCATGTGAAGGAGTTCTGCATTGGAAAGAATTGCTAGCACATAGTAGCAAAAGCAAATGACTCAATGCATTTTGATCTAAATTGAAATACATTTTGATATAAATAAAATGAATACTTTACCCTTGCACACATACATTGTATATACATTTTGAGGTGATAAAATTAATACTTTGCCCTTGCACACACACTTTGTAACACTTGTATTATTTTATTGTACCAAATAATAATAATTAATGATTCAAACTCATTTTTAATGGCCTTAAACTTTAATAAGGAATTAAATGGTCTGACTTTGTACCCTCTAATTACAAGATAAAAATTAAAAATAAAACAACAAATACACAGAATATTACCAACTATTTAAATAATAAAACATGAATTATAAAAAACACAATTCATATCTCCCATATCTGGATAGCAGGGAGCTCAAGCCAATCACTGCAATTCTAGGCAGATAAAAATTGTCGCAATAACTTTTTCTACATCGCCCATCCTACTACGAAGAAAATCTTTCTTTAATCAGCTATTGACTACTGGAACTTTCTACGAAACCAAATGGCTGCTGCGTAATCGCTTTGGCACAGATGCTGCTCTGTCATCGGCCTCATGGATCTATGTTCTTTATATAGTATTTTTCCATCCGACTGTGTGATGGTGAGACATCCAAATGACGCAACACCAGTTCTGCTGTGCAGAAGATGGCGTTCCCTGTGATTGAACGATTTCATGCAAATTCCTCTTTTGATTGTAGTGCGCTCACTGGCGTTCCGACTATTCACATGGCCATTTTTGAAAGGATGATTTGAATAACATGATCTTTTGATACTGTGGATGTTCTTGACAGATTAAAGACTTTCAGCTTTAAGGTCTATAGGGCAGACCTGGGCATCGTACGGCCCACATACATACATATACACTAACTTGTCTAAAAAATGTTGCTTTATAAAGAAGCACAAATAATATTATGCAGAATTGAGCTCTGTGTTTTGGTCCGGCCCTCCACAATATACCATAATAGTTTCTTATGAGGCCCCATGGGAAAAAAAAAAAATTGCTCACGCCTGGTCTAGGGCAACGCAGTGGCGTAACCATTAGCGCCTATTGCCTTATAGCAAGGAGGAACTCTAGTTCAGTTGGGACTTCTTTGTTAGGACATTGCATGTTCTTACATGGGTTTCCCAAGGTTTTGGTTTTATCCTACAGTCCAATAGCATACATTCAGAAAAAAAACTTTTTTTAGATGTGAATTGGTTGGTCACCAATTCCGCCTTCAGTCCCACAGTCGCTCGATTGGCTTCAACTCTGTATGTGTCCCAGAAACGGAGAAAAGCAGTTTAAAAAGTGGACCGATTTTAGTCCGTAATGCATTTATTGTGTTTGGCTGGACAGAAATGACTATGATCACCACGTAGGTTGATCTATTTTGCTTCTTGTTATTGATGCAGGGAAGTAAGCAGGCATTATGACTGCAGTGGTCCAATGCGCGCTTCATCTAAAAAATTAAATCCAATAATGCGTGATGGGGCAGATGGACGTCCACCATTAGCATTCGCCTCACTGAGAAGCTGCACTCCGCAGGTTCAGATGATCTGTTTGTTCCTGCCCTCAAAAACAGCTTTTATCTATTCCTTTGAAATGATTGAAGAGTTTCAGAAGACACTCCAAAAATATAATTGCTTTTGAAAACGCATTCTGTTTTCGTCTTGATCAAGAAAAAGTCTGAATGATGCGCAGTTCTGGTGCCAGTTCCTTGACAAGGCCATTTTGTTTGTCTTCATCTTTGCTTCGGCAGCTTGAGGAGGCCGATTGAAACAAACAGGGGTTTTCACTGTCTTTTTTCCCCGCACGGTTCTCGTTTATCACGGCGTTGGCTCTTGATGGCACGGCCGTGTCGTGTTGTTCAGCGTGTGGGTTCTTTGCAGAGCTCTTTTTTTTGACCGAGTTATTAAAAGACACAAGCTGAAAGCTGAAGAGATGTTTAGAGCATTTCATAAGGAGACTTTGTCTGATTTCTATTAGACTTTTTTTTTATGAAAAGTCTTGGAGTCTTGTCTTGCGGGCCTTTTGTTATTCCTCTTAGGATTGTGGAGAGTATTTTTGGATGAATTACTTACAAAAATAATCAGAATGAATAACCAGAATGCATACTTAAATACATGTGAAGTTAAGTACGAAAAAGTCCTATTCTGAGTCTAACATTTATTAAACTTGTCATAAATGGCTTCTTTAAATCAGTCTCTTACTTTTTTTCTTTCTTCCGTGTCTCTTTCCATCTCTCTCCCCGTCACTCTCTCTCTCTCTCTCTCTCTCTCTCTCTCTCTCTCACACACACACACACACACTATGATATTGAAAAGCGACACTTTGAAACTAAAAGTGCACTTCACACTACTTCTAAATGCTTTGTTTTATGGTGTGCGCAATTGCAATTGATCACCAGCAAAATACAGTCAACAATTATAGCATATCACATTTACAATTGTTTATGATGATATCTTCAATCGCTATTACACAGCATGTAAACCTCACGAAGCGCGACTCATTCTGCGTCAGTTCACAACGGTTCAGTCATTCACTCTTGACTCATGCACTAAATGTCAGGGTGAAACATGCAGAGTGACTTCTGTGAACCAGATGGAGAAACATTGACTCAAACACACCGAGTCCTGCAGACGCACAAACTTCAGAAGAAATGTTTGTAGCTTCAGAAAGTTTTGCAGGTTCAGATGAATTACTGGTGCAACAAGTTGTGTAAGTATAAACCATCCGTCTTTGAAGGCCAGACTTGTAATGATATCTGCGTTTATATCTGTCTTCTACGGACGGCGTGAATTTATGGAGTCAGTGTTCTTTTCCAGCCTGCTGAGTGTGTTTTGAAGGTATCCATTATTAAGAAAAAACGAGAAGTTCTGATAAAAGTTTTTATCTCTAGGGCTTGGCTTTGTGTTCAAGGAGCGGGCAATTTGTTCAAGGGCATTTAATGGAAAGCGCTTTGGCTGCCTCGTGATGCGGCCAGTGATGTGGATGCCAAACACAGGAATATTAAAACAGCCAGCACAAAAGAAATTACAGTATTTTCATTTTTTTTAATCCGTTGCTGGGTTGTCAGTTATTCAGTTTTTTTTTTATTTATTCAAATTTTTTTTTCATTCTTTTGAATGAGTGAATGAAAATGCCTTTATTTGTCCCACAGCAGGGAAATTGCATGTCACAACAGTAGACGGAATATATAGAGGGAAAAAAAAAAAATATATATATATATATATATATATATATATGTATGTATGTATGTATGTATGTATGTATGTATGTATATATATATATATATATATATATATATGTATGTGTGTATATAAATATGTGTGTGTGTGTGTGTGTGTATATATATATATATATATATATATATATATATATATACGTAGATATATATATAAATTATAAATAAATAAACATGCATACATTAACATAAACATAAATAAAACTGCACACATTATCATATTAAAAATGAATTTTACTTTATAATCTTGCTGGAAATTGTTATTGCCCATATTAAGGTGGCAAACATTTGAGGAATAATTCCGAGAATAATTCCGGTTCTGGATCCCATGGATTACGATTGGCAAGGCAGTTGCATCATTTGAATTTGGAACATGCAATAACGATTTGACTAGCTCTTTTCTCAGAATATAGACCCTTGTTGGTTTCCCCTCAACCTCAGATGAACTCGCCACCAAAGACAATCTGGCAACCAGCCCGAAGTGCATTACAACAATCAGCTCTCGAGATGCGACTTGAGTGCATTACTCTCTAGTTTTCAGATGATCCTTGAGAAATTTTCTGAGGTTGATTAACTGCTGAAAATTGCCTTTATTTTCTCGCATTTTAAATGCCAATATGATGACACGTTGAACAGAGTAGAAGTTTCACAGACTTTTCCTTAACTAAAATTAATGGATTTGCTGGCCTAAAGTTTTCCATCGTTATGGTCATGTAGAACATTTTTATTATTCAAAAGCTTTTAAGCATAATTTTGGCAATTGTAAGTAGATTGACAGAAACCTTTTGTGGAATAAAGTGTGTGCGTCATTACTAAATGCCATACAGCAATAAAATAAAATCATATTGCCTTAAAAATAGGCTAAAAAGTTCAGTTTATTGCACTTTTTTAAAGTTGTTTGTGCAGTCCGAAAGCAAAGCGTTGCGTTAAAAAGCAATTCTGCAAAGTGTTTACAGTGTTTATTTGTGTCATACTGTTCACTATTGGCAGTGACGTGTTGGTTGAGTGCGAGCAGCCAATCAGAACGTGGAGTCACAAGAACCAATAATCTCGGTTCTGAAGAGCTAATCAGGCCATTGATGTTCTTTTGGAAAAATAGTTACAGCGAATTGAAAAAGTGAATTAGCTCAATTGTATTTCCAGATGGGTACAATTCTTCAGTCCTTCATTATAGACCAGAGACATTTGACAATGGGCTGCTTTTATGGCATTAATGAAGCTTTTGCCTTTTGAATGATTTTGTTTTCTAAAAATGGAGCCGAATCATTAGTCCGGACTCATATTTCTCCCCAGTAATGACCTCATCATCTGCTCCAATTAATTTGCATTTTTATTAGTCTGCTGCATGATTCTGGGTGTAAATAATTTGTTCGCAATGGCAAAGTCCAGTCACGTGTTGTAAAAACATTTTTTTCAAGGGTATTTTTTATGTTCAAATTGTACATTTCTAAACGCAAGAAAGACAAACATCTCTTAAAACAACAAGTTTGAGTTTTATGTTTTAATTAATTTATTCATTATTAAGGACAATAGTATGTAAGTTATTTTGCCCAGAAATACATTACATTGGTTACTTTGAAAAGAAACATGCTAAATAAATTAACTTAAATAATTTTTTTATTTAATTAATTATTTAATAATTAATAGTTTAATTATTAATTACCGTAATTAATTTCCTTTAATTTTTATATTAATATTACAATTTATTAAAATACTGTATGTATTCAATTATTAAACCAAACCAATTTAATAATTGAATAAACACAGTAATTTAATTAGTTTTAATATTTACTTTTAATTAAATGTATAATTACCTAATAATTACCTTTTTTTTTTTTACGCGAGTATTCAAAGAACAAAAATGAATTACATTTTTAAGATACATTTTCCATGAGCATAACTACTACTTTAAAGCATTTGATTGCATATAGTTTTAAGTAAAGCCAGTCACATGATGCTGCTCAGCCAATCACTGCGCCAGTGCCATCGTCAAAAGTAGATTCGGATCATTTGCGTTGTACAGCCATGTTGAAAGTCTAACAGGACAATGCAGTTGACTGAAAGCCTGTATGTATTCAATTATTAAAGCAAACCAATTTAATAATTGAATAAACACAGTAATTTAATTGGTTTTAATATTTACTTTTAATTAATTTTATAATTACCTAATAATTACCTTTTTTTTTTTACGCGAGTATTCAAAGAACAAAAATTAATTACATTTTTAAGATACATTTTCCATGAGCATAACTACTACTTTAAAGCATTTTATTGCATATAGTTTTAAGTAAAGCCAGTCACATGATCCTGCTCAGCCAATCACTGCGCCAGTGCCATCGTCAAAAGTAGATTCGGATCATTTGCGTTGTACAGCCATGTTGAAAGTCTAACAGGACAATGCAGTTGACTGAAAGCCGGGATTCCTTTCAGGTTTAACACGACGCCCTGCGTAAAATCAATGTGCGATCAATCTCAATTTCACATCAGTGCATTTTCCACCGTGCTCCCGCAGGGGAGGTTTTTCACAGCAATTGAACGAATAATAAGAGCGATTTGACCTTAACTTTGTAATAAACCGAGTTTATCTACAAAACATCTTCATGTTTGGCCTGGAATTTATTTTGTACAATTCGACAATTATAAAGCGGCGGAGCTCAGTGTGTTAAAAAGCCTTTTTGTTTTACGGAGCTGAAAATGTTCCATTGATTGGGAAAAACAACATTATATCCTTGAATGGTCGTCCGTGGATTTCTCGGTGATGGGTTCGCTTTGTCTTGCGTAATTGTTATTGAGATGCAACTGGTGGACTAAAGGCAGTGGCTGTGATGAATACGAGCCGGGGATGGAAAGAGATGGATAAATTGCAGATGGTGCTTTCTGGCTGTCAACAAAGCCGGGCTGTTTTCTGAGAGAAGATCTATTATCAGGATTGAGAGCGACATGGCTGCCTCTCTTCACGCCGTCGCACTTTCGCTCTCTCCACGTCATTCTTTGTGGTGCTATGCTCCGCAGTTCCTCTCCTTTCTTTCTTTCTCTCAACAGGGATGAGTATTTCAGATTTGACTTTGATTTCCAGCTCATTTTGAGAAGAAAAGAGCAGATCACACTTATTCACTGGCAGGGCAGCGAGTGTCAGTTGTGAAGGAATGGAATAATTTCGAAAAACTGTTATACAAATCTGCAGTATGTTTTTTTTTTTTTACGTTGCCTTATTTCCTGACACCCACACACACTCACAATATTACTCACTCTCACACACATACACACTGTAACCCTTTCAGACGCTCTTCACATCCATCTGCTTCAGAAGTGCTTAATGGAAGGACTACACAAGCAACAATGTTGTATTCTGTTAAGTCACGATTGATGAATTTGCATCATTTTCAAGAGTCTCGTTGGCTTCAGTTTCACTGTGATTCACCGAACAGTTTAAACACAGCTTAACTTCATGAATCAATCGCATGTATCTGGCCCTTTAAGAAGCCGTTGGGCTGATGACATCACACTCTTGTTTTAGGGCATAATTTAATGAAGCGGAATGAATAGGTTTGTTTGGCATCAGTATTTGTTTTCATTCACTTCTTTTTGACTGCAGACATTTCAGATGCAATATAACATAAGGGTTACATTTTGTGTATAAAACATTGGCATGCTTTATGAAATATTGATAAAATCTGAAGTGAGATTACGCTTATTTTAATCCATCAGTGCTTTAGTTTTACAAGTGAAATTAGCAAATGAGCAAAACGAGCAAACACTAAATGAACTAAATGAGCAAACATTTTTTTAAACTGAAACTTTAAATCATTTTTGTATATACTAGAGTTGCAAAATTATTTGTTAAAAGATCGTGATCTCGGTTCACGATTCAGCCAAACTCATCTGATGTCGGGATAACACACACTGCAGTGTGTCTATGAGATCAAAATAGTGACATCACACTCTTGTTTTAGGGCATAATTTAATGAAGCGGAATGAATAGGTTTGTTTGGCATCAGTATTTGTTTTCATTCACTTCTTTTTGACTGCAGACATTTCAGATGCAATATAACATAAGGGTTACATTTTGTGTATAAAACATTGGCATGCTTTATGAAATATTGATAAAATCTGAAGTGAGATTACGCTTATTTTAATCCATCAGTGCTTTAGTTTTACAAGTGAAATTA
>MU204446.1:22128054-22160554 GCA_017309775.1 Paedocypris sp. Pulau Singkep
GCAAATGAGCAAAACGAGCAAACACTAAATGAACTAAATGAGCAAACATTTTTTTAAACTGAAACTTTAAATCATTTTTGTATATACTAGAGTTGCAAAATTATTTGTTAAAAGATCGTGATCTCGGTTCACGATTCAGCCAAACTCATCTGATGTCGGGATAACACACACTGCAGTGTGTCTATGAGATCAAAATAGTTCCAAAAATCTCTTCTGCTTGAGGACAGTTTTGGGACTTTTTTGATTCCTTGCTGATTGGTCAAAGCGAATCCTTTGCAAAGCAGATCTCCACCGTCGTCGTCCCCGCCACCACAACAGGTCATAAAACTAAAATCAGTTTTAAAGATTGTACAGATATAAAAAGGGATATAAAAGATTAAAACTATTTTTTCTTTACGTCATTACTTTGGAGAAATACCTGTTGTTGTATTGCTGTTTGACTGTTCAGGGCTATAGCTGTCAAAAAAGAAATAAATAAAAAAAATCCAGAATCATGAAAGAATTTTGTCAAAAAGGTTACGATTCTCATTTTATCCAGAATTGTGATTTTATTCGAAAAGTATATTCATATGTAGTTTACTTGTGTATTGCTTTTGCTTTTAACAGAGACATATTCAAAGCCAACAACTTTGCATTAAATTACATGGCATCCAAATGTGGGTTTTTCCGAAATAAAACCCTGAATTGGACGCAACATTTTCCTGCTTGTCCAAATGTTGAGCTGGTTAAACTTTTCTCACTTTTATTTGATTACTATCCCTCTATTTTCGTATCGCCATGCTCCTAGAATAACACAAGCCGTGGCTGCATTTAGCACCCCTGATCAGATGGTATTGTCAACAGAAGGCGCGACGTGAGGAGTCTGCTCGCTTTGATAATTTCATTATGAATAGTGGTCTCGGCAAGATCAGCCGTAACGTTCCTCAAGTGGTGATTAATAGAAAATATAATGAGTGATTAATTACCATGGTGCCATCAGGGTCCGTTTCAGAGGAAGTCATTGAAGAGACCTTTTTGTGTCAATGCCGAAGAGACGTCTCCACGGAGACGCCACTGACAGCCTGATATGTGCCTCGTCAAGGACATCCTTCCTTTCTCTCGTCCCTCCACACCTATCTGCATTTTATGTTTGTCATGTACACATGAAGAAGGTGAGATGACTTTCAGACATCCGCAAAGGAACGTTGACGTATGTGTCCGGTGAAATTTGTCCCGGTGGGGAAAAAAAGATCACGACTGAGTGTTTATCTCCAGTCTGTTCACCCAGACACCTGTCTGTCTCTATCTGTCTGTCTGTCTGACCTTGTTTTTTCTATCCAAACTAACTAGACACTTGTCTGTCTGCCTGTCATTTTGTCTAAATTTCAGTTCTTCTTACTAAACACCAATTTATCTGTCTGTCTAATTGTCAAGACACTTGTCTGTCTTTCTGTCTAGATGTCTTGTTTCTGACTAGACACTTATTTGTTTGTCTAGACGCCTGTTTGTCTTCCTCTTCATCATGACGCAGACAATTGTCTAGTCGTCAGGACATTAGTCTGTCTGCATGACTTTTTTTCCATGTACTTACATTTTGACCGTTTGTATCACTGTTCAGTCTAGACATCTGCCTGTTCTGCAATAACCTTGTCTATCTTTTTAGACCGGCAAACGAAATTTGTCCTTACGTCTAGATGTCTATCCTTTCATCTTGATGCCCGTCTGTCTGTGTATTTGTCTAATTGTCTGTCCTTCCATCTAGACACTTGTCGGTCTATCCATCGTTGCTTTTGTCTGTGTCCAGACAGCTGTCTTTCTGCCTCATTGTCAAGACCTTTTTCTGTCTCTCTGTGAACACTTGTCTCTCCATCTCTCTGTCTATCCACCAAAACTTCTGACTGTCTATTTGTCTCAATGCCCATGCGTCTGGCCTTCTGGATCTCTGTGTAGATTCGTCTTTCCAGACATTTAGGTTCCACTTTTTAGTTTGTCCATCTGCCTCTACATTTTTGTTTGTATCTACTAATCTGGACATATGGACAATGAACCGCTTTTATTACTCTGTTTTTTTGTGTAATGCTCATCACTGATCGTGACTCCTGCTTTCAACAATGAACTGTCAGACAATTAGACTTAAATTCTGAATACTTTACTTGGTCACAAATCCAATAGCAATCAGCCTCGTCCTTGCTAGCCAAATCAGCCAGTATTTAGATATTGATTGACCGCTGTTAAGGAGCACTCGTGTTCTTTTTCACCCTCGTCCTGCAATATTGATTGTACAGAGATGATCAAAGCAATACCTAAGTGATATTATTATTCTCATTGATTCCATCCATCCATTTTCCGAACCGCTTTTTCCTTTTCTGGGTCATAGGGAGCTGGAGCCAATCCCAACAGCTTGGTCTGAAGGAGAGGTTAACAATGGTGGCTTCTTTTTTTTTTTTGAATGTCATTTAACGTTTAATAGTCTTTAAGAATTCAAAAGCAAATCGATTTCCTTGTTTTTTTTTTTTATTTGTGAGGTATCTTCATTATCACTACTGTAACACCATCATGGTACTGATAATTGGTCGATTTTTAGCTGCATGTCACCTAGGATTGACGTCATCACTTCCTCTTTGCACAAGCATAGGAAACCGTGAAAGCCATATGTATCATCATCACAGACAAACTTCCATCGGTGATGAAAATATGCAGTGTGCCATGATGCCATCAGTTCTGCATGGCTTTGTATCTGAAGATTGCGAGTCCTGTTTTGCTTTTAGGGCGAAGAGCCAGTCAGTCGAAAGGAGAAATTACAGGGAACGCATCATTAATTAAACTTCGCCACTGGAATACTGATTCTCATCCAATCAATGGCAAAATAATTACTTGTCATGCATGTTGTAGAGTGAAATTTCCTTCCAATCTCTGCAGACGTTTGATTAGCCTGGTCCTCAACTTTTCAATGTGGAACAAATGAATTTTTCAGCCACCTGTTTCCTGGAAAACAGCCACTGCCGTTGATGTTCTTCCATTTCTCTTATTTTTCTTTTTCATTTATTTGTGTATTTTAACGGTTACATAACCACTTCAGGCTTGCATTATTTTCTGTCCATGATACTTTTTTTTGGATTTTGGGACTATCTCCCGTGTTTCTATCTTGAGAATCTTTTTTCTTTTCCACTCACGGTTCTCACATTGTTTCCACTCACAAAAAAAAAAAAGTTGACCAATAGATTGGTTTTTGATTTACTTTTACATCAAACTCTCTTTCCTTGCAGCAACTGATGAGGGAACGGCAGCAGATGGCCAGTCGCCCTTTCGCTTCGGTGGCCGTGACACTGGATGTCGACGGCAGCCATGTAGAACTGCTTCAGGGGGGAGTTGAGGTGAGTCTGATTTCTGAAGTTCACCCACTTTTACGTCATGTTTTTTCTGTACATTTCCTAACACATAAGCAGCAAATTGGTTAAAGTTTTCTGGTTGTGTTCGCCGTTTGAAATGGGTTTCATACCTTTTATTTATATTGTAGCTACAGTAAGTCGAAATATAGTAAAGTAGAAGGTATAAAATAGTTTAATATAAGAATTATAAAACCTTGAAATACCGTATTGAAGTGAATAGAAACACCCTTTTTTATGTTTTTGTGGGGTGCTTATATATGTGGAGTGCTTTTTGTGTTAATATGGTAGCTTGTACGTATGAGTTGATTTCTTTGCAGTAAAATAAGCACTGGAAGTAGAGTGAATAGAATTAAGTTATTAGTTACTTTTTGTTAAAATGTTTAGGTCTAGCAACAATAACTTGTTTTAGGGCATTGTTATCAGGAAAGTCCTGTCATTTTTCACAGTGGAAAAGAAAAATATTTTTTTAAGTCAAAAGTAATGTGAGAGTAGTGTAGAGTTGAGTGTAGAGCAGTGTTGGGTAAGTTACTTTAAAAAAGTTACTAATTACTTGTTACTTTACCATTTTGTAATTAAATTACTTTTCTAATTACTGTGTCTGAAAAGTAACGTAATTACCCAATGAGTAACTTAACCAATTACTTTTTTAAATTCCTATAAACCTTCAAAAAACGAATTTTTAAAAAAGATAACAGTAAAACATGAAATAGTCGAGCCTTTTAGTTTTCTGAATCATCTTTATTGTCATCTTTATTTACAGTCCGCCCGAACGTCTCCGCCACTTTAAACACGACCGTCGCAAACTGAAGTGAATCACGTGCACCAGCCATAAAAGCGATTTTAATGATTTTAATGAGATTCAGCGAATGTAATTATTTTATATTGTAACGCAAGTACATTGAAAGTAACTGTAAATAAATTAAGTAATTCGTTACTTTACTTTTTCAGGGAAAAAGTAATTTAATTACAGTAACGCGTTACTTTGTAACTGGTGTAGAGTTTGTCAGGATTTCCTCTCGGGACAGATAACTTTAAAGTAAGAAATTTGATGCAGGGGATAACCTGGATAAGCATTTTAAATGTAGTACAGTATATATTTTTAAAATAGTAGCCCAGGCATTTATTCGAAAAATGTCAGAGAAAGAAACAGACAGAGAGAGACAGACACAGAGAGTTTACGTTGTAACACTTTCTTTCTCCTTGTTCTCCCTCTCGCAACAGAGCGTAAGTCATTATCCGGTCAACGTGCGAAACAAACATTTACAAACGACTTTTGATAAAAGAAAAAAAATATATTTCTTAGTAGAGCCACTCTTAAAGACACTACACAGACACCGGAGCTGCTCACGTTTTGCGGGTGTGATCTATTCATTCTGCCTTTTATAACGCTTTTTGCGTTTGATTAGGAATGTCTCCGTGTCATCAATCAAATTTGTAAAGAACGAAACGTGTTATACTGTATTAAAGTGTTTATATACATGTATAAATATTAAATTCATCACTCTGAAGTGAACACACACGAGCATGTGGGCATCAGTGTCTTGCTCAAAAACACTCATTTGTGAAACCCACCAGACTGAGATTTGAACTTTCAATGCATGGATCGCGAACGCAACTCCCTCCCGCTGGACCACTACTACCACGAGTCACAATTTAAAAACATTTCACAGACTTGATAATGAAAGTTCTAGACTGCCGCTGTTTCCACTTGGACAGCTTTGGTTTAAGTGCACCGTAATGTACAGAAATTGCATAACACATATATAGACCTGTGAGATCTGATGTACCTGCTGCACCACAGAGACGTTCCCAGCGAATCATCCTGCAGCACTTCATGCGCCTCTTCAGAATCCATTAGTGTAGAGTGGAGTGGCGTTCCACAAGCATTACGGGCTGTTGGAGGACACGCCACAAATGAATAGAGCAAAAACACCCAGCAACAGCATCACACTGGCCGCTCCTCTAGCTGAACACTGTTAAATGCTTTTAAACAAACTTCATCTGTACTCTTATCGCCGCACTGCTCTTACTTACTGTCACGTTAGCCTGGTGGAGAGAGCCACTTACGTCCTGTGGAGCTTTCCAAGTTTAGAATCAAACCTTTTGGTTCAACATTTTGGTATCTACCTGTGTTTGGATCTCTAAAGCTTGTCAATGGAGTCTGTTGCATAACGTTGCATTACGTTTTGCTGTAAAACGCTCAGAATTAGATTTAGGTCGACAGTGAGTTGTTTATTTGTAACATTGTTTGCGTCCCATCCCATAATATTATTAATATTATTATTAACCCATTTATAATATGATCTATAAACGGTCAGATGATGTGTGTGGTTACTCTTCTAGAATTTAAGAGATGTTGCCATTCTGGTGGTAAATAAATGTTTTGAAGATATTTTCAAGGTGATGTTGAAATCTTTTCTGATTCCACGTTGCTTTTGCTTTTTCAAAGTTTTTTTAATGATTCTTTTTTCTTTTTTTTTAAACTAGTTATGTCCAACCTTATATTATATGAGGGGCAAACTTGACTTTATTGTAATGTCCTTCTGGGGTCAATAAAAACGTTTTAATTATGAAAATTAATAATGAATATTTAAAACGAGTCTGAATGTGAAAAGAACACGGTAATAACTAGACTCAACATGTGAGGCTTAGTGCGACGTCTGTAGTTGTTTTTCAATAAACGGTCTTCAAATGTTTAAGTCAAGATGATTGTAATCCAAGAATGTGTCCCAGGTTTTGCTCTTTATTACTGAGACAGTTTGTTCACAACATTGTAGCATGTGTGACATTTTCAGTTCTTCCTTATGCAAATTTAGGAAGGACACAGTTCGGCATAAATTCGGGAGATTTTTCCCTAATTCATTCCTTCTGGGACGTCTGAAGGTCGTCTCCTTTTGAAAATTAATCTAATCTAAGTTGGTCTGCACACAGTCATAACTCCCTCAAAATAGAATAAAATTATTTAACATCACTATGTAATTCCTAAAAGTATGTTAATCATCAATCCACATTTTTGTTCACATCAACTCAACAGGATGAGCCACAGAAACGTCTTTTAGCCACTAATTCCTATATAGTATATTTTCTTGGATTCTACAGACAGCAAATGTGTTCTCGCATGTTGTTCTTTCACAGCTTTAATCATATACTGAGTGATCAACATTGACACTTCTTGGAGTCTGTTGAGGCAAATCCAGATGTTGGCCACACATTGCTGGGATCTGGCAGCCGCTGAAGGTGAAAGGAAGGAAATGAGAGCAATTCTGTTCGATAAAGGTTAATGAGACGGCATCTGGTACTGTTGAATTGTTTAGCGTAACCGGTTAATAAAAAAAAAAATAAAAAAAAAAATCCAGATGGTTCGGCGCAGTAGCTTGAGCTTCTGTGTATAGTCATCCTATATCAACTTGCTTAAAACAGATGTTTTAGCCCGGCTTAAATGAGGCTGTCTAGTTACTTGCTTTTAGGAATTAGTTAACTTGTCAAACTTGAAGAGCCTTTTACTCAGTGATCAGATAATGTTCATGCCAAAAAGTAAATAATGTGGAGGATTAATCGGAAATCTAGTACAGCTGCTTGCTTTGAAAAAAAAAAAAAACGTAAGATCGAGATTTGTTGATGTTAAAATGGCAATTTGAGATACGCGAGTCAGTCTAGTTGATATAAGGGATGTGGACACAGATGGTTCTTAAAATGTTTTCACATGTGATTCATAAAACTAAAAACAGATGATAACAGATGAAGAAAAGCATGTTCTGAAATTAATAAAATGTATCCCGTGTCTGGCCCATTACCCCAATTATTGGGTTCCACCAAGTTGAGTATTTATTTCTCTATCTACACAACCTCTATGTGTGTGGTCCGTACCAACCATGACCTTTTCCATCATGGCTTATACAACTCTTCATGTCCTTCCAAACGGGCACCCAGACCATCTCTGGCCGCATCTCTTCTTATCTCACGGACATCTCTAATTGGATGACAGAACACCACCTTCAACTCATCTATCCAGCACACTGTTTCTGTTCCTCTTGACTCTCTGAAATTAACATTGTGTTTGATGATCAATTTCATTTCTCTGCTCATGTCTCTGGACTTCTCGATTTGCTCTATTCTGAACAACATATAATACGACCTCCAGACAATATGTTCCAGATTTTCTTTCTCAGGCTCTGGTAATCTCAAGACCTGATCACTGTACTGCCTTTTTAGCAGGACTTCCTGAATAATGTCTCAACACGGCTTCTACTTTAATGAGTCCCAAATGCTGCATCTTTACTCGTTTTAATCAACCAACAAGACGCAAGCCACCGATCTCCTTGTCTTTCTACAGTGGTCATCAGTTGCTGCTAGGATCAAGTTCAAAGGCCTAGCTCTGGCTTTCAGAAGAATTACTTGAACTGCGTCAACCGCCAGCCTCACCAATTCATTACCTATGAATGTCACACGGGCAGAAAAGAATGTGCGATCGTTTTATACAAATGTAAATGGAGATTTTTAGCAAGATTTATACAACATTATAAGGAATGGATTTTGGAAATTATTTGGTTGACTCAATTAATGGTTGACTCTCTTCTCAACCATTTTTGAAGCATTTTTTACCATTTTGGGTCACGGTGAGCTAGAACCAATTCCAGCAACTCTGGCGCTAGACACACCCTGGATTGTTGGCCAATCATCGCCGAGTGGGATACACAAAAACCAGTGGTGTAAATCCATACTTGAGTAAAAGTACTTATTGTAAAAATAACTCCATTACATGTAACAAGTCACCAATTTCATAAAGACTTGTCAAAGTATCCATTTTAAAAGAACTTGAGTGTTTTCCTCGCTCTGATTTTAGACACAAACAACACCAAGAAATGTGAAAACAAACTCTATTCATGAGGTTTTGTTTTCTAATACATAAACGTAATTTGTAGATAAAAATAACAGAATGTCAGTCAGTGTGGAAGTGTGAAAAGGAAAAAAAAAGTAGCAAAAAAAAATTCTTACTACTAAATCATATATGATATAATAAAATAAAAATACATTCACACCTCAAATTCAAGTTCATGCGATTTAGCTGATAAATAGCATCCAGTAACTGTAAAGAGTACAGATACTCAATCACAAATGTAGTGGAGTTAAGGGTAAAAGTTACTTTTATTTGTGAAACTCAGAAGTACAAAGTAGCAAAAAACAAACTTAATCAAAGTAGCGAAGTTCATTTACTCAAGTACTTTACACCTCTGACAGAAACACACTTTCTCGATCAACTCCTGAATGCATATTTTTGGGCTGTGGAAGGGAACTGGAGACCCGGAGGAAACCCAACCAAGCTGGAGAACATTCACACTCCAAACATCTAGTGAATATAATGTGTTAGGTTCAACAAATTGTAAAACATTTCTTGAGGATCACTTCGAGTCCATTGGTCACAAAGTCTTCTGTGGTCATGAGTGCAACGGTACATATTTATCCGAACTGAAGGAGGAAATCGTATTGAGGTCAGCAGAAGTGCATTGTGGAGCCAAAGTAAGGCGGCCCATTTAGAACCACGCAGATGACACAGATGCCGCTCTGCCACCGCGGCCATAGCACAACATATGGGCCCGTTAACGTTTGCGGAGTATGATGGATGAAGGCTGTCACCAGTCAACAAAGAGTGGGCTGTTTAAATGATACTGCTTGTTGGCGTTGCTCTGTTTGGGAGAGCTCTTATCTATAGACTAACGTTCTTACTGCCTGCCGCAGCAAATGCTCCTATTAGCCATGCAAATTAGAGCGCTAAGAGCCGAGGAACCTATGAAATGGACCGTCCTGTTGTTTTATGGCTTTGTCTGCCTTTCCATTTATATCCACTGTAATTCACAATTGCAAAAAGCTTTTTTTTTTTTCCCCTCTCTTTTTTTAAACCTTCATTAGCTTCAGCCAGATACGGAAATATGAATCGATTTGAATGAGTAATTGGTTAAATTGCTAAACTTTTCATCAGGTCTGTTGCGATTAGGATGAATTGCTATGCGTGTTTGAAACATCAGTTTAATGTGTTTGTATCTACGGTTTTATCTTATTGTTTGTTTGTTTAATGCAGAGATAAAATTCAGTCTTTTTTTTAACTGGGCTATAAGCTTTCAAGTTTGAAATATAAATTTTTTTTTTTCAAATAGCAGTACTAAGGCTTGTTTTTGTTTTTTTTTGTGTAAAGTTAGTTACGTCGAGTTAACAAACCAGAATGCCTACTACTTGGCTTTATTTATATATTTATTTATTTATTTTTAAGGAATTGACATAAAACACATCTAGTTATAAATGTTGGTATTTTAGAGCTCGACTGGCAGGGTTAATTTTGTGTTTCTGGAATAGTAATTTTTAAATTAAGTTCACTGATGGATCTTTGCTGCAAGTTTTTTTTTTACTGTAATCCACTGAAATCTTGTTTCACAATCCAAAAATTTGCTTAATTTTGTCATGGAGAATCCAATATGTTTTGGTATTCATTAGTAGTGACATCATGGTAGCAGGCAATAAATGGTCTGCAATCGGATTACTGTAATCTGTCCAGAGCAAGGATAACGTGACTGAGAAATATAGAGCTGAATCTGATCAAATGAAGTGAGTGAAGAAACTGGATTAGTAATGTCATCCGGAGGAATAATTGTTTATCTAGATAATCCATTCAATAAAAAAAATTGAAATATTCCAATTTAGCAACAGATCTTGGCCATAATTTGGCTAGAGAAAAGTATCACGTTTTTTCAAAAATAATTTGAAAATTATTTTTGAATTTGTAATAAAGTAGAGCTTTACATTATATACATTGCCCAAATGTAGACAGCAGCAATGACCGTACAGTTATACCTAAACAAAGAATTAAAATAGATTTTCTGCATTTTTCACTTGATTGCTGTTTTTTTTTTTTTTGCCAAGAATAAAGAGACGTGTCATTCATGAGGGAAGCAGCATATGTTTCCTCCCAGAGGGCAGACTGCAGTCGTGATTGCTTTTAAGAGTTTCGCTGTTGGATCCGTCCAGCACTTATGATGAATAGAGCCCTGCGTGGCGGAGTAAACTCTATATAAAGATAGTAGTATAGTAATAGTAGTGGACTAAAATCTGAAACAATGGTTACTGTAAATACTGTAAATGATTGAAAACAAGAAATTATAACGAGACAGAAAAGTAAAAAGGCCGAATTCAACCAGCTTTTTTTGTGCATGATACAATATCACAATTTTCTATTGCACATGATATGAATTATTCAAAGAAATTTAGGACTGGATTTGCATGATACACAGTTTATTAACAAAGTGATATCAGGTTATGATGATCAACGTCTGTTTTTTTTTTTTTTTTTGTTTTTGTTTTATTTTTGCTGAATTACTAAAAAGCAGTTGGAATGTAAGCAACTTGGAGAAATTATTCCCTTGTAGAATAGAACTTTAAGAAGCTGGGTATGAGGAACTAATACATCATGAAGAATAAAACAACAATATTCTTTAGCGGGTTGAATGAAATGGCTTGCACGCAGACTCGACACTCTGCCAGTCAGAAACAATGGCTTTGAACTTTTTAAGTGCAACACAAATGGCCTCTTTTCCTCTCAGAAGAGACAGATATTGCTCTGATAACAGCCTCCGTCTGCGGCGCTCGGACGTCACTGTCAGTGCAGCTTCATTTGACCTTTCACTAGTGCCTCCGTGTGCCATCGTATTCTGTGAGTGCTTTCGGTAATAGTGAACAGCATTTAAGAACGTAAAACCCCCACAATGCATGACATTACCTAGTGTTTTAAAGTTTATGGTGTTTAAAGTTTTAAAGCGATAGAAAGAAAATTCTTTGGATGTCTAATTTAATGCTACTTTCAAAATTCTTGTTCTAGTAGATCATTTTGGCAGCCTTTGAAATTTTAACTTCATTTCAAAGTTTTTTATTTTTTTTTAATGCATAATTTCTCTCTTTAGAGGGTAAATACCATCAAACTACAGATTGAACAGACACACATGGTTAATTGTGCATTTGACAATTATCAAAATGTTTTAGATCATATGTTTTCCATTGATACAAACACGAAGACATAAATTTAAGCAAATGAAAATAAAACATTATGTTTGCTGGCAAAAAAACTATTTTATTACTTTTTATTACTTTATTTTATTAATTTATTTATTTACTTTAACTAGACATAACACATTGTACTCTGACTTGTAAACGGCAAGATATTTATATCATCTGAATTGGGATTTTAATGTAAGACTTAATTTTAATTTTAATTGTACATTTTACAATTATCAAAATAGATTTAGACAATTCATTAAGGAAACAAACACAGATAAATGGTATGTGTGCCGGAAAACGTTGCAATTTCTAAAGATTATTGCTGTGGTTTTTAATTGTTTCAAAATCAAACTAGTTTCAGTTGAATCTGTGGAGTCTTCAATCTACGATCAAACTCATTTACTCACTCCCTTTGTTTTTATGTAGTCTATGTAGCAATGTGTGTTACATTTTTTGTGTAAATTTTGTGTTAATGTCATTTTTGCACGACAACATTGAGGGTAGATAATGCCATACAGTATAGATAATTAATTAAAATGTATATTTTCCCCTCTGCCTGTTATTTCTTTTTTTTTTTTTTCTTTATTGCTGATTTAGTTTATTTTGAATAACAATTCCATGTAAAATAAATATTCTATTGCAATGTCAAAATATAATTGCTCTCAGCTCATCACACAAAATAATTAAAAGCTGGAACATCTACCTACAGCTATATTTTACTATTTAAATGTATGCATTTAACAGAAGATTTTACTCAAAGCGTCATCCAATGGGAATCAAACCTCGAGGTTTGATGTTGCTAGCTCAATGCTGTTGTGATTTTATTGTGAAAGCTTACTAGTGAAAGCTAAATTCTAAACGGATAGATTGCCTTGCATAATGAGTTTGATGATGGCGTAAGACTATGGTTCTGTTGTAAGATGTCTGTGATCGCCTGCAGCGTTTTCATTCAACATCTACTCTGATTCCTGTCGAGTCTGAGATGTGATGATACACACTTCACATGCTACCCGGGCAGAAAAGGACAGAAATCTGGTGGCGCAACACGACCGGGTTGGTAGTCATCAAGCTGAAATGTCAGTTTCTCTGTCTGTGCATGAGGAAAGTGAACTTTAAAACGTTTTTGCTCCGAGACGTTTGAGTTTCCACGAGGTGGTTGGTAAGAGAGATTCATCTTGTGGCGTTTGTTTCATTTCTGTCAACTTGCTGAGAATCACGTGCGATCACGGACCTTTCTGATGACGCTTGTCCTCTTTTCTGATCTCTCGCAGGAACCACCCAAGCCGGTGGCCGTGGAGCCCTGCTCAGGGGGCAAAGCTGCAGTGCTCACAGTACTACTGTGCCTTCCACGAGGGGCTTCAGGAGTTCCTCCACCTGGTCAGTCAGGTGAGTCGGTGGTCCAAAAGTGTCTCCACTACACGGATTTCATATTTTAATTGGTTGTCAAAAAATGAACATTTGAAAGCAGTCTCAAAGCAGTTTTCAAAAATAGATATTAGACACAAAAACAACCCAGCATATCTATATTGTAACAGATATTGTGTCAAAAAAACGTGAGCAAGACACTAGGAGACATCTGCTAGGCGAAAAAAAGAAAAAATATTTTTTTAGGAAAATTGGAAAAAAGTGCCTCTGAACCCTATTATGTTTATATAATACGGTGTGTGTGTGTGTGTGTGTGTGTGTGTGTGTGTGTGTGTGTGTGTGTGTGTGTGTTAGAGTTAGGCGAAATGCATGTAATATTGTGAAAATACTTTGTGCCAGCACAGTCATTTTGGTTAATAAAAAATATCTGTAATGTGTAACAGATTATTAAAAAAATGTACGCTTCCAAACTTTTAACAACGCTTTCCCAGACAGACAATTGTGATAAAACACAGACGCACCTTAATGATAGCTGCTGCTGTTGTTTGGTCAGATGTACTTTAGTCTGCCTTTGTGCTGAAAGATTCGTTCCAGAAAAGCGAGAATCATTTTATTTTAGGAGAAAGGCTTCATATGTGTGTCAACGCTTGATTGTAGCAAAGAACGTGCTGCTCATTCATATTATAGAGAGAGAAAGTGGAAAAAACTCTTTAATTGACTTTAAGATAATGAATCTGTCATCTCTTTTTGCCCGAACGTTGTATTTTACATAATGTTGCATATCGGTCGATATCCTCATGTTACAAACAAACTTTAAAATCACTGCACACATGTAACAATTGTGTTAATTGTCAAGTACAATTATTTTAACCATTTGTAATTATGCACTCTAATTGTACATCTAAATAAAACTTGAACTTGAAATGTAATTATAATATTTTAAAGTCAAATCGAATCTCTAATCTCATGTTGCAGTAGTAAGTTAACACATAGCTAATGTCCAATTTCACTTTTGTAGTTTAAATACAGAATATCCTGAAAAAATATCGATAATGCCCAAAAATATGTAAATGTCGTGATGTTCATTGTTTTAATCAATCAGAGTGTGATGGTTTTATTCCTTATTTTTCAATTCATTTTTTTTATAAAATAGCGTGCATGTTTATTGAGACTTTATACATTTGCTTGTCCTCGAGAGCTACAAACTGGTTGGAAAAACCGCCTTTATTTCTTAACAGGTGTCACGTCCTTTAAGCTTGACTTCCTCCTCAGGAATTTGATTGATCCTGGTGCAAAAAATCTTTTTACATTCATTCAATAGCGTTATTTTGTTTGACAAGCCAGTGGTAGAGACGACAAATAAATATAAATAAGGCAACAACTGAAATGCACAAAAGTTGTATTTTTCATGATACCTGCATGAACTTTGATCTGGAGGAAGTGCAGATGAGGACTTGGCGTGGTTTCTCCGTCTCTAGATGCTTACTGGGCTGTCAAAGTTTCACAAGAACTCCTTTGGATGGATCTTCAGAGGAAACGTGGGGATAGAGAACACAAAAGCCAATCTGTCTGGAATCAGCACAGAATATTTTTGGAGAGAAGCTCTTGAGATCTGTGACTCTCTTTGTCACCACTTTTTGGAAGCGATGCATGTGTAGATGTTTGATCTTCGCTCTCATCCAAACAGACAGACCAATCAGTGTCGACTGATGCTGGGATGTTTATCGTGTGTCCCTGCCGCGCCTTCCTGGTGTGACGCTGAGAGAAACCACCTGCTCAAAGAGGAAACGCAACCCGCAAACCATGAGCTTGAGTTCGGAAACGAGACTAATTGGCCATATTTTTAGGATTTTGCGTGTCAATTAATATTGCCTTTACGCGGCATTTCTGCAGTTAGCAAATGCTTTCAACCAAAGTTAGAGATAAAGTTGTATCTCTCTCTCTCTCTCTCTCTCTCTCTCTCTTTCTATCTATCTATCTGTCTCTCTCTCCTTTTCACCTATTCTCCTCTTCTCTATCATTCTGACTCTCACACTGACTCACTCACTCTTTCTCTCTAACACTCTCTCACTCTCACACTTTCACCATCTCTCTTTCACTCGCATACTCACACTCTCTCACTCTAAGATCAAACAGACCATATTGCATTCGGTAGATCCGCGCTAATGGCTCCCCTCTCTCTCTTTCTCTCTCTCTCTCTCTCTCTCTCTCTCTCTCTCTCTCTCTCTCTCTCTCTCTCTCTCTCTCTCTCTCTCTCTCTCTCTCTCTCTCTTTCCTCTCTTCTCCCTCTTTCTATCTATATGTGTGTCATTGGCAATGTGTGTGATCCTTCTATAGAGTAGCTAAATTATTCTAGATTAAAATTAATCTATGTCCTCCTCTTTTTTATAGATATATATAGTGTCTCAAGTGAGTGAGGGAGGGAGAGAGAGTGTTTTCAGCAGTTCAGCTGTGTTTTGTAATAGATTGTGTAACTGTCTGAGGCTCAGGTTGTTCTTGGATGTAAAAGCTCTTCGCTTGAAGCTCTGGCTTCACACTGATGTGCTGAATTCAATTCCTTTTGGCCGGCTTGTCTGGAGTAATGAATTGTTCCTCTCCTGTAATTGTATTGCATCAATAGAAGGGAATAAGCAGCCACACTGGGAGTTTGCAGGATGATTTGTGAGCGTCTGCTTTGAAAAATGGCTGGAGGAAGTTTGGAATTTGAGTCTATGGAAAGACGAAATGTGATGGCTCGCTTGACTTTCAACACCGAAACTGAAGCAGAATTCCAAGAGTCCCAGTTGGTTGTCGTTTGTATTTGAAGTCTTCAGAGGCTTCCTCAGAGCTTCTGAATGGTTGAACCATCAATTTTCATTTTTCCAAGCTCTCCTTGAAGCGTTTCTGCGTCCGAGCTCTCCTCACTCTGTTGTGTTTGGTCCGCAGGTATCGCCATCGCCAGCGCTCTTATCGACACGTCCCAGCAGAAGCCCATGGACTTCAAAGAGAAGAGCCAGGGCTTGAAGAACCGTAAAGCTCTTCCTCCCGCTCACCAGGGCACCTGTGTTTGAATCGCCTGAGAGGACAGAATGACTCTGGTGGTCTCCTGCGGGCTGAGGGACGCCTGGATCAGAGAAAGGCCCAGTGTGACGGGATTGTTTAGGTGACAGAGTGCCCTCCACTTCTCCATATACACTTATCTCTTCATGCGGGTTGAACGTCATAAACGCAGCTCGCTGGCCACTCGTTTCTGACAAGGCTAAAGCATCACTTGCCTCCGGTACTTTGGCTCCATCCAAAATGTCTTCTGTTGGCAATCTGCTTTATTCCAGCATCTCCAGCTCGCTACACCATTAATCTCCAGCCCTATAATTTGAGTCATTATTGTCTTCTGGACCTCGCCTGGCCTTCCAACCCTGATCATTCCTTTTATCGCATCGAGAAATGTTTCTCGCATCTCCAATGGGTTTGGACAATAATGTCTCGCGGATCGTTGGATGGAGTGCAATTCCAAGACGGCGGAGGGATCGACCGCGAGTTTGACGCCAATAAGGCAAAATCCTGTTAAAATTGTAAAGCTTTTTAGAATTTGTTATTTTACGAAATTGATCGCTATTTGCCTTGGCGAAACTATACGTTTCTGGAAAACCCATGTCGGGAATGGATCGGAATGTCACCTTTTCTTTCTCGTGTTTGCTCGGAACGGCTTTGCATGATCCGCGCGCACTTCGCCTGAACGTGTCGGAATGTTTGTGGAAATATTGTGGAGTTTCACAGTTGGTGCCCACAAACAGATAGCTGCGAATCCACCTGATAACTCCATGATGCGGATGGCGTGGTGGACGACTTGTACCCAAGAATGCGACTGTTCGATGTAGAAAGAACAGGGACTTTTATTAATGGTGCCTCATTGAACACTTAAAAAAAAAAAGCGCAGAGAAGTGAATCCAGAAGGCCGATCCCCGGCAGACGTAGATTATCTCGGGATCTCTAGAAAAGCTTTCATTAATCTTCTCCCATTTGTTTTGTCGTTTTTCAGCGGTACATGTTTGAAACGGATTTTGTATTCTTAGCTTTCACATATTGTGAACGTCGGCGGAGAATATTAACCAAGACCAGCAAGTTTGTACAAGTGAAGACTGGAGGACAACGCTCACTAAAAAACAACCATCACGGAACAGACGTTTGTCTTCAGTCGCTTTAGTTGGGCCTGAACGTGTGAATCTAATGTGAATTGCTCTTTTTCACCCGTTGGTTTTTTTTTTTGTTAGTAATTTTGCTGTTTTTAATAAATTATATTAAAAGGTCAATAGATATTTCAGGACCTTCTGTACAGGGCCGTGCTGAAAAATAATGTCTTTTTCAATGGTTGTGAAACAAACAAATTGTGGAATGGATTGTTTTTGTAACTAACTGATTCCTGTGTAATGGTCACTCATTCAACTAGCTGATCCAGATCAACACTTGACCTTGGTTTTAGGGCTAAACTGAAGCTGCTTGTTGCCGTTGTTGTGTTTGTCGTTATTATTATTATTATTATTAATCTGGGCATTTTTAAACTTTGTTTTCCAGTCAGGAATTGTAAGGAAGTTGGAAAGCAGATTTACCAGGAAAGTTGTCGTATTCTCCAGATTGATTACACAGGAATCATCTCACTGTAAGCGAGGGGACACGCCCGATTCCTTCCTCCCTCCCTCAATGCATATCATTAATCTTCATTGTATTTTAAAGATGAATGGGATAAAATAAAAAACACTTGAATATTCCGAGTTTCTTTTGTGCCTCAATCAATACTGCAATATTTTTTTCCTTTTTGTTTTGCGGTGGGATTACGCTGTCTGCATTTATATACTGTAGCTGTGTGTATTTATCTGTGTCTGTTACCTGGTTTGATCTGTTCTCGTCCTTCTAGTTTTTCGAGATTGCTCAATTTAACCAATAAAAAAAAAAAACTTTTTTGTAGCCACAATTTGACTTGTAACTATAAAAAAGTCCCAGAAAAATAAATGTAAAAAATGAAATTAAATTGATTCAAATTTTGAGAAAATAGTTATTCTTTGTGATGTGTTTTTTTAGGACTCACTGGAAATCCTAAAAATAAATGTACAATTTGACTGTGCGCCTTGATTATCAATATTTTTGACAACACTACTGGGTATTAAAGTAGGTTTTAGTTTGCTTTCACATATAGTTCGTCTTAAGCGAAACTAACCCAGTTCATGTAAAGTGAGCCAAAAAGAGAACCAGCGGAAAGTGATCCCAGTCCTTTTGCTGTTCACCACCTACTGGACTCTGAAGAGAACCCAGTTCTGTTTTCAGTTCTCCTCTGGAGTGAAGAGATCCCAGACCCTTCCTCTTTCAAACAAGAATCTGTTCATCCCGCGATCTCTCTCCTGTGATGCATTTTGCCCCTTACTTTTATGTTTTTCATCACTTTATAACGCAGCATTTCACGTGAGATCAAAAGAAAGACTTTAATGTATTAGGAATGAAAAAGTATTTTTTAATGGTATGGTTTTCAAAGGTTGAGTAGAGTTGTCGATTAATGCAATGGTCTTTCAAAATATTAAAAAATCGCCGCCTGGGTCACACGACCTGCTATTATGAAAAGGATTTTTCTCCTCCATAATTATTACAGCGATGTAACAGAGAAGCCAAGGTGGACCGAGACCTCTTCGCTTTCACATCACAAAGTAATCAAACCACAAACGGTCCCTCAAATTTTGTGACCGTTTAAGGGGTCTTGGTGTGTTCACATAAACGCTCTAAACGCGTCTGAAAGGGTTAAACGAGCTTGATGTGAAAGCATCTTTTTTCCAAATGCACATGATATTATAATTGTTGGCGGTTTCTGAGGTGCGTTGGTCTTCTCGTCACTCAGTCTGCTCAGGTAGCTGCGTGGCATGAGGTGACAATGACGGAATGAGCTGTCACCGCTGACTAATGTCCATAAAAACTGCGGGGAGAAGTATGGAGAACTCTGCAGGTCCATGAGTGTGTGTGTGTGTGTGTGTGTGTTTCTATCCTGCAGATGTGGGACCTTCACAACCTCGCTCCACGCATCACTGGCAATGATGGATAAGCCTGGCTTGCTTTTGAATGGTCCACGTTAAAGAGTTCATAATTCTGTGCCAATCAATTACTTTCCGGTAAGCGCTTTTTGAATTCATAAAAAACTGACGTACATGGAACTCGGGTGATTACAACGTCCCCATAAGCCAGTGTCTCCTCCATCCCGGAATGTTTCCCCTCATTTTTATTCTTCAGACCTGGTCTTCGGAGGATCTTCTGAGACGTGTCATTTCCATATGGATGACTGTGTCGATATTGACCGTGTGAGGCGGAGAGACGGAGTGTGTATCCGGCGTGGCTGTATATCATCAGATGAGCGTTGTGAGAGATGCCTTGTGCCTTTATTGCTTTTAGTTGGCAGGAAATGCCCAGTGTAAATCAAGGTGTCTGGCACCAACATTAAGAGATATTAATGAGAGTGTGGCCTTTTAGTAACGCAGGAGGTAAAGGAGGAGTGCGAGTGAGTGATGGTCCCGGATAAATCGTTTGTCCTCATGACGCCTGAAACTGCACGACCTGTTTGGGGGGGGGTTTGAGTTCTACACCGTCTTTGCTGTTCAGACTTTGCTGTTTAGCGTTTATGCTAATGTGTTTGTTTTCAGCTTTGCTCATGCGGCCTTTCCATTGTCGGACGAGGTCCATTGTCCCGGGCAGAAGTTCTGTCTTAAGTTCAGGAGACGGTTGTTGTCTGTGTGCTTGCCTGGGTTTCCTCCATGTCTCCAGTTTACTCCTACAGTTCAAAAACACCTGGGATATTGGGGATATTTTTTTTTTTAACCATCAGAACAAAAGTACAGATACCTTACTGTAAAAACTACTCCTTTAGAAGTTACAAAGTATCCAATTCTAAATGAACTTAAGGACCATATTTTACTCGCACTGAATTTAGGCTCAGATGTGAAAAACAAGAACCCCCCCCCCCCCACACACACACACACACACACACTTAAGAACCATGTCTTTAATCCAAACCGACTAACAGAATGAGCACATCAGGTCCAGTGTTTTGCTCAAGAACACAATAGGTTCGAACCTCCAACCCTTTGGTCACAAGTCCGACTGCCTACTACTAGGCCACAGCTTCCATTTAACGTACATAGAATGCTTAATCCAGCTCCAAACAGTCATGTGTCAAGCAGCAAGAAGACCTTCACAGCCTCTTTGTGATGATGCCTGTGTCTGGACCCGTGTCCTGAGAGCCGTGGACACGACACAGATGTCCACTCGCTCTTCCTGGCTGATGGTGGCCTGCACAAAGCCGTCGCTTGTGCTTCTGTCTTCTGTCACTTCTTAAAGAGAGTGGAGAGCAAATCACCCAAAGCTGCAGAAACCAGGCTTTATGTCTGATTGTCTTTGGTGATAACAAAGAGGCGTCTATGTCCAGCTTCCCCTCAGCTGCCCTGTGAGTCAAGCCCGTGTCCCTGTGCCCACTTCCTCCCTCCGTTTGCTTTCAAGCTATGAAATGGAGCACGACTAATCATCATGTACAACATGTGGAGAGCTGAGAAGAGCTTTACCCTTTCACATTTCTATCCTCTAATAAAGAGATGCTCCAGAATGGGGCTGGAGTTGACCTGCGGTGACCCCTGAGTGGCCTGCCTGGCCAAAATGGGGAAAATAAGGCTAAAAATAAAACAAATAATACTACACTATAAAAAGTGTTGGGAAAATGTAGAAACTAAAAATCACCATATACCATAATTTTTGGACATAAGGTTAAAAATCCCAAGAAATGTTAAAGTATTATTCTGAAATGTTAAATAATTATTAAATTATTCAAAATTGTTATCTTATTAAATATAGATAACAAAAGTGTTATCTGTTTACGACAAACTAATTTGTAATACAACTAATAAAGTAAACCTAAATTACCTGAATGTAAAATCTAAAATACAATATTTAGAATAAATTCAATTTATTTATTTGTAGTCTGAAATGTTATCTCAAATTAATATCTGCTTAGTATCTGTATTAAGCACTTGTAAAAATTTAAACAATTGTAATTTAATGAATTATAACATTTGTAACTATTTTAATGTTCACAGACACAAGACGCAAGAGGGGCAGGGCAATTTGTACAGGAACTCTGTTAAAGTGGAGGACAAATGTTGGGTTTTATTTCAAATGAAGCTACATTGGCACTTGTGGGGACATTTAGTCTGGGCCCCACAACTTTGAAGGCCTGTTTGAGGGTTAAGATGTCATTTGATGGTTTCTGGTTAAGGTTACAGTAAAGGCTGGTGGTCTGGGTGATGGGGAGAACAGAATGTATTTTTTGTACTCGAGTCAATAAGTAAGACCCCACTGATAAAAATGATAAGAATGCAAGTTGTGTGTGTGTGTTTCGCAAAACGCACACCATTTTCAAACCCCTTGAATCCCACCTCTGGATCGTGAAGCCCTTGAACAGCTCCACATCTTTTCTCGCGTTATCAATGAATGAAATCTGTATTTCGCTGCCCTTCTGTAGCTCTAAAGGAAATCAATTCCGAACAGACCCCGAGCCCCTGACATTTACCAGAAATAAGATAAAAAAGTGCTGTTGTAAATAAATAAATAAAAGAAAAATAGTGCAATGGTTAAAGGAAGGAAAGTTAGGAGCCGTTTTTTCCCGCTCTCTCACTCTTTCGGGCGCTGAGGTAATTACAGACACACTGATTACATTGTTCCTTGTCTTCGGTGTCTCTTCTTCCTTCAAAGAGGCAGATTGTTTTAGTCTTTGGTGGAGGTTAGTGTGTCTCATTCAGTCTCACACACACAGAGCTGACGGACTCATAACGTCGCTCTCTTATTGGAAACGCCGTCGTTTGTTGTGCCTCCTCATAACGGTCCTGATGCAAATCTCCGTCCGTCTTCCCGGGGCCCGATTCATTTGTCTGGAATAGATTCTGCATTCTCTCTGCTCGGCAGATTATTAAATCTCGCCCGCCCGTTTGTTTTCCCAACCCGTTTCTCATAAACGCATTTTCGCTTCCCAATGTCACATTGCACGGAAATTGTCGGCCAATCTTTGGTGCGCGTGTTCCATCACGCCGTCTGCCGCATTTTCAGGTGTGAAGAAAACCGCGGCGTCCTTGCCTGTTATTGTCCTGGGAAGAGCGGAGTGATGTGATTGGACTGACAATCAACTCCGCATTATCGCTTAATCCGCCCGGCAGGAGTGAAAGTTAATCCAAGGTAACGGAACGTCCTGACGCTTCCTGTCACGTCACTTGCTTTCACCGAATTCACATTCTAATTGAATGGGTTTTTAGTGCTCTTACTATATTACTTGTTACTTACTGTGAACTGTTACGTTTGACCTCAAACATAACGAAATGAGTCGAAAAGATGATTCTTTCAGGTTTGTTCCTGATTCATGCTGGAAAACCTTCTCGATCGATTTGTAAAAACAAACGTTTAGTCTGTTTCCTGTTTGTTTGTTGTGAATTCAGCTATTATCTCTGTTTTCTCCATTTGTCTTCTGTTTCTCTCTCTCAGTCTATCTCATCCTTCTCTATTCTTTCTCCTCTCTCTCTTTTGTTCAGTCTGCCCTCTTTCTCTTTATTTTTCTTCCTCTCTCTCTCACAAGCTCTGTCTTTGTTTCCCCCCTCTCAATTCTTCTCTTTTATCTTTCTCTTTATTCGTTCTTCCTTTTTCTATCCCTCCCACACTCACATTTTAGCGTCTTTGTTTTGGTCTCGGACTAAGAAAAGCGCTATACAAATAAACTTGAACTTGAACTTGAACATTCATTATCAAATATTAAATTCAAGTTTGACGACCAACGTTGGCTGAATTTAGTTTTTGGATCATGAATCTCTGCACTGAAAATAATGGAGAATTTATAGTATCTTGCTTTTTGTATTTCAAAAAGTTCTAATGAAAAATGGTATTTATTTTTTCTCATTTGGGGTTTAATAAAGCATGTTTTTTCGTTAATAAACCCAAGTAACAAATACAATTCTTACTGTTAGATTTTTTATCCAAAAATCTAATGTTCTTAAAATAAAAGAAAAAACAGAAAGATCTATAGATCTATTAATCAAAGAGCTTACGTTTATTCCTCTTGCATGTGTTTTACAGTCTCGTTCTTTGAATGTACACAAGAAGAACGTCTTTTATTTTTAACAGCGAACCATACAACAACAACGCAGATGTGGATCTGGCCGAGCACTTCTCTAGAGAAAAGGACACATCACACTGAATGTACATGACCGTCGCCCCGTTCACACGCTAGTGAGACGTCAGGAGATGATAGTCACTAGAACACATATCACTGCCCCAAACCTCAACTCAATCTGGGGGAACACAACTGAAAAGAAGACACATTCAAAAACCCAAGACTTGAAAAATAAGACGGCATATTGGAGCCGTTCCTTTATATTAATGGAGCAGAATGGGGTTTGTCGGTCCAAATAAGAACCAAGAGCAGCAGGTTTCTGTGAGAAGAAGACGAGCCTCCAAAATAAAGTGTCACATGTCCCTTCAAACGTGGCTTTTAAGTTTAACGCCATTTCCTTTTCCGCAATTATGTCATCAAAAACAATGAAAATTCAGTTTTTGAGGTCCAAAACGAAACTCTTCCAATGTTTCTCGATGTCTGGTGATAAACAGAAGCAGGTGGACAGAAGACCGGTTCATCACAGCAAAACACCAAACTGTGCACAGCACCACGCGAGGAAAACTGAAAGTACAACATCAGTGTGTTCTACTGAGGCAGCATGGGAAGTCCTCTGGTCCGGTGGTGAGCGGCTAGGACGTCTGCGGCGCCGTGAGCCCGACCCGGAGAGCTGATATTGCTGATGCCAATACGAGGAGAGTGATGGGCGAATCCCCCGGCCAGACAGAACTAGCCGAGCTCTGAGGAACTGCGTTAAAACTGCCGCCGTCGTTCTGATGTGGATTCTGTGGAAGAGACATTTAGTTTCATATCATTAAAGGAGAAAAATAGTAGCCAGGAAACGTCATTGTTAAAGTATCGTGTTAGCTTTTTTTAAATATGTGATTTGTGAAGTGTAGAGGTGCTTAAATTTGAGCTTAGGACCTAAAGTAGGCCAATGATTGGTCCAGCAGGAGAGATGGACCAGCCATCCAAGCGTTGCTGGTTCGAATCCCGGTCTTAAGGGTATCACAACTGGCGCTGCCCACTGCTCCGGGTTTGTGTTAGTTGTTAAATGCAGAGCCAAATTTAGACACTTTTGTTTGATACTATTGTCCCTAGTTATTTGGACGAACTTACTTTATATATACAGTGGTACCTCGACTTAAGAAATTATCTCATGCCGAGAGCCATTTCGTTCGGCGAAAAATGTTGTTATCCATCTAATCAGTGCCATGACTTTGTAAATTCGGACAAAAACATTTATATGAATGTGACAATATTGGTAATAAATGTAATATACATGTTACATAGCAGTATATAGCATGTTACATACATACCCTTTGGCAGATGTTTATAAAGGTGCCGTATATAATGATATACGGACAATCTGACAGTTACTGCCATCTTGAAATCCCTAAGATTTTTGTAACCAAGCAATGTCACCGTTCTCGCAAGATTATGGAAATCTCAGAGATTTGCACAACGTCATTTCAAGATGGCGACTCTACCGGAGAGAAAAAAAACATCGCCATTCTGGGAAAATACAAGCTTATTTTATATTTGGGAAGCAAGATCTCTGAAACTAACTAGTGTTTTTGTTGTTTTTTGTTTATTGACGAGCAAAGAAAATTAAACGACTGTTTTACACACATCTTGACTTTCATATGCATGCTAGCGGTAAGACGCGCTCCTTTCGTAGAAACGACATTTTGGACGACATTTTTGCGGCGGTGCATTTTGTTGCACTGAAAAAAAAAACTGAAGCTGAAAAAAAGTTTCAAATGCAAAAGAGAAGCTTGAAAGCAAAAAATAAATAACAAAAAAAAATTGTGCATTTTTGTTTGTTTCTTAGAAATTAACATTTAGTATTTTTGGCACTAATCTGATTTAACAAAAAATGTAAGGGGGTTTGAATAATTTCCCTAGCCACTTCATAAAGACGTGAACATTTCCTCAACAGCAACACAAAATAAATCTCGCCATTGGCGTCTAATTGAAAAATCACATTTTTCTTACCACACAAAGAACATCCAGACTGGAGTTACTCTTCAGTTTCTGAGCCTGTAGAAAAAGACAGAAATATGCTTTTAAAATGAATAGAAGTTTGGACCGGAAAGTCAATTACTGGAACGGTAGAATCCCGTATTCAGTGTTACAAAGCATGTAAGAGTCTCTCTTTAAACTCAATCCACTGCCACGTTACTTAAGCCACGGCTTTACTGAATCAAAGCAATTTGTGGCGAATGGAGGCGGTAATGGCCGCAGAAAAAGACTTCTTTCCGAGTGAGATGTAATGTTATGATAATGAGACCACCGGCCCATCGCAAACACCTCACGTAGCTGTGAGTGTGTGTGTGACACACCAATACGTTTCCCATCGTCCTTTAAGCACACACACTTTGTTTTATTATTTTTTGGGGCGATAAAGTGATCCCTGCGAGGATCTGGAATATAATAAAGGTGCCACGGAACGGCGAGAGAATGGAGCTAATTCCTGCAAAAAGCATTGTGGGATAGAATGATTAATAGCCGTACTGGAAGTCTATCTGACAAAGGAAACTCCGTCGACTAATAAATCATGATATTGTGATTATAGCAAAATGATGAATTGTTGTGCTGTATCTGCGAGAGTAAATCTGCTCTTCTGTGCGTGAACTCCACCGGAAAACTGCAGATGGGTTTCTTTTTGCCTTTTCTTTAAACTTAAAGAAATCCTGATTAAGTCGAGTTTATGTGGCATGACGATCCTTTTCATTATCCTTTTTATTATTCGTGGGCAAGTCTGTCTGGAGTCTTTTGTTTATCGATGTATTCAAGAGTCATTTTTAAAAAATGTCTTGAAGCCATGTTTTCTGTCACTTTGCCGAGATGAATTGCTTGTGGCTTTTTGAATCACTTTTGATTCTCTGGTTTTCATATTTCTTTTGATTTAAATATTGTAGCAATCTTGACCTTTTTTTATTAGCTTTTAGTTTTGTAAACTCTTTTGACTTTGCCAAAAAGGGAAATTGAGTAATTGAGTTATTGTAAACTGACTTACAACACATTATAGCTTTTCCTTGGGATTGAACCCATGACCTTTGGTGTTTCATGCATCAGTATGAGCCAAAGTCTTTAACATTATAATACAGGTTTTGCACAATTACGTCAATTTACTTGGAACCGAAACAAAAAAATAAAACTGGGAAGTTCTGAACCTGTGACCATTGGTGTTGCACCAGGCACATGTAGCCTTGCTCACTTTTGCATCACATTAATGATTTACACAATCATATATTTTTTTTAGGATTGCAACTTTTTAATGCTACTATTGTTTTACATCTAGTGTTTGTGTGTGGTAGACTTGAAGTTAGCTTGAGCAGATGATGGGTGAAGATACGTTTACCTCCTAGCGGAAGGCTAAATCCCGCTTAAGGGTGTTCCTCATGATAATGTGCCAGCCAATTAGCTTTGACATGACAGCTCTGGCAGTTTTGACGTATCTACTTTCTAGCCAGAGGCTCGTGCATGTGTTATCATCGCAAAAGCCCATATCCATCAATCAAAAGTCACCCAGAGTCTCCAAAAATGAAACTTATCATATGTCTCGCAAAGCTTCGACGCATCTAAACAAGCTTCCGGCTGTTTACAAAGTCAACGCTGGCTGTCTTTAACCCAGCGCCAACCTGCGTCTGACAGACAGCTGTCAGTGTTGGGCACCAAAAGCTATTGGATTATGAGATTAGGTGTGTCTAGGGGTTCCATGACGGACCTGTAGGCTTCCACAGAAGCTGTAGAGATGGTCGGCATTGGTCTCCAGGTCGCTGGAGAGCGCCGGGTGGTCCAGACTGTTGGAGGTTCTGTCGCGGGCTCTGTGTGGAGTGTGTGGCTCGGGTGGAGTGGACTGGATGGGTGGCTGGGGCTGCCATACGCCAACATCTGTGCCGTTTCCAAAGGCCTGGATGGCGTTGCCTGTGTAGTGTAGATGAAAAGTGCCATCAGGGTGGGAGAAAAGATTTAGAGAAATTAAGACCCTTTTTCATTAGTACAATAGTAAAATTTATTAGTACAATAGTACAATATCTGATAGTAAATCTGTGTCATTTATTAATATCAGTTGTTGCTGAAATCTAGATAAATAAAAAAAAAAAAAAAAAACAAGTCATATATACTGTATTAACAACTTGTATTAATAATCTGTACAGAATTAACCAGTATTAATGTATCCTTTTTAACAATACTATTGTAGCAATGAACTGGTTTGAGCCTTGTGAAAATACAGGCTTTTGTTGATGTTTTTCAAAAATAATTATAACTTATTTATATTAATTACATTTAAAAATCATATATATGTACTCATATATATATATATAGATTCTTTTTTCTTTAAAGATATTAAAATTACTTTTTTTCTTTTACGTAATCTAAGTGAAGGATAGTGGTTTTTACTAGAGTGCTTCTCTTAACACAAGTACTTGACTTGAGTCAACTTTCAAAATGTATAATTTTCTAGGCTTATGAGTTCCAAGTATTTTTAAAGCCAGTTTTGCTGTATAATTTGTTATTGTAGAGTAAAAAAATGCTGTATTTGAGATGTCAAAAGTTAGTCAAGAAAGAAGTGACTAGGACCAGCTAAATCTCAGATCAGATGAGAAACGTTCCGTTGTTTTTCCTGCTTGTTTTGTGAGGGGGAAAAAATCTCTTTTCCAGCAGATGATGCAAATTAGTTACTGTATTAAAGTTCATTTAAAAGAGTAACTTCCAAATATCTTCCGTCCAAGAATAGTAAAACAAATGTCCTTGCAAATTTTATTTTTTTTAACCAAACCTCAATTAATAACCTGCAAATAATCTTTATACTTATCACATAATATATCATTATTGTAATTTATCTGAGCAGCTGAATGTGGACATTATCAAAACATTAGGTCTCTGTAAGTGTGACGAGACCCTCCATCTTCAAAATCAGACACTTTTCTTTCGGTAAAGATGTCTTTTGGTAAATGTCTCTATTCTCAGGAGCACTGTGAGTTTCTGTGGCTGTTATTTACCTCACGATTCCACAGACTAAAGGCCAAGTGGAAGATTATTGATGGGTAGTCGGGTACAAACGCTGAGCATGTATTAAGTACTGTCTCTTAACAGGAAGTGGGATGCTTGACCTTATCATGGAGAAAATATGGGGGACGGAACACTCACACTAGTCTCTTTGTATTTGAAAGATAATTACTTTTCTGATTTAGTCACTGTTGTGTGTTTTACTCTTTTCTCTCACAGTCTCAAACTAAATGTGTTTAAACTGTTTGATATTTGCTTTTCACAAGTATTTCGTCACGCTGGCGTGGGTTTCCTCTGGGTCTCTGATTTCCTCCCACATTCCATAAACATGTACGAGGAGACCTGGAGTCCGGAAAATTATCTTTAGGTGTGAGTGAGAGTATGAATGTGTGTGTGTGTGTGTGTGTGTGTCAATCTCTGTGATTGGTTGACAGCCTTCAGGCCCAGAGTTAGGATTGGCTCCAGCTCCCCGAGACCCAGAAATGGAAAAGCAGTTCAGACAACGAATGTACCTTTCACTATTAGATAGTTAAAATACACAATTGTTTTGCCATATTTATGAAAAAAATAAATTTTTATGAATTAAAGAAAATTCATTTTGTGAGCCCTCTTTACACAGGAATGCCGGTAAATTGCCGGAGAATTACCAGAACAACTTTAGGTAAAACTGTTCACACAAGCACTGCTTTTTCAAAATATCATTATTTTCGCTGACATCATTAACTGGCTACACGTTTAAACAGCTGCACCTGTGAACGCGCAAAGAGTACAGATGCAACCCTCGTCAGGATGTTGTGATTGGCTCAGCATAGGTCAATTAATTCACTGCGCACTGAATTTCTGCGCACTGAATTTCTGCGTACTTCTTCCGGCAATTTTTGTTTCATGTTCACACAGGCTAGTTTACCGGACATTTACCGGGATTGTTACAGTTTAAAGTACAATTTACCGGCAGTTGTCAGGAAGCAAATTTACTGGCATTTGTATGTTCACACATGCCGACCAATTTATCTGTATGGTCTGTATGTGTCAAAGGGGCTAGTGAGATGTGTGTAATACTTTATAAAGTAATATAAGACCACAAGGCATTATTGATAATCTAAACTAAAATTAAATTTTTTTTTGTCATTTTTAGTGAGCTAAAATCCAAGAATATATATGTTCTTTACTCTAAGCATGTGCTGTCCTCCAAAAGGCCCAGGCCTCACGAAGACAGATCATCCCTCTCATCTCCATCATGTCCTTTTCCCTACAATCACTTCTTCTAAATGGATGTTTGCGAATCACTCTCTGACAATATAATGCCTGTTTCTCTTCTCTTCCAGGCCCATGGACACCTGAGTAATGCACCATTGTCTTTTCCACATCAGGCCGCCGTACGGACGCTTTTAAGAGGGATTTCTCTGTCTCCTGGCTTCACTAGTGATGCAGATGGAACGATCCGAAGAAGCGGACAAATGGAATTCAAACGGAGGCGGGGTCTTCTGACAGACGCAAACAGACGTAGACGCAAAAGACTCACGCAGGCATCGGTTGCTGGTGAAGAACTGGCTGAACTTGTCGCATTCTGCTTTTCCGTTGCCGCTGCTGCTGCAGTCACACCAGGGCGAGACGCTGATGCCCGGGGCACGGAGGTAATTCGGGGTCATCACCGTACCTGTGACACACGTGGACACTCATGTAAATGAAAATAATCATCAGCTGCTTTCATAATGAGATTGTAATCGGATTAGAATCAGATATAGGTGTAGATTGCATGTAGATGTCATGTGTAACACATACATATGCAATATCTTTATATTTATATACGGTATGTATGTATATAAAAATACACAGTGGAGGACAAAATTATTAGCAAGCCCTACAAAATAGTCTTTGTTTTAAATGTTTTTCAAAAGTGCTTTTAAAAGAAATGAACACAAGTTTATCAGACATCCAATTTAAGTAAAAAAAAGCCTACAAAATATTTTGTTTTGCTCTGTTTAAAAGCACGTTAGAATTACAGTACTTTTAAAACAATCACTATTTTGAAAGGGGGGCTCATAATTTTGTGCGTGTCTATACGTAGAGAGAGAGAGAGAGAGAGAGAGAGAGAGAGAGAGAGAGAGAGAGAGAGAGAGAGAGAGAGAGAGTATTATGAATAGACATTCATGAGAAGGATGAGTATATAAAGAGAAAGAGGTGTAGAACCAGTAGTGAAAGGAAGAGGTATGATTCTCTACAGAGTCAGCAAAATGGATGCATAGTCAAATTAATGTATAGATGAATAGAAGCAAGATAGAAATAATAGATTGATTAAGAGAAAGCAGTTTGGATAGACACAGCAAGTCAGAAACGATGCATAGCGAGGAGGAATGAATCAACAGTTAGTCAGAGAAAAGAAAGACTGAAGAGTTTGAATCATGGATAAAAGAGATTTCGATCAATGAGATTTCGATTTTTCACACTGGTAGATAAGAAAAGGTATTCATAGACACAGTCAGATAGATGGATGGATGAATGGAAGGATGAATATACAAACAGTCTGGTAAAGAGAAAGACAATCAGAATGATGTTTTGATGGACCGAAAACAGAATGTATCAGTAGATGAAAGAATGGATAGAGAAACAGATTAAAAAGGACGGGGTATGAAAAGACTTAGAAAGACAGATGAAGGGATGGTCAACAGACACACTTACCAATAAGTCCTGAATAGGCCAGCAGACACTCAGCGTAGTTTTCCTTCAGACAGCCAGAAATGGAGCGAGGCTCAGGCTGACAGTTAGTGAGGAAGTCGGCCAAGCGAGATCTGAAAAATGACCCAAGCTGCTCATTAAACCCACCGGACAGATAAGAGACCCTACATCTGAGTCATTACGACCGTCGCCGGCCTCACGCACTTTTCATTAGGGCAGTGCTTCTCAAATAGTGCTTTTGCGCCACTAGAATAAAGGGTAAATGCACTTTATAAAGTGTAAAGGTGGCACTAGTGCGCTCTATTTTAAGCGCTCTATCTTGCGTGCTTGTACAAGAGGAACGAGTCAACATAAACAAATATTTAACATGGAGGAAAGAAAAATCAGAGGGAAGCGACAAAGAGACGAGTAAAATGCAATAGAAAGACTAGAAGCTTCCACTAAGCCTTTTTAACTTCTCTATAATGGCAGATGAGTAAAGACCGCTTTGTGTACTTAGTTTAAAAATTCTCAAGTTCGGACAAATGGGTTGCACTAATATTAATAACGTTGTTCTTTGTTCTGAGTTGATTTAACTTTTTTTTTGTCTTCAGTGCTGATGATGATTCAACAATATGTAGACTAAAGTTATGATAATCTACAAGACCAATAATCATATATACCGAAGTGTAAAGAGTACCTGAAAACTCTACTTAAGTAAAAGTACAGATACCTTACTGTAAAAATTACTCCATTAGAAGTCACCGATTTCAAGAAGACTTGAATACCAAAATCGTATTCAAGAAACGTATTGAATTGTAAAAGAATGTAAGTGTTTAGGGAAAAAAAAACATCAGAATGTCTTTATAAAATAGAAGAACTCTTTATTTTTGAGGTTCCTTCTTAATATCGAACTTTATTTTAACACGTCAAATGGCAGAACAAAAAGTATGTAGAAAAAAAGGTAAAAAGTCAAACTTTGTCAAACGTCAAACGTGCAAAAAATGCACGCGCTAATTCACGTTTATGTGATTTAGCTCATAAACAGCATCCAGTACCTTCAGCATCCTGCAGATGGCGATATAGTCACATCCGCAGAGAAATTAACCGCAGTAGAAAAAGATCATATTTAGATATTTAAAGATAAAAGATGATACTTAGATATTAATATATGATATTTTTTTATACTCATGTATTTTTGGTTACTTTGTACTTATACTAAGTAAAGTAACAAAGTCCATTTACTCAAGTACTTTACACCACTGGTATACGTATAGCTCTAGTCTAATAAAGTCTATATCAATACACCAATATACTGTAAATAATACTAACTATGGGCACGTTTGGGGGTGGTTGTGAAAGATTTATTCATCATAGGAGGGCACAGATAGTGTTTGAGTCGTAGAAATCAGTCATGACACATTCAGCGTTTGTAAATGCACCGACCTGCAGATGTAGTTGGTCTTGCAGGACGCCTGCAGAGCGAGACAGTTGGGCTTCTCTCGGTCCTCATAGGAGCAGGCGGGCACGATGGTCTGGCGGCGGCGCTCCGAGCAGGCCGAGTGGTCTCCGGACGGGCAGGAGCAGAACAGCATGCCGTAGCTGTGCTTGGCCGGCACCTTGTCAAAGAACTGCCGCAGGGCCTTGTGGCACTTGCGCTTGTTGCAGACCTCGGCGGTGGAGACGCGGCTGGTGCAGGGGCTGATGTAGAAGGAGCGGTACTTCTTGCACGTGTCGTTGAGGTTGCAGGCCTTGGCGGCGCTCAGGCAGTTGTTGTCTTTGGTAAAGGCCGCCTCACCTACACACGCAGAGCTTTAGTAAATGTCACCCACAGCGCGGCTACTGTTGACCTTCTGGAAGCCTCCGTCAGAGTCACATGACACCCGCGGGGCTGGAGGCC
>MU204446.1:22165554-22180584 GCA_017309775.1 Paedocypris sp. Pulau Singkep
ACCATTACAGAAATCATCCCCTCTTTTACATATAGTAACAAAAATATATAAATCGTAAAGAAAAACAGTGGCCTGAAATGAAAGAAACATAAACAGTGGTTGAGTAAATATGACACCAAAGGGGCTGAAGAGTGGAAAGACGAGGCTGCCATCTTGTATAAAAAAAATCGATTAAATAAAATAAATGCAAACAAGCGCAAGAACCGGTCAGGAAACATTAAGCATTACAAACTTCTAACCTCCTAAATGACTGAAGTAACAGCCTTTTAGAGCAGAACCAGTTCCCGGGGGTCCGAGAGGATTAGTAAGACGTCAGATAATTGACTGAGCCGTGGGGATTTGGGTGGTCACTGATACTCCAGCGGTGCTTTCAGATTCCATTGAAAGCCTGGAGATCTTCCCTTCCAGGGGACGACTATTGTAGCTGTGATAGAAAGGTGGGAGTCGCATGACCGTGTTTGGAGGTGAGGGGTGTAAAGAAAAACAGAGAATGAAAGAAAAGCTCATGGGAGCCCGAGTGTGTTCAATAGAGTGTGTGTGTGTGCGTGTGTGTGTGTGTATGTGTGTGTAAGAACACGTATGCCCCAACAAATCATTCAGTACAATCTCCTGAGAGTATTTAATCTAGTGTAGAGTGCTGACAGATCTCGATCAAGAGAATATCTATGTCTTAAATGTAATGTAATGTAATTGAATTGAACTGAAAAGCCTTTAATTGTACCACAGCGGGGAAATTGCATGTCACAACAGCAGTATACATGTATATCAAATACATCTATATGAAGAGTAATTAGGCAAATAAGCATAAACATAAACATGAGTTACACTGCATACACTGTAAATAAATGAACAGATACTATTAGATATTATATTTACAATAAACGGGTAGCCTTTTTAACTTTCATTATATTTCTGTATAAATCGTTTGTTGCTTTCAATTAACTGTATCATGTAGGTAAGAGACAGTGACGTTTGAGAAGTGAAACAAAAGTTATAGGATTTACAGAAAGTGTGCATTAATTGTTTAAATATTGTTTAAACGTGTGCAATAATTGTTTTAAACCAATTCATGTGCTATGAAAATTGTACATTCACTAAAACTCTGATTTAACACGTTGAAAATATACAGTGCATAACAAAATGTGTGACACCACCGAAAATGTCATACATTTTATACAAGTATACACTTTTTGCTTTGATTATTGCTTTGCGCATTCTGAATAATGTCTGAATATATACGTGTGTATTTATATATAAACCGTACATACACTCCTGTTCAAAAGTTTAGGGAGACCTAGACAATTTTGTGTGTTCAATGAAAAGTCACACTTTATTTTCTAAGAACAAGGATAGACAGTCGAGCTTCATGTAAGGTCACTGTTTCTGGCCATTTTGAGCGTTTGATTGATCCTCAAATGTGATGCTCCAGATTCTCAACCGGCTTAAAGGAAGGTCAGTTATAGCTTCTTTAACCAGCTAAACAGTTTCCAGCAGTGCTAAAGTGATCAAACAAGGGTTTTACAATCATCCATTATCCTTCTGACACAATTATCAAACACATTGTGCCATTAAAACACAGGACTGACAGTTACTGGAAACGGGCCTCTATACATATGTAATTATATACCAAAAACCAGACATTTACAGCTAGAATAGTTATTTTTCCACAATAGCAATGTATAGAGTGTATTTATGATTAGTTTAAAGTTATTTTCATTGACAAAAACAGTGCTTTTCTTTCAAAAACACAGACAATCAAAGTGACCGCAAACATTTGAACTGTAGTGTATGTATGTACACAAACACATTTACAAAGTGTAAACAATGTATTTAGTGTTGCTGGGAGAAGTGAAACAGGTTATAGTGTGGTAAACTGTCACACTGCTGCGGTTGTGGCTCTTTATGAGCGGACAGATTGCTGTGTTGTAATGTCTTATGAGCTCCGAGCCATTAAAACGATTGATGCATGTCAAATATGTGCTGTAATGCTGTATTATGTAGTGCCGGGCGATTGACCTGTGAAATAATGTGCGCTTAATAAAGCTAACATTTTCTTAAGACGGAATCGATGACATACAGTGGCAGGTTTCAGAATTATGATCTGCGTGAGATGCTGAGCGTGTCTGTTCAGGGACACCACCACCGAGTGACGCCTTCATTCATCTGCTTCTGCTTGGCTGACAAAACCAACACATTCATTTCAGATGATAGAAACATTCACATGTCATGAAAGATGCTGAGGCTTTACTATGCTGCCTTAATTATGGACTAGAATTTACACTATCGAGTTGAGCTTTTGATGGATGGATGGATGGATGGATGGAATGATGAATGGATGGATGAAGGAAAACGATGGATGTATAGATGCACATATGAATGGAAAGAAGGATGGATACATGGGTGTATGGATGGAAGGATGTATTATAGGAAGGATGGATGGGCGGGAGGAAGGAATGGGTGGACGGATGAGGAACAGAAAGATGCATGTATAGATGCCAGGATGATGGATGGATGTATGTGTGAATGGAAAAAAGGATGGATGCATGGATGGAAGGATGTATTATAGTTAGGATGTATGTATGTATGTATGTATGTATGTATGTATGTATGTATGTATGAATGGCAGGAAGATGTATGTATGGATGGATGTATTATAGGAAGAATATAATGGGTGGGAGGAAGGAAAAAGTATATATGGTTAGAAGGATGGATGAATGGATCGAAGGATGAAAAGAAGGGTGGAAGGATGGATGCAAAAATGATGGATGAATGTATGTGTGAATAGAAGGTAGGATGGGTTAATGTGTGAATGGATGAAAAAAGTATTATTGGAAAGATGGGTAAATGGGAGGAAGGGAGAATGGATATATGTATGAAAGGACGGATGGATAAATGGATTTATCATTGGAAGGATGGATGGATGGCAGGAAGGAAGAATGGATGTATTATTGTAAGAATGGAAAGAAGGATGGATAAATGGATGTGTGAATTGATAGATGGATGTATTATCGGAATGATGGATGGGTGGGAGAAGTGATACAAAGTGATACAAAGAAGTGAACAAATGAATGGAAGAAGGATAAATGGAAGGATGGATGTATCAATGGAAGGAAGGATGGATACATGGACGTATGGATGGAAGGATGGGTGGATGTATTATTGGAAGGAAGGATGGCCATACTAATAGATGATGGAACAAGCCAGCACATTTACCGATCAATGAAGACGTTTATTGTATGTTGCCTTCATTAAGAACCAGACTTTGAATATGTCTAGCTTTTGTAGGATGGATGGAAGGATATATTGACGGATGATGAAAAGATTCTTCATAAACATCAGATAGATCAATAAAAGTGTGGACAAAGAGGTGAAAATTGGGTGGATGTATAAGTGGCCAAACAGGATGGATGAATATCTTTACATAAGGATGAAGAGATGGATAGAATAACATATGGCTGAATATATAAGCGAAACCAAATCTATAAACACATTTTTGAGTGTTTAAAACATACTGCCCATTTTTTTCCTCGTCACACGCCGTCACACTCGCCCGAGTCATTGAAGCCGAACGATTTGTAATCAAGCATCCAGACATTTGTAATTACCTGAGGCTGGTGAGCTGGACACGGCGCAGCACGCTCAAGCTTTAAATGTCACTTTCGCCTCCAGCAGTCGTGGGGCTGTTTACATGCTTTTTAAAAAGACAGACGGGGTCCTCACCACAGGAGAGATGGGGATTTCAGACATGTGTTTCTCACTGCGGATATGATCATTTCAATGGCTTTTTAATATCTAATGCTAGAAACAGTTGTGTTATTCTTTCTCTCTTTTTTTTTCTTGCATTTGGAGTGTCTGGTGGTTAGAATTGATGAGCCGTGCTGCCGTGGCTTCCATGTCGATGGAATGAGAGTCAGAATCAAAATGCACTTATATAACTATAGTTCCAGTAATAACTGCTGACGGGCCATTTTTTTTCTTGTCGAATAACACCTTCCTCTTTTCTATGATTCTTTTCTGATTTGTGTCAATGGTAGAGCAGTCTGATTGGATTTTCCTGAAGGTGAACTATAGCAATGCAATCAGTTTTGCATATGAACTTTATTCTGCCGAATGGTGATTTATCATCATTGCTGAGGTGAATGAATTGAAATGTAGCGAATTTGCATTATTTATATTGAGATATAAAGCAGATGCAGGATCAACTGTTTTGATATTTGGCTCGTTCAGTAAAATCAGTCTCAGTGTTTGCAACATTGGGTCACAGGTTCAATTCTCAATGAGACAAATTTGCGCTTTCAATGTTATATAGTCAGTGTATAACACACTCAAGTGTCTTACAAAGGTAATACAAAAAAACAAAACATAATATCATGAATAATATAATAATAAACACAATAATCTCCCAATGCTGTAATTAAGTTCCGAATGTATTAGTTACAAAGTCTTCCAAAACTCTTATATATTATGGTTTTGTTTTTTTTCTTTTTTCAAAACTCATGTTTTTTTTCAATTTGTCCAGATTTGGTTTATATTCTTTTCAACATTTTACTGGAATATTAAACACTTTTAAAATGACTAGGTGCCCATTAAAGATGTATTTATAATCTTTTATTTTTCCAATGCAACCTTTCACTATTATCTACTTTTTAACTACTATTAACTATGTTTTAATATTTAAATACTATTAACTACTTTTTAATGTTACATCATTTTTTTCCTCATTCTGAACTGATTGCCACAGTGGATCCTTTAATGGCAAGATTATTTATTTTCTCTGGAAATTCATGTTTTTTTTTTATTATTTGAAAAAGAACAATTGGAATTCAACTACAATATATTCTGGATTATTGTGCTCTAATCATAACCTTAGTTTGCATTTTGCGTAACACTAGTAGATAAATGAAAGGGGACTCACAACCCACGATGACTGAGTATGTATATGATTATTTAATTCCATCATGCAGGAACTATGAGGCTGTTTAATACAGTAGCATCTTCTGGCAGCCACTGTAGCTCTTTTAATCCTTCAGCTATAATACTGCCCATCTTTCAGAAAGTTCTTTTGTCTGATTTTTCACTCCTTTTATTTCCTTGTAAACCTGGAGCTGGAGTGGATCTTTTTCTGAAATCCTAACAAAAGCCAAAGGCCTGGCATGGAATAAAGGACAGGAAGTGCTTGGTCAGCACATGGCTAACAGGCCGACTGCAACCAAACATCTCAGAAGTCCACGACTCAGCTTCTCATAAACAGCATCTGAAACATGATTCAGTTCAATTTGACTCCTTAATGTATTTTTATGGAGAACAGTCCATTTGTTAAAATGCGAAAATGCTACGTTAGGCGTCTGCTTCTCATGTCAGCGATTGTTACGCCCTTAATGCCCCATTTCCTATTGATCTCGGCTCAGCACAGCAACTGCAACCTGAACACATTTCCTGAAACGCTGCTTTTGCATTCGAGTCCGTCAGACTGTGATTGTGTTTGTCTGGATAGAGTCGGAGAAAGGTGAAACTACATGGACTCGTTTTCAACCTCGAGTTTGGTAAGAATCTCACAGATGGATTGGATTGCTTCTGATGTGTCTGGAAATGCATCAGGCTTGGTAAATAATCAATTCAGTCCATCGTGTCAGTCAGATTGTGGTGTTTGCATCACTGAAAGTCATGTGTTCAATTACCAGAACAGGAAATTCAAAGTTTTACTATAGAGCTCTTACGCGATCAAACACCTTGTCTTTATTAAGTTGCTCATTTAAAAAAAATGGCATCCAGTACCATCAGCAACCTTCAGATGGCGACATTGCTTCGTCAACCAAAAGAAAAAATCACTACGGTAGAAAAAAATGTTGACTTGTCACGCACATCACAATGTAATGAGTAACGATTAGTGTCCGTTCAAATGTTGTGGAGTAAAGAGTACATGTACTCAATCAAATATGCAGTCAAGTAGAGAGTAAAGGTTCCTCATATTTTTGATGCTTAGTACAAGTGCAAAGAAGCCAAAAATGGCAAGTAACAAAGTCAATTTACTCAAGTACTTTACACCACTGGAATTTGTATATATAATATATATTTGGATATATTATCCTATAGTGAAAATCTACTAAAAAGTGTAGGAGTCCAATGAAGACATTTTAAATTAAAACACACTGCCAATAAATCTCAAATTAAGCCAACAAGCGAAACCAGTTCACTGCTCACCATTATGCCAATAAACATTGAGTTGATTGGGATTTAACCCTACAATTCATCATTTGGTCTTTGTTGGTGAAGCAAAAACAATTTTCAGGACACCCGTCAAGTTCCCACTTCTGCTGCTGAGAGGTTGCAAACACTCACAAAGCTTGTTGGATCGAGACCGTCTGTTGACAGCAGGAGATTACTGTCAGTTATTACTGGTTTTATTCCTACGATTGTTCCCTGAGGCTTATTATTAAAAAAATTGTCACGGATAATTATTGTCTTTAAACATCTTGACTACTGAGCAAATATTATTGTGCACATTGCACGTTATATGCTGGTTCAAACATTCTTCTGTTGTGTTTAGCGAAAGTTTCTGGCCTGTGTGAACCTGAGACCACAACACACCTAGACAGAGAATGTCTTCTCATCTGGGCATCTTTCAACCAAACCTGGTCTTTTGTAACTGCAGACATGAACATCCTGCTGACTTTTGTGTCCACCAGCTGGGAATTATAACAATGGCTGACGTGACTGGACAAACCACTTTTATTTTTTATTTTGCCCTTGTTATCCGTGAAATTAGTCTACGATTAGTTCAACTACAACACAAATACTACAGCTACTTCTGCGGGATTTTTGGCATCTTGTCAAATTGTCACAAAACGCTCAGTGGCGCCACATAAATTGTGTGGACAGATTATTTATTGCAGACATGCGTAATAAAAAAGAAAGCCATTCATGCTAAAACATGTTTAATGCTAGGCTTTACAACGTAACTACCATTCTGTGATTGAATCTTAAAACATTCTATTAAAACTATTCTTTCTCAATACAGACCAGCAATATTTAATAAGGATAAAGAATTTTTTAGGCTTGTGATTAAAATCTTTAACACCTTTAAAAATGGATGGCAGGTGGGTTTTTGTTTTTCTCTGCATTTCTCCCTATATTGATTCTGTGCTTTTAGACAGAACAAGGTTGCAGACACTCACACAGGTTTATTGATTCTAAGAGGTAAAATAATCCACCGCTATACTTTCAAGAAGCCGGAACCTTGTGTTCTTTTAAAGCCATGTTTCACCAAAATCTAACAATGGCATCCGTTCAAAAAAGTGTGCAATCTTATTTACGGTCCTAGCTGTAATTGCTGAATCTGATTAAAATGTAATCTTTTAGTCAAAAAGCCTCTGTAGAAAACAGGCATCAACAATAAATAATAAAAAAATATACATTATAGACTTCACAGTATGTATATGTATGTGTGTGTAAATACAAACATAGTATATTTTATATGTGTATTTTTGTATGCATTTAATCATTAGTCTACGTGTTGTCCTTGCTACTGAGGTAAGTTTTGTTTCGTTTAGGTGGAGTACTATTTCTCCGGTGTAGAGTTTCAAGGTGTTGCCTGTGGTGAGTCCATGATATTTAGGATTCTCCCCAGGACTTTACAGTTCACAAGGTTTTGTAAATGATTTAGTGTCTGTCATCACAGGTTTACTGCAGAACATTTATAATCATCATGACCATCTTAAATGGAGAAGTGTCCAGTGTAGCTCACAGAATCGTTTAAGGGAAAAACAGCGACATCTACAGGGCATTACTTCACAATCCTCTGCAAGTGGAATTCACAATGTTTTGACTTTTATTCCAAGGTCATCCATAGTCTCTATTACAGACCCCGGTCTTATGAATAACCGATTCAGCCAGAAGCCATGAGGCATTTACATGTAATGTATTCGTATGTCAGGTGTATTTATTCACAGCAGCTAGACTACACCACGGCCAGGCAGGACAGAGCAATGATAACGGATAAAGCCTTTATTCACACTAAACTTACCTGAGATGATGGGAGCCAGGCGGAATATATCAGACAGCCGGCTGTTCACTGGCTCATACGGCGAGTCCTCCAGCAAGTCATTAGCTACAAGATAAAAGATATAGGCTTTGAAAAATACATCCCAGATTAAACTAAAGAAAGAACTACTTGTAAGAGATATGCCTTTTCCAGATGATGTCTTGACCTTGAGAATGGGTTCAGCAGACACTCGTTTTCACATTTTTTCTCTTCTCAAATTTTCAATACATCATATACATAATATATATTTTTGTTTAGCAAAGTATGCCTGCCAAGAACAAAATTTGTAATAGCACTGTTTATAAATAGCGGAGTAGTTTTCATTACTCTACGCAGGATTTCTGGCAGCTTGTCAAAAGGTCCTGGATGTTAGCCGATTAATCTGTTGCGAGACGCTCAGTGGCGCCACATAAAGTGTGTGGACGGATGATTTATTGCATACATGGGTAATAAAAATCAAGTCAAATCACTTGTGTAAAAAAAAAAAACACATTTTTCATAGTTATTTGAACGTAACTACCGCGTTAAACGGGGGTCTACTGCAAAGCCCCAAATCGGCTCTAACAGTCACAATGTCAAATAAACATCTCTTAACAATAGTGATAATATTTTGCCCACCCTGTAAACTCTGGTAAATACTCCAGAAGATGCGCAGGCAGTTCTTCTCCTTCTTCATCCCTCTTCTGCACTTGCAGTCGTACAATGGACTCTGTTTCATGGACTCGATGGCATTTCGGCACTCGTCCTGCGCCTCGGGTTCTGCCAGCATGCTGAAGTTACTGGCTCTCCCGGCCACACACTGTCTCATTGTTCGGTACTTGGTACTGCATCCGTACTTGGCCAGACACTGTTCATGAGCCCGAACGCAGTCCAGCCGAACCGAGCGCGACTGTGCGATCGCGTCCGCCTCCGAGAAGTCCACTAGTTCTGAAAAACAAAGTTACACGGGTGAATAAGAGACGACGACTTACAATTTGCAGTCTCGATTTTTCAATGGTGATTTTGATGGCCATCAAGTGTATGGAAGATTATTTTTTTTTTATTGTTTACATGCGCACACATTTGCATTTTCACACGCGCACACATTTGCATGTCCTTACCAAGAATGGGAACCAAGATCCAGAAAGTTGCGAAAAGCATCGTAGCTTTATTCAGATCCATTCAGAAAGCAGAGGAACTCTTTTAAACGCGGAATACCGTAATTTCCCAAATAAATCCATCGCGCGCCAGCTGCGCACCGGCGAGGAACAAGTGATGAGACATGATACACATCCGGACAGACTCCGAGAAACAAGCGCTCAGGGCTGCACTGATGGACACACCCCGCGAGGAAAAGTCAAAAGAACTTAGAGACTTTTCAAAATACACATCAAATCAATCTTCCCGGCATGAAAAAGTAAAATTATCCTTGCAGCAGGGATTCACAACCCCACTGCTAAACTGAGCGTTCCAATGAATTACGAAAAGTTCAAGTTCATGTTGAGCAGATGTGAGATGTTGAGATGTAAGTCCCGAGTCCGAATCTGAGTCCGACACTGTGCGTCTGAGCCCCAAGCGCGCGCGCTATAGAGTGGAGAGACTGCGCATGTGCCGCGCTGGTTCTGGAGACTCCTGGACCGTTTGGCTCGCGCGGACGACGAATATTCGCTGATTAGGCACCGCCGAGCACTTTACCTAATAAGATTTAAGTAAAGGATGAGTTGGCATTCACTTTAAGAGCCTTGCAACACCTCACGACTCGTGTTGGAATTATTCCCTGGCATTCGAGGCGTAAGAATCTCGGTAAATTTTCTGGGCTCGTCAGTGTAGTTTGTGGTGCCGTTTATTTGTTCCTCTGCACGTCAAACGACTTTAAACACGTGTGGTTTATGCGCATTATCGAAATAACGGAACGCTTAGTGAGATTAAAAGTGAACTGTTGTGTCCATGTGCACAAAACAAATTTGTTGTGCGAACTAAATCGTGTGTGTGTGTGGGGGGGGGGGGTGCATGATGAAAATTATTTGACACAAACTATGGGACTTTTGTGCTGACATACAATCAACAATATGGAAAACAGAAAACATCATATTTGGTCGTTTTAATCGGAAGCATCGGTTAGCAATTTTTGTGGAATAAACAGGAACGTGAGCGCCACCTGTTGAAGAAAAACGAATGAAAGAACTAGTTCCTATTGCCTGTTTGTGTAGTGTAGCTGATTTAACAGAACCTCCACATGATATTTACAAACCATTTAAAATTGTATAATATTTTTTTTTAATTAATGAATACTTTTTTCAAGTTTATCTCTGAAAACACTACATTCTAGGGTGTTTTTCAAATTCAATCCATGGAAAAACACAGTTTTCATTCCACCATCCATCAACCGTGATCCAATCGTTGCTTTCTTTATATTGTAAACCAATTCCTTCTCACATGTTTATGAGATTCAGTCTAAACTGAAATCAATTTCTCGTGTAATGAATTTTTAAAAATACATAAATACTGATCATGCAAAAGAAATAGCATTAGCCAGCAATTGCCGGATGTAAAAAAACAGTTTGACTAATGAAATAGCACAGGCACAATAAACGTGATTATAAAATCAATAGGTGATCAATATTTACCTTTACAGTGTGTGCAAAAGCCCAACCATCTAGGAAATTAAGTCGAGTGGATTTATTGTCAGTTAATCAACGACATTGCTGGAGGCCGGAGGATGATGTGAATAACAGCATCACGTAAACGCAGCATCATTGATCCACTCATGATTTTGTAGATAATTAACTTAATCTGAGGCAAAGGCATTTTTTCAGGTTCTCCTTAGATTTTTCTCCCTGACCGAGGATTGTTTTCCTAGACACTGGGGCCTTTCTGCTGGTCCATGTCAGACATTTCAATATTGAGTCATTATATATCATTATTGCAATCTTAAATTAGGGTGCAATAATGATATATAATATAATAGCTGTATAATGTATAGCTGCTTTTAGATGTTCTCAGTGAAAAATGTTATAAACAAACTGAACTTGAAAATGTTACACACACACACACACACACACACACACAACACAGAAGTTTACTATTGCATAATGGAAACCATTTCACTTGTTGTTGAGTAAAGATAACTTCTAATTGTTGAGTTTATACAGCAAATAATAGCCAGTTGTGTGCCATACAACTTATAATTATTATAATTGCGACCTGTGTGTGTGTGTGCTTGCCCACAGGCCTTGTTGCACAGACACAGGCATTTAAATATAAAAGCAATCACACAGAGTGCTGCAGTGCATCTCCATTTAGCTTGTGTTAAAAGAAAAATCAATGGGAGATTTGTGGCAGGAAGTCTGTATATCCTCGGTGGTCTTTCAGTCATCCGCGGGGGAGACAATTGTTCGGTTTCTGTCTCACAAGTCCTGGTCCTCATTGGTGGGAGAAGGCCACTGCGGGGAAGCTTTGAAACTCAACCCCCAAGAATAATCCGTAAAATGGACTCCCATTTATCACACTTAGAAACACAGTACGGGCCTGAGTAATATTGTGGAGCAATCGATTGAGAGTAATTTGATCCGTGTCATCTGTACAGCTAATTGATTGCTTGTTTCAAAAGCCGTATTGGTGTGTAAGCGCGTCCGGTTCTTGTAGATGCCGTTGCTTCATTGATCTCCATTGTTATGTATTAATTGGTGGAGATTGGAAATAACGTTCGTTTCTCCCTTCAGTAGGCAAATGTGTTCTACGCGAACATTCGTCTTTGATCCACCTTAGAAAATAATCAAGACACATTTAAAGGACAGTGATTGCAAATTTTGACGGTTCTTTTTAATCCCGACATCTAACAGTCTTCCACTGGTCACGTGCTTCACACTCGTCATCAGAAGACACTGAGGCACATCACAAATTACATACAGTATTTGGTTTGGAGTAAAAAACACAATTTGGCATAATGCTGAAAGAGAAGTAAAACTAGTATTTTATATACTAAATTATATAATTTAATTTTGCTAAACGATGATATGATAAAATAAATTCATAGTTCGGTAATTACCTATACTTTTGATCTCTCTCTCTCTCTCCCACACACACACACACACACACACACTTGCATTTATATTGCAAAACAATACGGTTCTCGTTCTTTGAACCTGAAGCATCAATATAATCCCCTTCCTCTCCCCTTTACTCTCACCTTAACAAAAACTCAGTTATAACCTCTGCCTTAAAATTACATCTTGACCCTCAAAAATATCTTCTAAATGGGGGGCCTTAGAGAAAGAACCCATTATTACAAAACGGGGCCCCACTTTGTGCTAAAAACTAGCATTCTCTGCCCAATGTTGTGCCAAATGCAGGAACACACACACACACACACACACACACACACACACACACACACACACACACACACACACACACACACACACAACAAGCTCAACGAGTGTACATTATGTTATACCTTTACCATGCATCTTTAATTCTTCCTAGCAGACGTGTTTTACATTATTATGTCATTTAAATATATTATGCGTGAAACGGAGAAATCTCCAGTGAAGCCTTTTGCTGATGACGTGATGACATTTAAAAAGTACGTCATGCGTTTGACTGGTAGTTCACGCTTCGACCAGCAGATGGCAGTGTCGCAGCGTTTATCACCGACGCAGTGATGTCATTTTTGCATACTTAGACGTACAAAAACTACATGCATTTACAAGTCAGGATAAATGTACAATTTTAATGCCTGTAGTTTTAAAACCAGCGCTAAGAATCATGAAAGATGAGGAAAAGCCCAGAAGCCACTCAACACAGCATGAATACGTCGCCCATCTGATCATTCATAACGTGCATTTTCTAATCTAGACTACAAGTAGAGCTAAACTGGGATAGTGCATCGTAGTGAGAAGTCCCCAAGCGTCCCGAGCTCCATATAGCAATAGAAACCAGTGCCACTGGTCGAATGTGGCCTTGTTTTCTTTGAAAGTGGCACAAATGTGTGTAACGCAAACTGGTACAACTGGCAGCGAGTGTCTGGGAAGCTTTGACAACACTCTAATTATTTATCCCTGGCATTTTTGCCCCACTTTCCAGAAGAGCCGCTGATTGACAGTGCGTGTTTTAATTGCCTCCTCATTCACTACGAGTTATTCCGCTCCGGGCTGCATGAACAGGGAAGGTGAAATCGGGAATCCCTCGGAGGAAGTGCAACATTAATGCGCGCTTGTTTCAAAACTGACTCGTAGTCGTTCTCTATTAATAAGTTTGTGTTACTCTAACAATGTTGTTGCCTGGTGTTTCGCCGGTAATTAAGGCGGAAGTTGAAAGTGACAGCGCCTAGCGAGAAGCCGTGTTTATTTGGGTTAGCGCTTTAAGTGAAGTTGGAACACTAACCCGTATTGTTCCTATAGGCCCACCGCGCAAAACTCTCATTTGTATTCGTCCGACGTGTGTAATTAGCTCGGAATTGCGCATATAATATGACACGCAAGGTCAAGTGACAGCGGCGTGTGGACGTCCTCGTCCTTGCTCAGACCATCGGCTGGTGGGTTTGCGCCTTGTTACCTAACCCGACAACCGCGACAGCCCATTTGATGAGGCTGTAAATGCTGCCAAATGGAGAAAGAGTGGTTTGAGAAGACAAGCACATGCATTTATTTCAGGCTTGGGACAGTTTTTTGTACCTCTCCGTGTCTTTAGTAAGCGCTAATGTGGGGATTTCACAGCAATGCTGGTCATTTTTGTTGACGTGCGGAACCGACATCCATAAATGGATACTGGGTGTGTGTGTGTGTAGCTCTAGGATTTTTTGGCCACCAATCCTGGGATTCGCTCCCCATGACCCAGAAATGGAAAAGTGGATCCAATAATACTCGAAGCTTGGTGTGTAACAAGCCGATGATGAAGAGCCACAGAATGACCTAGAAGACATCCAGTGGCCACCAGCCCGCTGACCCGTGCCCCCCATGCAACAGTGTTAATTTCGTTGACAAAATATTTTCGTCATAGTCTTCGTCAACGACACTTTTTCCCTGACAAAAACTAACTAGAACTATGTAAAAACTCCCGCTCAGAGATGAAAACTATAACTACATTTCTGACACTTTCGTCAATAAATAAAATCTAAACAAATATGGCTTTCATGACGACGTCCAATCATAAACCAAGCTTGTGGAGAAAGGCAGGTGCAAATGCTGAGTTAATCATTGATTAATCAGGACAAGGAAAAGCATGGTGAGTTTGGCGTCTTCAAAAATGTCTCTTTCCGGCAGGAAAAAGCGGTCAGATATGGATTCATTTTACATTCAACGCGACCTTAAAATAACTGTACGCCGAATGTGGAGCATCTATCACAGGCAAAAATACAACAAACCTGAAGCGCCACCTGCAGATGAAACTTCTTTTTTTTTTCCATACAACCATTTGTTATTTATAAACGTGATGCAATTATAATACATTTTATTTTACTGTATTCAATTTCCTCTTTGTTGAGGTTTAATTTTTGAGAATACATTTATGTGGATTGAAAGAAAAGTTCATAAAAAATAAGTTCAAGAAAAATAAATGTTTTTAGTAAGATATTTGCATATATTTTTTATGTCCATAGTTAAATGGTGTGGTAATCAGTCAACTAAATTTAGACTAAAACACAAAAAAAATGAAGATGACTAAATTGGCACTAAAAAAAAACTTTGATTGCTAAAACTTGCTTGAGTTTGATGGCTAAAACTAAATAAAAAATCTTTGTCAAAATGAACACTGCCTCTCACCAACCCCAGATTGGCACTTGAATTGAAATAAATAATGAGAATGAAAAGCGGATGTCTGCAAACACTCATCTGCAGCCACCGCTCCAGCGAGACAACAGTGGACCGCGGGGGTCCGGCGTGTGTGTCAATAAGGTTTACTGGGAGCTTCTTCACCTGCAAATGTCAGAGACGCAGACACATCTGTCTCTAGATGCTTCGTCTCTTTCATGTGAAGACCCTCTACTGTGCAGCTCAATCCTGGCTAAAGTC
>MU204446.1:22180684-22219398 GCA_017309775.1 Paedocypris sp. Pulau Singkep
GATGTCTGCAAACACTCATCTGCAGCCACCGCTCCAGCGAGACAACAGTGGACCGCGGGGGTCCGGCGTGTGTGTCAATAAGGTTTACTGGGAGCTTCTTCACCTGCAAATGTCAGAGACGCAGACACATCTGTCTCTAGATGCTTCGTCTCTTTCATGTGAAGACCCTCTACTGTGCAGCTCAATCCTGGCTAAAGTCAGTCCGAGGGGTCCGTCGGTCAAGAAACAATGAGGAAACCATGAATAAGAAACCAATAGTTTGTGTGCAGGAGTGGACGCGATTCGTTAGATTTCAACGTAATTGTTAGAGAGCGGTGTAACTAAGAGCTACGGTTTGAATTCTTCTTCTTTGTAATATTACTTTTCAATTTTAAACTAGACTACTTGCTGTTGAACAAGCTAAAATATGCTAAAAATGTATTCCCATCTTTTATCATAGTTTCATTTTCTTAACATTGTTATTTTTTCAGCATTGTTTTCCCTTTAACTTAACGTGAATCGGAATCATATTTAAAGCGTCTTTGTTCCACACGTTTATTGCAAAAATGTTGTTCTAGTTTCTGAATGTGTATCCTTCATTCATCTTCTCATCTTCAAAGTTTTATCTTTTCAATTTTTATACGTTTCCTTGTATTCAGCTAGTCATTCATCCGTTTTTTACAACTGACTTTCAATGGGATTCATTGTTCATCTTTCATCGTATGTCTTCTTTTCGATGTCTTCTCGTCTCTCATTATTCATTGTGGAAATGTCGTTTCCACTCTAAATTCATCTAGAAACTTTTGTCTTCATTGCAAAGCAGCTTCTTCATATCCATTATGCTTATAAGTTAATGCGCTTTAAGCCTTGTGTCAATTATTCACCGTCTCGATTCGATTCCGTGGAACCTATTAGAGAGAAAATGCTGATCAACTTTTTTCGTTTCTACTTTTAGATTCTTTTCTTTATATTTGTATATATCTTTTCTAGTATATTCTACTTTTAAACAACATCAATAGACAGTTTTTTTTATTTTCTTTTTAATGTTTTTAATTGAAATATTTTAAGTCTTTCAGGAACGTCCTCATTGTAGCACAGCACAGGGTTTTTGACTAGCGCCACCAGCTTCTCAGAAGTTGCATCATTTATTTCAGTAATATTTCCCTTTGCTTTTTTGTGCTTACTCCTACAGTCACGACTCAGGAGCAAGCCGGTGTCCAACAGAGCGCGGCATCCCAAAAACGCCCATTCTTTGTGTGTGATCAAAGAAAAAATGAAGCAACAGTTGAACAGAAGCAATGGTGGGAGTTGAAAGGTGCTGCGTGAGGTTAAATTAGTGTCGAGCTGCTACCCTGTTTGTGCCCTTTTCTGTTCATCCCTTTATTATTTATTTTTTAGGCAGATACTGGCGAGCTTGTGTTCCGGAAAGCTGTAACTATGCAAAACATGTCAATGCCTTGTGTTTCTGTGACGGCGGGATGGAGGTGAGAGCATCGCCATGGAAACTCAATATGAGCTTGAGAGCAAGTCAAAAACATTTATTATCAAACTAGATTAGTTTTTTTTAGTTTGTGATTCTCTGTCTTAACTAATTGCCAAATCTTTATGTGATGCTAGAAAACGCACTCACACAAGCACACACACACACACACGCACACACACGCACACGCATGCACACACACACACACCCAGTACATTTTATCTTTAAAAAATTCTTATTTAAAGATTTCTTGTTAAACGTGAAATAAAAAGATTATTTAAATGATAGGATAAAAAAGCTGCTAGGTAAAAATATGTATTCAAAAAGCAGTTTACAATGGCCGTAAAAATAGAATACCCTTAATGATGCATTAAAAGTGTCTTACACACAATTACAATTACAGTATTTGATTTTAATGATTGAAACCATGAAGATTTCAGTATGTTCTGATCACACACTGTTAAAATATCACAATGGATTCAAAATTTTCAAGGAATGAATATTGGTTGAATTGTTTTGAAAATGCTGTAAATCCACATTCAAATGTACTTAAACATAAAACATTATAGTTATATATAATATGTCAATCTATGGGCAACCTACAAACAAGATTTGGGTTAACAACATAATTTATTGTAGAACATGGCAGCGTTTAATTTTAGATTTGAGTAAAGATGTGTGTGTGTGTGTGTGTGTGTGTGTGTGTGTGTGTGTGTGTGTGTGTGTGCGTGTGCGTGTGTGTTTATAAAGTCTAAAAATTTCACAAAAATCCACAGAAAAAAGTGAGGCCCAAAAATCTAATTTAGCTAATTTAGTTAATCCTAATTTAGGAACTATACTGTATGAGCAATAACCCGAACAAAGCTTGACTGGCAACCTGGACTACAAGACATGACAAAACCAGGCAAAATCGTCTGACACTGATTGAAACATTTAACGATTTGACAAGACTTTAAAGAAAACGAGGGCTTTATTTAGACGGACTCATTAGGGACAACACAATCAACGGGTGGCAGGAATTAACTAAAGAAAAGGAATTAAAGGAAAAACACATGTGACGAATACTGAGAATTAACTACGGAAATAAGGTGAAACTGAAGTGGTTCGAAGAAAAATGACAAACACACTCAGAACACAAAAACACAACAGAGCCAGAAAATGCAAAACACAGGAGACGAAAAATGACCTGGGCACTGCCAGAATACCTTGAGGTCTTGAGGTTTTGGGATTATTTTGAGATTTTGGGGTTATTTGCAAAATTTATTTGCAATTTTGTTTTTACACATCTTCATTTTCTTATTTTGGTTTATTTAAGGCTTGTTATTTGGACTTATTTAAAGCAAATTTTTGTGACTGGGGATATTTAAGGCATCCATTCATATAAGCGTGGTTATTTCTGGTGTTTCTTTGTGATTTTCTTTTTTTTATGTTGATGCTCATCTAATATTGAGCATAATTCGGGCAATTGTTAATGACATTTGGTTATTTAAGGCATTTATTTGTGATTTCCAGGTTACTTCAGGCAAGTATTTATGACCTTGTGTTATTTAAGTCATCTATTTGAGATTTTGGGTTTATGTAAGGAGTTTGTTTGTGATTATGGGGTTATGTACAGCAAATATTTGTGATTTGTGTGTTATGTCAGGCATTTATTTGTGATTTTGGGGTTATTTAAGGCAATTATTCGTGATTTTGAGGTTATTTAAGGTTTTTATTTGTGATTTTGAGGTTATTTAAGGTTTTTATTTGTGAGTTATTTGAGTTATTTCAACCATGCATTTGTTATTTTAGGGTTGTTTCATGGATTATTTGTGTTTTTAGGGTTATTCCAGATCTTTCTTTGGTGTAAGATCTTTTTTTTCTGGTGTTTTAAGTCACTCTTTCATATTTTTGAGGTTATTTAAGGACATTTGTCTTATTTCGGGGACTATTTAAAGCCCAATCTCTGTACAGGCGTTCTGTACTGTTATTTTGCAGTTCCTCAAGACGTAATGTCTTGGATTTTAACAATCAGTAATTTCAGAGCAATTTCTGCAGAAGCAGCATTATTTATGTGCCCTTTAAATACCAGCATCTTGTGAAATACAGTATTACCGCAGTAGTCTGTCGTCACGTCGGGCGCAGCTCCTCTGCAGCACTTCATTATAATTTCTGCATTTAATGCAATTGATCTCAGCCCGAGCGACCAATTAGCAAAGTGGCCGAATGACACGCCGATGATTGATTATGTTGAAAAGAAAAACGAATCTGTATTCTAATCAACAAGCCGCTGGAAAAACATCTGCACGCCGTGTTCACTGCGAGCCTCAGAACCGGTTCTCCCAACATTGCCGTAAAGAACCCGGGGCAGGTATTTAAGTAGTTTGAGAGATGTAGTCAGGATCTAAGGGAGCCAAGGGTAACCCTTTTTTGCCTTCTACAATCAGAAAGAGCACCTCTGGGTCGCCGTCATCGCTCCATAAGTGGGTTATGTAGGGTACAGGGTATTTTGAGCCTCCTTGGCGTATCCTCCAAAGAGATGAATAATGTAAAATGGGACTGACTGCACCGCATACCAAGTTGTCAAAACCAACTTTCTTGCCTCTCCTTGGCTGCTGTGATGTGACATGTTTGATAAATGTTGTAAACTTCCCCCTAAATTCTGAAAACCTTTAAATCGCACACAAATCGCCTTTATTTTTCCGCGACTTCCCGCTTTGATCTGCGAGCTCAACTGCTGCACCATCGAACCGATTCCGCATGTATTTTTAAGCGTCCGCTTTAGTATTCGTGACGACGCCTCTGTTTCGCATTCAAGAGCAAACTGCGCTTTTATGTGTAGCGTTAAACAGTGGCTGAGCTCTCACACGCCATCCACGGCTAAAATCGCACGGTTAGGTGAAGCTTTCAACACATGAATCTGTGCATGACGGCGAGGATCGGACGAGGGCCAACAGCATGGGCCGTTAGGCCAAAGATGCCACTCGGCACTTTTTATTCCACCTAAGGAAGTGATAAGGTCAGGCTCGGTTGGCCACTACAGCAACAAAGATGACCAAGACAGATGATTGGAGCCTGAAATTTGTCCCCCCTCGCTCCGGCCATCAAGTCTTATGGTGTCCAGAAGGGCCTGTACAACTTAATCTCCGTGATGGATCAATAATGGCATCATGGGCAGAATGTCATGCGAGTTCAAGTGAAGGGTTTTTGTCGAGTGACTGCCTGCAGCTTCGCTATTGACTCGCGACAACTTCCTGACCTCCTCGCGCATGTCACATTAGTGTCATCCCGCTGTCTTGGTGAGGATGCCACGTGCGCTTTCTTTGACTGTGATTGGATGACACAGGGTCTAACGAGCCAATTGGAAAGGTTAGAGTGGCTCTCCGGCTTTTTAATCCGGAGATGGGAAATTAGCATAATTTCAGAACGTGGCGCTTAACCTCATTCACCTTTCAGCTTTCTTCCTTTATTTGGGGATATAATGAGAGAGCATTGCGCTCAGCTCATTAGCCTTCGCTGTCATTATCTCACGCAGGAGGCCCTGAGCAAACAGGGGGCAATCAGGCGACGTTCCCAAATACACAAAGCTCTTGTAAATCCGGCTGGCAGCCCTGTTCCGTGATCTGGAGAAGTCTCCGGAGTTTACCGGCAGAGGAATGTGCGGGAAGTCACCTGACAGTTAGGGCAAGAAAAAAAAAGTGTTCCAAATTTCAAACTCACAGGTATTTTTTAAAATTTTTTAAATTTTTAAAAATGCGGATAATATGTGTTTTAATGAAAAAATCCTATGTGTATTAAGTGTGCACGTGGTTCGTTTGGCCGGTCCTGACCCGATTGGAAGAGGTGCACTGCAGCGTGATTCGCTGGATTCGGGCGTGGTTCGCTTGTAACGTGAGTGCAAACTGCTTGAGTGTAGATCAGGGGGTGTGACATCACATTTGAGATGCTCGACAACAAGAAATTGCGTGAGCAGCACATTTTTGTGCCACAAAAGCGATCAATCTATTAAACAACCGATTTTGCGAGACTGTGAAGCTCCACAGATGATTCAAATTAAGCCATAAACTAACCAGAGCGACAGAATCCATTGCTTCAGTGAAAGAGTCACTCTTCCTGTTTATATTGAAACCGTTGCACCATAGTAATCAGTTTTATGTCAGCGGCAATCCACAAAATAACAGTGAGAAACTTTCATACAGGAAGACTCTGACCGGACCTGAAACCTGAGTATTGTGTTGCCTTCAAGACTCAAGTTTGAGGCCAAGTGCTATGACTGGAAACTTTGACCTGCAATACACTCCACGTGTGAAGCCTAAATGCAGTGAATTAAAGTGCGTGTTCCCAAATTATTGTTCTCGATTGCACGCAAACCCGTCAGTAGCAATTATTCCTTCATTTCATTGTTACGTGTGATTCTCAGGTGTTTCAGAGTGTTGCATTGCTATTTTAAGCAGCCTGAAGCCTGTTCGTACTGCGCACTGTTTTTTTAAACGACCAAGAAAAGTTCATTTTGGAGAATTGATGGAAATTTGTCGAAATGAAACATTGGAATATAGATCATGGCTTGCCATCAATATTAGCTACTGGCAGAACATTTGATTGAAGTCTTTTTGGGGTTTAGCCGTTGGACAATCAAGTTCAAGGTCCTTTTGTACTTTCTCTCTATGTTTGTGTGGGTTTCCTCTGGGTCACCAGTTTCCCACAATCCAAAAACTTGTGCTCAGTGGAGTCTGTAAAATTGACCATCTGTATGAATATGTATGTCTGTGTTTTCCGCTCTGTGATAGGTTGGGCACTAATCCAGGGTGTGTCCCAAGGACCCAGAGTTGCTGGGATTGGCTCCAGCTCCCCGTAACCCATAAATAGAACAGTCCCCCATAAAATTAACGAATTTGTGTAGATATTGCATAACTTCATGAACACAAACCCACCTCGAGCGAATCTTGGTACAGTTAGTAATTGTTTTACTTCTGATGACTTTCGACAAAAAAACATTATTGCCGTTTACTTCTTGTTTCTACTTCTCAGCTTCAGGGGGAATTTTGGTATAATTTTTGAGCAGTGTGAAACTGCCGCTCCACGTTTTCCCTCTCTGGAATAACACTGGTGACAACACTGTCGGTGAATCCGACAAGCACATTTGAAAATGACATTGTGAAAAAGTCCCATTCTGTGTGGAAATGGTTGGATTTTGCTTCTTCACTGTCCGAGCTCCTCTAGTCATTTTTTGATCCACCCTTGATTGAGTTAAAAGAAATAAACTGAATGTTCACTAGACGACTCAACGGTTTGCTGCAATTGTTTCACTAGACGACTCGACAGTTTGATGTTTTTGGTGCGCGTGACCCGGTTCAGAAGCGATCAGATTTGCTGCCCAGTATAACGATTAAAAAACCCATTTCGTAGTGGGGATAGATGATCTACTGACACATTTGATAGCCACGTGCTCTACTTACAAAACTGCCGCGATAGACCGTTAGATCACAGTCAATATATTGAGCAGCCTTGCTTTAGAGTGTCAATCATGCGATTCTGCCCAACATACGGTCCAATCAGCATGTTTCCTTCACTCACTCTGGTAGATAATTTGCTGTTGATGGATATGCAAATTATGGATTGACGTCTCGAGCAATGAAAAATGGTTTAGGTGGAAGTCAAGACGGTGTGAGAGGCAAGATGGAGTTACAAAATGAACCAGAAGGCGTGATGATGGCTTTGGTTCTTTTTTTTTTTCTTCTTGTCAGAAATATTAATTAGAGCTTCTCAATTACGCGCGTTGAACAAAAGGGAACAACATATTAGAAATCGGCAATCTTTCCTAATTTGGTTAGAAATGCTGCCAATTACGGCACAGATGTGCACAATACGGAGGTTTCACATCAATTAACTATCAGCTGATGTGATTCGCTCTCCCGGTAGAATAAAAAAGAGTCCGTAATGTCATTGCCAATCTGGATGTCCTTTTAATAGTGTTAATAGCCAAGAGCAGCTTGTTTTCTCCAGTACAAGATGGAGAGGGTGTAGTGTAATTCATTACTCAATCCAGCTTGAGTCTGGAGCCAGGGATGCATGAATAAGATGCCGTCTTGTTCCAGGCTGCCGTGTGTATACGTATAATAGCTGCGGTTTTCATAAGGCGACAGAGATGGATCCAAATGCAGCTTCAAGGTGTGAGGGACTTTTATTTTAACCGATATATAAAAAATAAGCAGCCACGAGGGGCAAACAAACAAGCCACACTGGAAAAATCCAACATACTTAAACGGTAGAAAATAAATAGATGCAATGACAACTAAACGAAAACTTGACTAGACATTTTGATTCTGAAACTTAAGTCAAGACAAGACAGGGAAACATACACACCGGGACAACAAACGACAAGAAACAAAGAAATCAAGGGCTTTAAATAGACAAAACAAATGAGGGAGTCGACAATGAACAAGTGCGAGAAATAAACAGGCAGTTTTCACACCTGAGGTTCTATTCATTTGGACCAGACCAAGTGCAAGAAAATATAGATTGTAGAGTTTACTGCCAATTTGGTTTCTTCTCACACCAGATTGATTGCTCTGGTCCAAACCAGTTGAGTTGAATCAAATTGCAGCCAAGAAATCACATTCATGTCACTCAGTGGTCAAATCAATTTTTTCATATTCATGTATATTCATCTTACAAACATTCTCCTGCTTCTGATTGGTCAGAAATTACCAAAAATAACAAAACACAAAATCACAGCCTGATTGAGTTAATGGTTGTTGTGTGCTATATTGTTTGTGTATATCAATAATGCCACACCATAAGATTTGAGAATAAATCAGATATGTCAGGAAAACAATGTTTTAATGCACCACAAACTGCAAAAACACATTGCAGTCAAGTCCGGAAAAAGTAATGCAAAGTGAGCGAGTTTGTCAACATGGTCACTAGGGACCATATAGCAATTGGGCAGTGCATTTAATATTCCAGTAATGTAAACACACTTAAACCTGGAGCAGTGGGCAGCTTTAAGTTGTGGTGCCCGGGAGCATGTGGGTTTCAATGTCTTGCCCAAGAACCAGACAAAGCGGGATTTGAACCTCCAACTTCTTGGTCACAAATCCAATTCTCTACTATTGGACCATATCCTCTGATCATAAATGAACCGCTACAGGTTTGTTTGACAGCATACCGAAACCACTTCTCCTAAGAGGTCTTGTTACGCTTCTTTGGTCTGATTTTTGTAGGAACTTCAGTGTATTGAAACCGTAGTAAGTGGCAAAACAAACTCTAGTTTGATTCAGTTATACTAAAGAAGGCAGGTGTGAAATCTCTCTGAAGGCAGCTGAAACTCCTGAGTGATTAACGAGCAAACAGGTGGACTAACAATTAACTAAAATTTGAATCAAAAAGGCATGGAAAACTATGACAGAACGTTCAACACAACTCAAAACACGTAAGCAATTTGGAAAGCAAACCACAGAGACATGGGCACTGCCAGGATACCAGTCTCCCCTCGCATCATGAAAGAGTGACGACAATCCTGACAACAATAATACAGAGTTTCCTGAGGGAAAGAAGGACGGTTGAGTTATCAGTTGAGCTTCCAAATGCTTTCAGAGCTTGAAATATCCCATTCACTTTAGGTTTGATCCGATTCTTTGTGGGGAAAAAAAAGAGATTTGGAATGTTCTGAGCAAATCTGTCTCTTTTTTTTTCAAGTGACTTCCAACATCTGTTTGAATGTGTTTTTACATAATGCATCTGCCTGTCCGCAGGGATTCCCTCCTCGCCAGCGCTCGCATTCTGGCATGCAACTGTCAGACTTCTCTCAACAATTCAATGCAGGGTACAAGTGGGGACGTCGTAACTCAGAACAGCTGTTTGGCGCATCAGAAAGGGACAAGCTGTCTGAAGGCCTTTTCTGTTCTGGCTGTATGCCCGCGATTTCTCTTAAACCAACTTCCTTCTGTTTGATTTGACCTGGCTACCCATGCCAAACAAGCCGGTGGGCGAGGGAAAGCCGTAAGTCAATGCTGTTGGAGTGGGTGATGCAAACAGGATTTACTGTAATGATAGGTTTTTTACCTCTTTTTCATTGATGGATCTTGGCTTGTGAGACACATCTCGTATTGGTGGCTAGCCAATCACCAAGCAGGACACTTACGGGCACTAATGGGCAATTTTCCTGATTTTCCAAATACGTGTTGTAGGACAGTGAGAGGTAACTAAAGACTTGGAGGAAACCCACAAACTCTACACAGAAACCTGTCTGGGACTCAAGCTTGCAGTCTTATGAGCGTCAACACTACCCACCCCGCCACCGTGCCACCCTTACTTTAACCCAACCCTACAATTAAAACAAACTTTCTCACCACTTCTCGTCCAGAGCATCATAAGATCACGGTAAGATACAAAACGGTGCTGATGTTGCATGTGATGATGAAAGGATAAATGTGCACATGATTTGCCACGGGCATGTGCCCATTATACCATTACCCTGCTTTATCTTTTGTACTCCAGGGTGTAATTATGTCAATCACGGCACAGCTAACGAACACCGGCTTCAGTGTGGAAGATTCCTTTCCCTCTGCTGATGATGCTTGTTTGGAACAAGGATCAATTTGACTGTTTTCTGCAGCAGCAGGGCTACGGGTTCATTAGAGTGTCTGTGATGAGAGTGTTTGATCGGCATCAGGGGAATGTGATTTAAGGTGTCATAACAGATGGCACCAGAAGCAAACGACTGCAGGAATTTCTACCTTAGCAACAGGACAACTGATAGTAGAATTTTTCTTTCGCGACGCTTTTGTGCACGAACTGTGTGTGTGTGTGTGCGTGTGTGTGTGTGTGTGTGTGTGTGTGTGTGCTTGTGTAGGAGGGAGAAATGAGGTCTGGCTGTGGGAGATGCACAAATGAGCTTCAGACACACATTTGAGACCGCAATGTTTCGTTGGTAACCTAGCAACAGCATATTTGGGGTTAAATGGCAACTATAACATAAACACACCTATCTCCCAACTCCTCTGTTTTTGAATCAGCCACTCTCCCCTGCAAAGTGGGCTTTATTTGTCCTCTGGTTTTTCGATTACTTGCTCAGTCCGATGAAAGAAAGCAACCTGTCTGCTCGGAGCAACTACCTCCTCTTTTTCCCATCATGCCCTTGGCACACGTGCTAGTCTTTTATTTGTCGTCCTTGCTTATTGTCATAAGTCTGACTCTTAGCATAGGGAAAAGGCTGTGGTCAGAAATCAGGAGAGATTCGTGCCCTGAAGGAGAGATGAAATGGAAAAATCCTTCTATCATCTCGAGCTACTCATGCACTTAGCGCTAGACTCGTGTTCCCTCCAGGCCATATCTCAGCCTAAGCGTCCTCAGACTTAATTTATGCTTGCAGACTGAACATTCTTTAAACCTTTCTGTCGGAGAATTTCCGGATACATGCATAAAGCTTAAACCGCTGTCTCCCGAAGCTTCTGGAATAGCTGTTGCTCTTATGTTGTGTTTGACAGAAGTTTCCTTGTTGATGAAATGTGCAGATCTGTCACGGAGTTCTGCTTTCGAAGCATTACTGGGTTTTAATGATGCTCAGAGCAGCTTGATGGTGTTACGGTTGAGGTTACAATTTCTAATCATTGTGAACCCAGCAAATGTCTTGAGGTGGTGCAGTGTTGATGTTGCATTATAATTTGGTGGCAAACTAAAATATGCTTTAAGGTCAATAATTGACGATTATTTTTTTAGCTCTAGGATCAACTGACTTTGCTAACATTTACTGCAATATGTGTTATCTTTTTCAGTAGATTTACAGTACATATATAACGATACAACAATAGATTAAAATATATACTTAAATATAATACACATTAATGTATATAATAAAAGTTAGTTACCAAACACATATATTAGCTCATATAAACATGACTTACTTACTCAATGTTGCTCAAGTTCAAGTTTATTTACAATTTAGCTAAGCCGCTATGCTGAAATCGGAAAAAAAGAGTCTTTAAAAAAAAATGTCCTTTGTACATTTGTGTTCAAAATTGGAAAAAAAAGAATAAAAGTAAAATGTTCATTGTTCAAGGGTGTTTAGACTATGGACTACACTAGAAGAGCAAGCTGGAACACGATTATTGGGTCTAATTATAATTTAAAAATAAAAAACAGTTATTGTGACAAAATAACCTGCATTTAAACATCAGAACTTTAAAATATGATATCCCCTAATCTTAAATAAATACTAGTTGCAGACAGCATGGCAATAGTGCATGCATAAACAAACAAATAAAAACATTATTTTGTTTACAACGGTCTCCATGGTTTTTTATATTGTTAATTTTCTCTTGTTTAGAACACCATATTCTGAACAAACTTTGAATTCTATAGAGTATTAAAGTCCAAGTTATTGACTGTCACAAATGGTAGCAAGAGCTCCACACCCAGCAGCTATGCTGTCCTAAAGCAGTCAGCTGAAGTGACACAAACGTTCTGTCCCAACACAGATCAGGAATCTCCAGGTTCAGAGTCGGTCAGGCATTACAGATTTTGTGCTTGTTCCCCGGAGGAAAACAATGAGTGATGCTGCCCCGAGGAGAGCCTGAAGCCCTAGCCATCAAAATGGAGAACGGATGGAGAGGGAGAGATGCCCAGAGGAAAAGAGTATTGCTCAGAGGTTGCTCTTATAAATCTCAGGAGGATGAAGTACTCAAGCATCATGCTGGTTCAACTTCGTCTTCACATTTTCTCCAGGGAAAATAAAAATAGACAATTCAGCAATTCAGATCATTGGATTACAGTACGAGTACGCGCACAGTAGGGACTCAGGTTGGGGTTGGAAGACTTGTTCATATACTCCAAGATTGCAGACTTTAGTGTGGCTAATTTGAGCACAGCTGAAGAAAGCGTTTAGATCTTTCCGGAATCTCTAAAGTTGTCTGAGTATATGGAATTACCGAAGCTTTTTGATTTAAAACGAGGCACATTTTTGCAAAGCGACCCAGTTTGTTCCTCCTCTCACGACTAACAACTTCCTGTTTTCCCTGGAAATCCCAAGACCTTCGGAGTTTCGAAAGACGGCACAGATAAGCCTTTAAAATCCCAGCATATCAGTGCATTTAGAAGCAATTTAGATATTATAGAGTTTTATTTATGATTTACCGCTTGTTTTGTGTTTGTTGTCTCCCTGAACGCATTGTGCCTAATTAAACGTGTAATTCTCCGACTCTGGAATACGGTTTGAGAGATGTTGTCTCCCACAAGCTGGAGAACAGAGCAGAATAATAAAAAAAAAACACAAGAACTGAAGAGAAGACTTCTGCACTAATTAGTAATTAAAAGACACTGAGTCAGACGAGGCTATTTATAATGCCGTGCCTATTCATCGCCCTCTGTGTATGAGATGAGAACGCTGTCATAGCATGTGATTTAACAGCTCCGGATCAGTGCAGATTCTGTCAGTCAGTGAGATGCACATCATGGCCTCTCATTAAAGAAGCAGATCTGGCTTCTCGTCTCGGAGGTGCAGTGCTTTCACACTGATTTAGCCGTCATGTCACATGCATTATCAGCACGGGACTAGAGCTCGAAGATTACATGGCCATTTGTGGCAGCGGATGCTTTTTTAAGAAGCTTTAAAGTCTTCTAAAAATGTGCAACTCTGGAGAACAAACGCTCAGGTGGTGGAGGGTCACTTTTCAGGATGCAAGGGACTCAGACCAAAATGCAGGGACGTAGACTTTTTTTTTAAAATAAATCAGAAAACAAACACACATCAGAAACAGGATGTCGCTCGTAGCCAATAAGTGCTACTGTTACCCTAAATCGAAATGGTCAGGAAGAGCAAGAATGCCAATCTGGATAACGCAACAGAGACGAGGAACTAAAAACATACTAAAAATCCCAAAAATGATCCAGCCACAAACAAAGGAACACATACCAGAAACAGTTAGAAAAGAACAAGATAAGATAAGAGACTTTTATTGTCATTGTATATTGTACAACGAAATTTGTTTCGGTAGCTCCCCGAGTCCAGCAGCAATAAAAATAAAAACCAGCATATAACCAGCAAAAATAAAATATATAAATATAAAAGTATAAGAGAAATATAAAATGTAAATATAAAAAGGCACTTGTGGAACTGTTGACAAATAACTAATATTAGCATGTTGGTGTGGTTATTTTAATTAAATCTGGCTGAGTCTGTGTGTGCGTCTGTGCATACAAGATTATGGAATGGGATGATGTTTATGTGTGCACATGTGTATGATGTGGCTTTTTGCGGCTCTAACACAGAAAAAAGTGGCTCTTAGTTTCTGACTGGTTGGCCATCCCTGTACTACATACATTGTGCAAATAGCTGAGTGATGAACATAATAAGACAACAATCAGCAAAACGTCACACCTGGGCAGAATTAAACAATTCAATTCTAATGCAAAACACCTGATGACAAAACAAAACAAATGATTAGACCAGGGACTTCAAATCCAGACAGGGTGATGTTCTCTGTTCAAACTCGGCTGACACCGCATGGCGAATCCCGCAAGAATCTCTGGATATGAATTCCCGCTTCTCTCGACTCGGCACGCGGGAGATAAAGCTTAAAACAAACATGCGGCGGTGTCCACGGATCCAGTCGTTTATCATGATGAGGGATCATTTCATTTCATTTCATAGCTGGAGGAGGTGAGCAAGAAACGCACCATCCATTCCAAAGGCGTTGCTTTTTTCCAGCTGAAAACCTTGGTTTGTTGTCAGACGATAAATGAAAAGCGCCATTGAGCTTTTATTATGTTTGCAAAGCGCTTCCCAACATGTGGGGGAGGCATTTGCTCCCGCTTTTAAGAACATTATTATCATTTGATGGCCTGAAGATGAGTAAATACCTGGAATAAGCTTTTCCTGTCCGTGTACTCACTGCTATGAACGTTCTCGCCTGTTGGACTAAGCAAATATGGCAGTGTGCCGGAGTGATAAAGATGAATGAGAAACGTGAATGCAAAATAGTGTATGGTTGGTCATTTGTATCTTTGCTCCTCTGACCCGAGTTTAATCCAAACACTGGCTTGTCATTTAGCGCTGCTCATGTGGCTTAGCTTATCTCCTGCAGGCCTTGCTTTGAGCTGTTCCGCACTGTATTCCTACGGTGCAAATCAAGTGTTCAAACATCCAACGGTTTCCTTGTATTTGCCTTCTTTGAAGGTTATTGGGGCTGTGGAACGTGTGAGTCGCGGATGCAGATTGAGCGAGTATTTGGCTTAGCGGCTAAAGGCAGCGCGAGAATTGAATTTTGTTCAATTCAATTAGCAATGGGAATTAGGAGTTCTGCTGATGGCAGACTTTCATCTTGCTAGTTTGGATGAAATCGTAAGTTTGATTGGCAGCACCTAGTGAGATGTCAAGGATTTATGAAACATTAATTCATACGTTGAATTAATGATTTGAACAAAAAATTGATTTTTTTGCAACAAAGTCTGGCAAATTGAAAGGAAACTTGCGTTTATTGTGCTGGGTGCTCACATATAAATAACATACAAAAGTAAATTAAAAATAAAAATACAATAAACATACACATGTCTAAAAATAAGTATTAAAATGTATCAATGTTTGCAAGCAAACACCAAAACGGTCAAGAAGAGCAGAGTGGATATTTGGAGTTTGGCTAGCCGACAGGAGTTTGGTTTGCAGACGTGGATTTTGCTATCTTTGTAATAACTGTCTATCATTCTCAGTGTAATTATTTAGGACGGCTGAAGAAGCATGCAGAACGTGTCACGAATGAGTAAGTTGAACGCTCTGGCTCGCTGCTAAGACCATAGACCAACCTTGGAATACTGAGCTGTTTATTGTCAAGCCTTGAGTCTAACTAGATAGGAAATGTACAGTGGAGGATGTAGAGATGAGAACAAATCAAATGATCTGGCGCTGTCTTGCGTGTAGTGTGCTTTACTGACTGCTCACAATGCCTAAAATGCAGTTAGCCCGCAAAAACAAAGCCGTGTATTGATTCTGCAATTCAATAATGTATCTCCAACTCTTTTGCAATGGATAAATGGAAGTGCGTTTTGGTGAAGGATTCTATCGTATGAATATCCTTGATACGTCCTTCCGGTACAGGATGTACTATAGATTTCTGTTTAGTTGAAAGTCACCGTTAATAATGAAGCAATAAATCAATTCCTTCTCCTTGAACCATTGATGTAGCTGAAAGACTGAAAGATCCAGGTGTGTGTCATGTCTCGATATGTAATGAAACTTGATTTACAGTATGCGCATAAACGTATATAGACATTTTACGTAATAGGGAATATTTGCATTTCAGTGGTTCTTCAGCATTCTGAGAAACGAACTCGACATAACTTTTGTCTTGTCAAGGTTTCCATTGGAAATTTTCTTGAAAAAAAAAATGTTCCCTGAGCAACCCCAGCAGATTTACAGTTTTTTTTTTTGTAGCTCTGACCAACATAAATTATTACAGCACCTATTGAGAAGTAAAAAGAATAATTAATCTTAATAAAAATCATATTAGTGCCAACAAACACCACTGGACCACAACTGTCCCACAACTTGTAAAAATTGTGCAAAATCACAATTTGCATGTAAATAAAAATGTTTGTATTTGGTATCACACATTTCAAAAGATTCATTTTTTTTACATTATACATCATATTATATGTTGCTTTTGTGATTGACTTATATTGAATAATTTTAATGCACCTTACATTTTTCTAACACCTTTTCTAGTTTTTTCAGTGCGCATTTTGCAACCAGCATCATCTTTGCCTTTATAATTTGGCATCGACGTTGCTGTGTTTTCTTTACCGGCCTTAACTCTTAATCACAATTCAAGTCCTTGGAGACTTGCAAGTTGTTATTGAGTTTTTTTTTTCTGATCGATTGTGTTTGTTTTGTTTTCTATATTGATTCTAATGTCATGTAAATGTTTTTCATGCTTTTATTTTATTTTAAGAAAAATCTACTCTTCCATTAGACAGCCAATAAAACACACAGGTCTTATATGTCAAACTTTTGTTGGGTACTTACATCAAATTAACGAGGCCATGAGAAGAGAAGCCGCAGGAAAACTGTTTAAAGGGCAGAATCGTGACCGCAGGTCAGAATCTTTTTTGTCCATCCCATCGACTACCAACCTAAAACATTAAAAGACTGTGACAGATACTGGAATGAAGTTTTTAAATGGACTTCTGCTCAGTTGAGTCAAGAAGATTTATGGACCTTCATGTGAAGTGATGGTTTTCTGGTTTATCAAATTTTGCAAGGGCTTGAATGAGCAGGTACTTACAACAAACCCTTTTTTGTGAATGGATCAGAGAGAAAAGTAAATGACAGTTAGAATTTATGTTGTGATACAAAATGTCCCATTTATTGCAAAAATATTGTTCTTTTGCTTTTACCGTTTGCCGCTTAGAATCCAATTGTGTGCGCAAATTGGATTTACTCAAAAAAGAAAACAAGAATATTGGAGTTTTTCAAAGAAAGTTCATTCTACGCCCAAGGAAACTAGTTCATTTTATCACCTGGTTTTATAATATAAAAATAAAACATGTATCAACACAAGTTTCAGATAGTATTTAGCTATTTTATATGGTTTTCTATGATTTGTTTTTGCTCTCAATTTAGGAAAAACAATTTTTTCACTGTGGGATGTTAAAATGTATAGCCTGAACATGGTTCATGTTGTTTGCGATTTATTGATGAGCTGTGAGTGAATGCACTTTATTGGATTCTCAGGATTGTTCATCTGGACTCTATACGAAGCATCTGGGTTGTTATAATTAACCCACAAACACTTCCTCCATCTAAATAGTCTGGACGTCGTGTATTGGAAACAGATTTGTTCAGCTGATGAGTTGTGCATAGACGAACTGCCTGTATCCTCTCATCCATGAACATTTCAGTGTTTCATTAGCTTATTTTGAAGACTCTTTTCAGCAATTAAAATATGGATTTTAGACAGAGCGGCACTGAGTTTGTAACATTTTTGCCTCAAATCAAGGAGCGATTCAAGATCCTAGAAATGATAAAGTACAAATACCTTACTGTAAAAAAAAGTCACAAGTCACCAATTCCAAGAAAACTTGAGTAAAAGTCGTAAAGTATCCAATAATAATAAAAAAAAAAAAAAAAAAAATAATACTAATAATAAATAAAAAGAAGTATATTACTCATACTGAATTTAGGCTCAAATGCCAAGAAATGTGAAAAACGGAAAACTATTTATGAGGTTTTTTTTCTATATAAAGAAATGAAAAAAAAAAAACACCTCAATATTTAAAAAAGAAGAACAAAATATATAAAAAGAACAAGTCTTATTCAAGCTCATTGTTATTTATGATTTAGCTCATATAATAGTAACCAGTACTTTCAGCACCCTGCAGATCTCCTTGTTTATAGATATGAAACTTATAATACTTATAATATATACTAATAATATATACGGACTGTATGGAATATTGTCCGTAGGTGTTATTGAGGGGGTCTAGAGTTGCTGTGATTGGTTTCCTGTGACCCTGGAATGGATGAATTTTAGATTATTACTAAAGAATTTGTACTGGTGGAGTTTGGAAGCCATAAATGTTCCATAGATTAGAAACCATCTGCTTTGCAATATTTGTGTGTTATAAACCTAGTGTTTTTCGAATGATACCCAGTTGTTGTTAAGTGAGAAATCTCAAGTAGAATGGTAATTGCATAATTGAGGGAGCTGAACTCCTCCCTCGGTTGCGTTAGTCTGCTGCTCGCCAAATTTGCATTCACAATTGATTTAGTCGTGTGTAAATCTTCCCCGTTTCTTCCTCACAGCCTCCCTCTCTTTCCACTCTTCCTGCTGACACTTTGCCAGCAGCCCAATAGCTTTTCCATTTTGATGATTTGTGGACATAGAACAAACATTGACCTTATTTGATCACTGTAACGTGCGGCGTCGCGGGGTCGCTGTCGCTTCTATTTATGAGACTAAAGCTGCATTTGTCACGTAGTAATCTATAATTCCATTAAACCCATCACGCCAATCATTCTCTTTACCGTGTCGGACTGAATCTCAGGCTTTCCCTGGTACGAGCCACACTCTCCCTGTGAATTGAAATGCTGGAGGAAGTCTTCGCAGAACACCCGTTGTTGTGCAAATGTGTGGTCTTGACCCAGAAAGAGGCCGAAGCCTTATCACGCCACCCTTGTGATCGCGGCTCGACGCCATAATTCTCATTACTTCCCTTCTCCTCTCGCCCTTCTGAGACTCTCCATCGATCACTTCCCCACAGACGTGTGCTAAACATTCCCCAAATCTCTGCAGTAGCCAAGTGTTTTCATGTCCGCCCCGTATCTCCTCACTCCATCTTAAACACGTGTCATAAATTCCCCAATGGCGATAATGTGATTGTAGAGGTTGAGATGATTTTTCTTTTCCTCCCTAACCCTAGATGGAAAATAAAATAAAGTGCGTAATTGCATAGTCATGCCCACTCTCTTATCTCTGGCCCCACAGTCTCCGAGTAGAGGTGAAAGCTCTACAGATTGATGGACGCAGAATAGAGCCCATTCATAGGTAATCCGCTGATAAGGAAGAGCAGCATTACGGGCAAATGAACACCCAGTGTTGATTTAATGAAATTCCGTTCGTGGGTTTGCTATCTACACTACATCACCACGCTCTCAAAGTTGAATTCCTCTCATCAAATCAAAGCCTGCAAATTGCTCGAGCTCAGCAGCAGCACTTTACTGAAGCATCGCGGGCTACTAATTCGACTTCTTAGTGCGGATGCCGGAGTAAAAAAAGGAGAAAAAGCGCATTGATCTGCGGGGAGATTGAAGGTCTAATGCCAAATTCTTTAGCCAATAACTGACTCTAACCTTTGCGATCATACATGACAGGGTCAATGACAAAACACGGTCCAATAAAAGACCTTTTACATTTGCTCTGTATTGATGTTTTGATGAGTTTTTTTTTCTTTAACATTTTGTTTTCGCAACTGGTTCAATCATGATATTTGCTTGTTTCTTTCATTCCTTGAGAATGCAATCTTCCGAGTTCTTTCTGTAGATCGGTTCAAAGTGAATCGGTTCAAATCCCAGCCAAAGGTTCTTTTCATGGAAAATGTATATTTTTGCTGAAACTCATTTAAGTCACTTTGCAACAAAAGTGCTTGCCCAATGCATTAATATTCTGTAGAAATAACTACTGTAACTTATTATTAGAAAAAGTATATCAATTACAGTTGTTTGTGAGTAACAAATATCCCTACAATATCACTACAGCACTCTTCTTGACTTAAGAAACATGTTCTGTATAGTGCTATACTCCCTGTGTAGTGTTCAACTTTCTGTAATGCAGTGTTAATTTCGTTAATTTCACAGTGCAACCATTTGTTTCTTAAAAATGTGATGCAATTATAATTTATTATACTTTATTTTACTGTATTTAATTTCCTCGTTGTTGAGGTTTCATTTATGAGAATACATTTATTTGGATTGAAAGAAAAGTTCATAAAAAAAAATTCAATAAAAATATATGCTTTTCGAAATAAGATTGTTGTATATATTTTATACTAGTATGTTCATAGTTGACTATGTATTGAGATTACTTAGACATAGCAACTTTAGTAAACATTTAGAATATATCACTTGTATTAATGTTGACTAAAATCTATGCTGTAATTTAGTTGACTAATTTGGGACTACTTTTTAGTTTTAGTCAAAATACTATAAAATTATAAATCTTTGTCCCAGTACTGTTGTAGTGATCCACTCTGTGTAGTGTTAATTTGTGTGAAGTGTTCAACTATACAGTATGAAGTGTTCAATTCTACGTCATTTTCAATTCTGTGTAGTGTTCAACTCTTCGTTCTTTTGTATTCTACCTATAAAATAAATGATGTCCGCTGTGAACACTTGCTTTATTACAGGAGTATAAAAGCAATGCTGTGGCTCTATGGTAGGCATGTTCAACAAAATGTGTTCTTCTGCGCTAAGTGGTAAATGTTATAGCATGTTATCAGGATCAAAATAATTCAATCCCATTGTGTCCCGATTAACCGAATATTTCTGTATGCATGTCTATTGATTTACACTTTCTAATGTGTGATAATCATATAAAGTGAAAAACAATGTGTTCTATGTATTGTTGTATGTCTACGTTGTATTCTGCGTGTGCTATTAAGCTAAAAACTTGACCCACCTGATGTCGCACTTGTTTACCCCAGGACAAAATGCCACGTGGAACCTTTATCTTTTTACAGATTGCATCATCTGTATAGCAATATAATGGCCCCAACTCACAGGCCAAGAGTTGCTCTGAGTCTCTTAGTTTGTCCAGTCGAGAGAAAGTGACATATCTTTCTGCAGATGTATTGATTATTCTCACTGTAATAGACTCCTATTCGGGGCCTATTTTATCTCCTATTCCAGAGAGGGGTCAATACCATCTGTGACAGCAGAGAAGATAGACTGACAGTGCACTGAATATCCTGAAGGTTGAAGAGGTGTAAGACTCGTCTCCGTGTTGGCTGCTTGATTGAAGATACGATCACAGGATCTGGAAAAGAGCTGTGGGTTTCAGATTTCTCTGATGTTTGATGTTTGCAGGTCTCAGGGTTTTCATACAGAAGCCAACACACCTGCATTGTGCCAAGTCCACCTGGATCTGCATGTACAACCTAGGGCGGCAGGATTGTGGAAAAATGCCATGCTATTGAAGTAACATTTGCAATGTGATTGTGCATTTGGGTTTATTTCATTTTTTTTACAAGTTAAATTCACAGGTAAAAAACAAGTTACATCAATACCTTGACATGTAAATTAAGCCAAATAAATTAAAATAACATATTTTACTAAAAAAAGTGTCATTTAAATATAAATATGGTAATTACAATCCTATAATTCTTGTAATCATCTATAATTATCTATATATATATAATTTTTTTTAGCCAAACAAACAAGGAATTTTGTCAATTGAATTTTTCTGCCTCCACTTAACGCAGCTGCCCTTTCTCTAGCAGAATATGATTGTTAATTTAAAGTTTTAAATTCAAAGTAAATTTATAGGTTGAACACTTCTGAGACTCACGCTCGAGGCTGGTCTGGATCTTCTGTGTGAAGTGTGTATGCAGTCCCCACGCTTGCCTGGCTTTCCTCTGGGTCTCTGGTTTCCTCCCACAATCTCACTGTGTCTTCTGGTGAATAAGAGTTTGAAATAACTGGCGAGTAAGCCTGTTTCCGGGATTGACTCTATGTCTTTGGTACCCAGAAATGGAAAACTGGTTATTAAAATTGTTTGGATTCATGGATAGTTGGCAGATAATTTAGTACGGTATATCAACCTTTTTATTTTTTTCGTTAAATTGAACCTGATCGACAATCAAGTAATGTCACATTTCTCAGCATTCGCTGTCTGTCTGTTTTTACACTAGCTCTTATATAAACAATTACCAGCTTTTTGTCATACTATATTATATATTATAACTAATATTGCAGTTTCATGTATTGTTAGGCTTTTGCTTTGGATAAAGTGTTTAATTCAACCTCCTTTTGAAAAGCAGGTTGTGCTTGCCATGAAAGTGTCCTCACCTTCTTGAATATAAATAGGCTTTTTAACTCATGCTCAATAGAAATATAACTCTTTTGGTGTATGCATCATATAATGCATCTTCATGCTGTGGTAGATATCAATTAGGTGAACCAGGCATGTAATTGATTTTCATCCTGGTTATTTTGAACAGGAGATGCAAACTATGACATTGAGTGTGGAGATTTTTTGGCTGGCTGTTTGGTGGTCTACGTCCGCCTTTCTGGAATAATTCGATGGAATGGAAGCTATTCATTGGTGAATGCTGAGCTGTTTTGAGTCGAGGTACAAACAAGCGGTTTTAAGAAAAGCAATTTAAAAAGGTTAGTGACAAGATGGCTGCAGGCTCCGGAGATGATGGCTGGGTTGTTTGCGGAACAGTTGGAGGTTGCAGATTGCATTCCGTGCTGGTTGGACAGGTGGGTATATTTCTTACCCTTTAAGCGCAGACATGTAAGTAATAACACTCTCTGTGCACTGTAGAAAGGGTCAACAATCAGATGATCGCCCAAACTAGAGTTTTATGACACTGGGGATTTGATATCATAAGCCCTACGGTGAGAAGCGTTTCAGCTTGGATGAATTTAATGTTTGTTATCAGCCTTTCGAAAAGCTGTTTATCAACTCTTGTTTTTCTCCCATGCAACTCTAAAATGCAGAAAATTTGATTTAACGTTCACAAAACACTGATTCTAGACGTGTCGGCGCGATAACGGGTAAAAAGAAAGAGCAGATAGGCGGCTGATAGATGCCACTGTGCGTCACTAGGCTATGATCACACCAAACGCTGGGGTACAGATGCACAAAAAGCCTTATCACAGCTCAGATCAATAAAAAGCCAATAAGCTTTATTAGCCCGCATACATGTCTAAGATGAAGAGTATAAAAGAGCGAATCAAACGCAACTGAAGCGACCTGGGGAGAAAACAGACAGGAGAGATAAATATGCCTGTTCCCTCCAGTCTCTCTCTTCCTCTGCCTTAATTTGCTGTCATTATAACCTATCGGGGGTTTGCTCTTGGCAATAAAGAGAGAGAAGACAGACAATTTTGCTGTCAGCCCCCCAGCACCGTAATCTGATTTGTAGCTCCAGCAGATCGGAGAGAGTCTACGGAGTCAGTGGTGCTCTGTGTTTCAAGGTTACTGTGGGAGTCCTGCTTAATCTCCTACTGAGAGCTGCATCTCATCTTCAAATGCTCTCATTCTGTCTGTCTAGTTTTACTGGCTGCTTTCGCACTCATGTTTACACACAAAATCCAGCCGGGCTGTTCCAACTAGGATTCGCCTTCTCGGCTCCCCGTCGTGATCCTCCGAATCACTGCAATAAAAGCAAACATGGGGCCGACTGTCACGCTGTCTGGGTCTGGTCTTGGACTACAATACCCAGGATTCTCCTTGTCTGTCTTTTCCGGGTTATGTAGTCACGTGTAATATTGTTTCCAGCTGTTTGCCTTGTTTCGTCATGTTGTCACCTGTGTTTAGTTGTAGCACCTGCCTGAGTTCCTGTGTTCTATGTAAGTTTATGTTCATTAAATGTTGTTTTATGTACATACCCACTCAAGCGAATCAAGGAGTTTAGAAAATTGTTGCCATTTTGAGCCATTGCACTTGGTATGTTTAACGTGGTTTGATGCTTGATGGCCATTTTGGTGTTTAGTTTCGCAGTTGATTGAACCTGACCTGCTCTTTCTGTAAATCTTCTGTAAATCGAAGAGCATCGGCCAAAACAATGTAAAGTACATGTGAAGTGACTCAGCACGTCGGACAAAGGAGCAAAGGAATAGAAAAATTTGACGGGAAACAAGAAAACAAAATGTTTTTTTTTTCTAGGGCAGTTGCATCCTTGTGGTAGATGGTTACACCAATGATCAAAAGGTGTGAAGGTCCAAGGTTGCAGGTTTGAATCCTGGAGCGATTGTTTTCTCTACTGAAGTGTTCTTGAGCATAATGCATTCTGCTCAGTCTGTAAGTCGCTTTGGATATACGTGTGTGCCAAATAAATATAGCTAAGCTTAATTAAAGTAAATATGGATGCTTAGGCAGCAGTTTCAAAAGTTACAAATAAAGCAGAAAAAATGCTGATTTGTAATAAATTTAGTAGCTATTGTAAAGGTCAGAATCCATTGCGTGGCAGGAGGTGGGGACGGGGTCTTGTTTTCGGCTCTTTTTTATTAGTCATTTTTCAGTTTTATCGGTCAAACTGTTTTGATCTTATTTCTTTTATGTGTTTACTTTGGTGTGTTTCAAACCAGGTGTTTAAGTTTGTGCGTATTAAAGTCCTCCTTCTTTGCTCCTTGTCGGATGTTTAGACGTCTCAATGCTTAGATAGGCACAAATATTGCCTTGTCTTTTCTGATTGTTTTCAAGCTAGCAGTCCAGTTTGTGCCCATTTTTTATTTTTTTTTACCATGATTCTGTATAACTTGCATTTTGAACAATGTTTCTTGTGGTTTTTTGCCTTGTGGCGGTTTTGTTTGCCCCGTGTGGCTTTTGCTTAGATTTTTTTTCTTTTTTGTGTTAAATAAAAGTCCTTTAAGCCTTCAAGCTGCATTTGGGTCTCTTTTCCCTTGAAGCCTTTGACAAATGAAGCTGTGCTGTTTCCAGTGCGGCATTGAACTGCACAGTAATTTACTATATACAAAAAATGTATATAAAAAATGTTGAATAGATAATTGTTCATTGACAATTCACTGTTGAGATTAGAGCCAACAGAAAGGCAAAAAATAATGTTATATAGTATCATAGGTTTTTATGGGGGGTGGGGGGGGCTGGTTACATGTACAGTAAAGCGGTTCAGGAAGCATTCATGAAAAATATATAATTAACCTATAACTATATTGTGCAGACGTTCTGTTTTCGATACCATCATATGTTTTCACTTTCATGCTGATAAAATGCACAAAAAGCATGGCGTTAAGGTTTTTTTCCCTCTTAAACTGTGCGGCATATTTACTTCACTATCACACCGATACTGTCGCATTGCAAAGCGAGCAGATATTTATCCAGAATGGAACTGACTCATATCTAAGTAAGGCCATCAGCACGAACGGAGGAATCTCTATTGTGCAAAAGTCAAAGTGTGGGAGGATCAGCACATGCACAAAGCCACACAGATGCACACACTTTCGAATCGCATAGAAATGTCACCATATGTTTGCTAAGGCTGCCCGAGAGACGCAAAGAATGAATAACTGCCAGCAATTTATGCCGAAGGCTTACGAAAGGATGTTGTACCTCATTCAAATCCTGCTTCCGACTCTAGAGCTTTAGAGCAATTCACACAGAAGTGAGTGAATCATCCTTCATTAAAAACAGGGCTTTGAAGACGGGAGTAACACATACTTTCTGCATTTCTCTCCTTAGTTTCAGGACTGAGAGGATCCGCGAGGACCAGGCCATTGTGTGAATGTTTAATGCAGCGGTTGTCAAGGTGAAGCTGGACGGTGTTGAGGTGAATGGTGGTGGTGGGCTTGAGGTTCATGCCGCTCTGGATGGCAGCGGGAGACTTGGGATGAAGATGCCCAGATAAAGACTGTCTGCTGGTGCGGCCACTAATGCGAGTCATTACTCACTGGCACTTTGGTCCTTGTGTTCTATTGAGAAAATGACTTTTCGCCGCATGTGATCAAACTGCCAGAGGGACAGACGGGAACTTTATGTAAAACAAAAGACTTGTTTGAACGATTTGAGGAGGAAAAAAAGAAGACGGAATTAGTGGTTGAAGCTGAGGCTGATTAAGTTCTGATCTAATGCTTTTTTATGGTCTACAGGAATCTAATGGAAGTCCGGGCACTGCACTTGTCTGATCGGAGAAGAGTGAAAATCAATTGCTTTTTCATTCGCCTTCGAAACTTGTTATCAATTTGTGGAGGGTGAACTGGCGCAGAACTCTCATGGTAATCCAAGGACGTGTCCTTTACTGCCTGTGTGTTTTCTTGTTTACTACCTTTAAACGCATTTGACCCATTCCAGCGAGCTGGCTAAGCACACCGTTTTTAACATTAATGTGCAGTTTTTAATTACACTTAAAACCAGAGTTGTTAATATGTTAACTTCTACCATTTTTCAAAAATCAGCAGTAGAACTCATTTTGATTCACTTATCCATCCTTCCATCCATCCGATTATTCCTACATCCAATCATCCAACCATCCATTATTTATCAATCCATGCATTTATCTTTCTATTCATTCATAGCCATGCATCCATCCGTCAAACAAAAGATTAAAACATAACTCCATCATCAACAGGAAACATGTTAATAAGGATTTTGTACTAAGACAACATAGACATTATGTTATTTATTATTTATTTTTAAATAAATAGCTATATATGTGTATATATATATATATATATATATAGGCAAACCTAGGCAATCTAGGCAAATAAATAAATTATTGGAGTCTATATTTTCAAACAATATTTTTCTGTTTTATTCACAGTTGTCAAGTTGGTGTTTTTATTTTCATGTCGAAGATTCAGACCCTCTTCAGACAAAATTCTGTTTGTACAGTAACTTTTAAATGCCACCAAAAATGTGTAAGTGCTTAATATCACAGTGCTTTTTTAAGAGCCGGGCTTTTCTAATAGTCTTTACCCTTGAAGACAGTAAGGTCAATCAACTCCACGTGAGCGGGAGACTGTATTGACTAAGCACCGAGGTATATGTGAAAGTGAGTGAAGGATACAACATCCTCCTTGGGGACTTTGTGAAAACAAGCTTTTTTACATTTGGGGTAGAGAACAGGAATTGATTTAGTCACTTGTTCTGCCGCATTGACCACCACCCTGCTGCTTTTCCCCTTCTTCAACTACACCAATCAATGCAAGCATACGTACGGATCGTGCTGAGAGATGGATATCTGTGACTTAGAAAATCAGAAAATCCCATCTGTCGTTAATAAATTGAGTCTTGAAAAGAGAACGACTATTGCGAGTGTGTTAAGTGAAGAGTACGTGATTTCAGTCTTGAATTCACTTGGGTGAAAACTGATGAGCAGTTTTAGTGAATGACATCTTAGGATAATTTCAGCATATTAAAGTTATGGAATTTAAACAGCTAATAGACTTGCAGTTATTTTTTATTTAGTTCTACACTTGACTTGCAGTTTATTTGCTTTTAGTTTGGAAACTTTATCGAGTTTTACATTTTCAAAGCACATACTGGATATTTAATAAAATAAAACTATTAATTCCATAGTTTTAATATTAATATTAATTTTACATTTATTTAACTAATAATACTTTAAACATCTTTATTTTACATGGATCACTTGAGTAAATTGTTTTTGTATTTGGCTCATTTTATTGTATTTTTTTATATTTTTTTCATCTTCAGAGTCTTTCTTTCTTTGTATGCATATTTTATCTTTATCTATTTATTTTATTGTATTTTTATCTCTTATCTCTTTATTTATCTCATTCTCGCATGCACACCCCTCCACCCTATTTTCAAATTCTGGTCGATTGTAAAGATACATTTCATTGCATGTTGTACCATGTATAATGTGTATATGACAATTAAAATTTGAATTTGAATTGAATACCTTTCAATTATTAGTTAACAATGTACCGTAAATCTGAGGCGTATTCTTTTTTAAACTGTTCATTCTACGTGCTATGCAATTACCAAATATGAAATGGAAGTAAATCATATTTTATAAAAATATTTTCTTGTATATACAACAAAATATTGTTTATAAATGAGTGACACTAATTTACAGACAGAAGGTCATGATCATAGCTGAATTTTGGTCTCTTACTCTCTATTTTCAGGAGCCTGACTTTATTTAACTCCAAATTTATTACGAATATTATTTTTTTTTAACTCAGCAGTAGCAGGACCCCGTAGATGAATGTTGTAGTTGTGTATAGCTGTTGCCTGCTGGAGAGTGAAAGTGAGTGACCGTGGTCATTTTCCAGATGAGTGCCATGGGACTGAGCTGCCTTTGAAAGAAGTGCTTTCAGTCTTTCTTCTCGACTCAACAGGAAACCAACGCTGAGACTAAAGCTCTGGATAAATTTGCAGTTGAATCAGATTGAACCTAACCAACCTTTGTTTAAGGAAATTATCATTTCTCATTATTTGTACTCACACAAGGACGTGCTTTCCTTGCAATTCCCCACTTATTTCGAGACTAGTCTGAAGAACATTGGTAGACAAATATTATATTTGGAAACATTGAAAAAGTATAGTATGATAAACTTGTCTTATTATAATTATAATCATCACTAATATTATTACTAATCTTCTTATATTTATTGTTTATAATAATCTTTTGTCTGTTTATTGTCAATTTTAAAATCTTAACGTTTTGAGACATTTCACACACTTGCTGTCTGAAAAATTTATATACTTCTGGACTTGTTTTTGGACTGTAGGAGACCCAGAGGAAACCCACACAAACCAAAAGAGAATTTGCACACTCCACACAGAATGACAGTGACAGGAAATGGACATGAGGCTTTTCCTGTTCACCGCAACAACCAGTTTTAGCTTCGTTTTTTTTTTTTAGTTTTTCAAGGCCTGGTGGTTTCAACAACATCAGATTATATAGATGGATGGATGGAAGGATGGATGGATGGATGGATGGATGAATAGATCATTTATTCAGGGTATGAAGCAAATAGGGGATGAATAACGAAATTCTGAAAAAGAAACTGAGCTTGGAAACTAAATAACATTTAATATTCCCATTGCTGTTATTGTGTGTTTACGTAAATTGTGCGATCAACAAAAGAAATACGTGTTGGGTTTTTAAAAAGAGTGGGAATCATCTGCTGTATGAGTTTTATTAATGGATTCTTTCTCCTCGGCTATTACCATGAGTGCTGGGCTAATCGCAGAGTGACCACCACAATTACTTCAGGATTTTTCTAACACAAAGCCTGTTAACTGAACACGGTTTGTGTGAGAGAGTTCACAGTAACAGATGAATGTTGTACTCAAATGCAGGAAAAGTCTTTGGTAAAAGCGATTTTGAAAAAGCAATTGTCATTGACAACTTTGTCAGGTGACATTCAAGAACACAGTAGAGACATGGACACATGTTTTATGACAAAAGCAAGTGTAGAAATATTCTTTACTAATCGAGCAGAAGATCTAGTTTACTTAGAAGTTAAGTTAACAAAACAATATATTGTGAAAAGCGATCAGACTGTTCAACAAACAACTGAACTAATTTGCGCTTTCAATATAGTTTTAGAACAACATTTTTTTTAATTGATTGAAATATTTATTTTATCTGTTTATTTTTATTGTTATTTACTAGATATTTGTGTTTTCTGCCGGGCATCTGAATTTCTCCCTTGGTACATCAATAAATTATCTATTCATCCATCCATCCATCCGTCCAGGAATTTTCTCAGATTCAGGGTATGAAGCAAATAGGGGATGAATAAAGAAATTCTGATTAAACTTGAAAAAAGAAACTGAGCTTTGAAACTAAATAACATTTAATATTCACATTGCTGTTTTTGTGTGTTTACGTAAATTGTGCGATCAACAAAAGAAATACGTGAATCTGAGAAAATTCCTATAGGCGTGAGTGAGAGTGTGAATGCGTGTCTGTGTTCTTCTTTGTGATTGGTTGGTCACATCTAGGGTGTGAGGTCCCGCCTTGATTCAATTGAATTGAGGAAATAATAAAGTTTTAATTATTATGACTTTTATTACAATTCATTGAGTCTCAAATGGACAGATGGATCAAGTGTAAAGGTCTGGCAAAGAAAACACACACACACACACACACACACACACACCACACACAATGCTTCTGCATTATGATTGTGAAACATACCCTCAGATTTGTTTGGCATTTGTTGCAATTATTTTCACACCAACAAAATAATAACTTGTGGCACAGATATGCAAGTCAGATTTTTTCTTATTTCGATTTTCTCATTTACTTTGTGTATTTATATGCTTCTTAGTTTCAAATTAGTTTTTCTCTTGAACTTTTCTTGTTCTTACACAGAGTAGCCTGACACATCTTTTGTTTCAGGTCATTATTTTTAAGCAGTCACCCTGTCAGGTATAATTGCCCATGTTTTACGTAATAAAGCCTGGAATGTGAATCTTTTGTAGAGTTTTCTCTTTATTGACCCATTAGGAATGTACAGATCTGGATTTGGTAAGATCCATGGGCTCCTTCCTGTCTCGCTTAATGGATCAGGTCAGGATTTCATTGCAGTCTTGGTTGGTGCAGAGTGCGCTTTCTGCTCAAACTCTTCCGTTCACTGCTAATGTTTAAATCGCCTCTTTGAGACACTTTGCGTCTCTTAAACAACTCTAATTAAACAGAACTGCAGTTCTCACTTGCCACTTAACGTGTAAGTGGGAAAATCATGGAGTAACACAAAAAGACACCGGCTAATGGAAACATTATGAATATATATGATTGACTGATTAGCAGGAGCGTTTCATCAAAATGGAATTACGAGATGTAAATGTTTAATGCATTTGAGCATAATTAGTCTCCACGCAAAAACATAATAAAGGAAGAAAGAAATTCCCTATTTGTGCCAATCGTAGAAATTTGGTCGGAGCGTGTTTCAATGAATCGTCATGTCTGTAGACGGATTGGAACCCGTGACCTTTCACCTTAGAGGGCCAACTCTTTAACCCTTAGGCCATTACAGTCAGGTGAAATCAGAGTTGTAATCCTGAAACCACACTTGAGTAAAAGTATGAATACCTTACTGTAAAAATTACTCCAATACACGTTACAAGTCACCTGGAAAACTTGAGTACGTAAAAGACACACCAAGAAAAGAACAAAATAGATAAAAAATGGATAAACCCCTAACCTCCCCACCCCAAAAGTCACTCAGTTTAACATGTCCAAAAAAGTGCATCCACAAATTCACGTTTACGTAATTTAACTCATAAACAGCATCCAGTACCATCAGCATCCTGCAGATGGCGATATCACCTTGTCCACCCTAGATGTTAACCTTTGTAGAAAAAGATGCTGACTTGTGTAGAATCACAATGTAACGAGTAACAGTAACTGTCCATTCAGATGTAGTGGAGTAAAGAGTACAGATACTCAATCACAAATGTAGTCAAGTAGAGAGTAAAAGTTGCTAATATTTTTGATACTCAGTACAAATACAAAGTAGCCACAAAATACTTAATTAAAGTTGCAAAGTCCATCTTACACCACTGGGCTAAAGTTCCCACACCGGTCAATTTCAAAGAAACGTCATGTGAGAGACACACTGTGGGGTAGGTGATGGTGGTCCATGCCACGCGTGTGCCCTGGTCCTCAGCAGCTCTGGTAATCGCTGTGCTGTGTTCTGTAAAGCCTCTGTCACTGAGGTCTGAAGTGCCCAGCGTTTGATGTCCTCGAGTGTTCCGCTTCTGACAACGTGAAATCCCGGCTCCTGTTGGAGTCAGAGCTGCGGGATTTTCGTTGAAGTCGCTGTGTCAGGAAGCTGGAAATGTTCATAGAGAAATGCATTTTACTCAGGTATAATTTGTGGAAAAAATAACCTTTATAATCACAAACGGAAGCAATTAGGATTGTTTTTGACTGTATATTGAATAATTTGCAAATCTGAATAATGTTGGATCCTAAATAAATATCATTTTACAATTTAAGAAGGATGTGTTGGTATTATTAATGTACTGCTGTAGTTAATTTAAGGTCTTATTTGGAAACAGAACTGAATTTACTGTAATTGCGTTCTTCACACTACTGAATTATTATATTTTAATACAATATTAAGTCTCTAAACGCTAGAAGCATTGAGAAAAACTATTCAGAGGAAAACGAAAAGAGAGTTTTCATTCTTGATGCAACTGTATTCTAACTAAATATAAACGAGGGCTCAATCAATCAATTTTTGCCAATAAAACTAATAATCGCTCTTATACGTAGCCGTGATAGTGGAGCAGTGGGTAGCACCGTTTCAAAGGTGCGAGTTCGGGGAGGGTGAGAGTGTGAATTTGTATTAGACTGAATGTCCCGCTCTGTGATTGGTTGACCACCAATAGTGTGTTTCCAGTATAGATACATATTTAAAACACAAAACTAAACACCTGAATCAAACACAGAGGTGTAAAGAGAACCTGAAAACCATACTTGAGTAAAAGTACGGCTACCTGTAAAAATGACACCATTACACGTTACAAGTCACCATTTCCATGAAGACTTGAGTAAAATTTTCAATTTTGAAAGAACGTAAGTATTTTACTCGCACTGAAGGCTAAAATCTGGTGTAATAGTCCTTCGTCCTGGCGATGCTCCACACTGTTTATTTCAATGTTGATTGTGTTTTCTTACACGGATCTGTAAAATCCACTAGCCTCCTCATTACAATTCATGATTTAAGAATGGTGACATATGGCGGCGTGTTGGGACGGCGCTGCTGTTTATTTGTGGATGCTGGTGGATGAGGTGTGACACACATTAGGGAAGCCCACTCCTGTGGATGTGTGGTGGGCCTGCAGGGACGTGCATGTGTGAAATGCCACTTTGAATCGCTTTCAGATCTAATAACACCAGAAAGAACTGAGTGTCACTGGAATGGACAGAGATGGAGAGGAAAAAAAACAAAACAGATTCAACAATGGTGAATATGACCAGTGTGCTGATCTGTCGCTCTCTGTTTCCCACTCTCTCTCTTGCTCTCTCTTTCTCTTTTGATCTTCTCTTCACTCTCTTTTTTGCCATTTTCTTCCTCTTTATTTTACTCAATCTTGCCCCTTTCTCTCTCTCCCTTCTATTCCAACTTTCTCCCTCTCTTTTTCACTCAATAAGTTTGTTCTCACTTTTTCTCTTTCTGTCTCACACTCTCACTTTTTGTTTTTTTTTTTGGTCTCAATCACTTTGTCTCTCTTTCTCTTACACAATTTTTTCTGTCTTTTCTCACTCAATCCTTTAAATCCCAGACGTTATTGTTCTCTCTTGTGCGTTATCTCTTCATTTAACTCATTAATCCTCTCAGTCTGTCTCTTTTGTTCTCGAACTCCCTTTTTCTCACTCTTTCTCTCTCGATCTCATTCACTTATGTAGTCTCGCTTACTCAATATTGCTCTTTCACTCTTGCTCTCTGTCTCTCTTTCCATCTTTCTCACGGTCCCTCTCACTCCTTTCATCACTCGCAGTCTCTCGTTCAATTTTTATCATCACCAACTGCATATCTAGAGTCTAAGGTTTGCTTTCATTGGATTGCAGTTTGGCTGTAATTGACAGTAAAATAGAATCCATTTTACATTTTGTAGTTATTCCCATGCCACTTAATTATTAGTCCGGGCGACTGAGAATTGCATAAAATATGCAACATATTGGATATTTATATCTAAGGGGTCCAAAACTTTTAAGTCTTGCAGAGGCTGAACGCGCTGTGAGAAGCAACTAGAAGCCATTAAATCAGTCATGCTGTGCGCGCTATATGGGGCCGACAGTAAACTGATGACCCGGTGTATTTCTTCCAGTGACACTGCACCATTCACTGGCCAAACAGAACATTCCCCGACGTTTCCTGCTCAGTGGGTGTTCATTTCTTACCCTTTTAATTGCGGTTATTACTGAGAGACAGTGACGTGCTGTCTGTGTACTGTAGTGTCCTTGTGTGTGAAGAGCGCGGAGAGAAATAAAAGTGGACAAGTCAACAACGGAAATCCAGCTTGTTAGAAACAGGATGCATGTTTGAATACTTGTTGTGAGCTTGAAGTGGGGACACATTTTGATTTAGCGTAGCAAAAGTGCTTGGTTTCTCATTCTCAATCACATTATGAGTATTAATGTAAAAGTTTGTGATTTCAAGGGTCAAGTTCAACTTTTTTTTACCTAATAAATTATTATTAGCATCATTATATGCATGCATGAGTGTTGCATGACCCATCCCTTAATGAGTCTGTCAAATAAAAAAGTATTTCTCAAATTTATAGATGGCAATTTCTCAAAGCAATAGATGGAAATGATAATTAATTCTCATCAATTCAAGATGCCATGAACTACTTAATTAACAAAAACATCTGTGCAACATGTTCTCAGAAGGAAAGCTTAATAAAGCATACAGTCTTAGAAACGCACGTATCAATTAAGTTATTATATGTATTTAATGTACAGTCATATTAAATGTACTTACCGTAAATAACGATATACAATTTTCATAGATGGAAATTTGCTTTATGTTGAAAAGCAATAGATGTTTTCACAGAAATACACATGGTTTTTGGTCGAACATGATGAAACTAGTTTGGCTAGTTATTTTTTGAACAAGAAAATATTACTGAATACCAGACAGCATCAGCATTATTGCCTTTAGTGCTTTGTTTTTATAACTTCCTTTTAAAGCCTTATACATACTGTAATTGTAAGCCTAGCCTTTCTGTCATTGCATTGCCATCATAAATATAGGCCTATTTACATTCCATACATTATGGAGTTGTTTATGAAATATTAATGCTTCTTCGGGTCAGGCCTAAAGACACGCAAGCAGAAGCCTGAATGCCGACTGTGAAATGGATACTGCATAATAAATAACAGCTCAGGCCTCTTTAAGTTTGACCTTAAGTAAAAAACGTTTTATTCAACAGGTGATTTTGTTTTATCCCTCAAAAATCTTTTATACAGCCTTTTCTCATTTAGAAGACTTTACTTTTCTTAAACGCATTTAAGCCCCAATAATGTTTTTGCACAAATCTGGCCTACAGAAAATATCCTGTAGCCAGGAAGTGAAGTTTCAGAGGAGAAAATCAATACAATAACAAGAAAATATTAATATAAATCTCCAACTCTGCATGTACAGTAACAGATTTTGAATCAATTTCCCGTTCTATCATAATAAAGCATTATTTTTAGTTTTAAAGTCCACATTGCACGCTTAACAGATGGACTACACAAGGACTCCATGTCATTAAAACCCAAGACATTTTTCAATAAAATGAGTTGCGAGGAGTTTAACAGGGAGCAAAAACACAACAAAGGCTTTGTCAAAAATAAAAGATAACAAAATCATCATATTCATCTTTTGTGCGGTCTTGACTGTACCTTCATTTTTCACAAGTATTTTACTGTTGTTTTACTGACAGTACCCTAACATTTAAATTCTTTTATTCTTTATTTATTTTGTTTATTATTTTGTTTTGTATTACTCTTGGTATGTATTTATTATTTTTTTTTATTGTATTTTGTACAGTATTTTTTAGTATTGTAATAATTTATTATTTAATTGATGCGTTGAGTTTACTATAAGTACTTGCCCACAATCTGTATTGTTTCCATTAAAAAAAAAAACAAATATACACATAAATAAATAACAGCAATCATATGATTCTAAGTCAATCTATTATTCTATTATTCTAGATTTAGTAATCTAGAATAATCTAGAATTTTTAAAAACATTTTTAAGACTTTGAAAGAATATTAAGAGGTTCAACTCTTACATACTGTACATACATACTTGAAGCTAAATTACATTAATAAATGTTTACTATGTATTTAAAGTTAATTTTTAAATGTATAGTATTCATTTTTAATTGTCACAATCACAAGTCTCCCTCTTACACTGACTCAATTGCCCATGATGCTTTGTGTTTCCCTTTGAATGTCTTCAACTGTTTGTCCTTTAGATACTATCTGTGTGTTCTTTTACCCTGGTGTTTTTTTCCGTCATTGCTCATCCTGGTCTCATGGTGGTGTGTGTTCATTTGTGTTAAGGTTGTTATCTCTGTTCCAGAGAGTCAAAGATTCAAAAAACCTCATCAATCCTGGAGGGAAGTTGCTTTGTCTTAGTTACAACTGCCTTCAGTTATTCAGGAAAGAATAAAGGAAGAATAAAATAAAATCGAAAAGAGATATGCCTAAAATGACCATATAATAATTGCATGAAAGATAAAATGTTGGACACCACTCCATAAGTGCTTTGTAATTATTTCAAATTAAAAAGAACAATTACATAAAACAAGTACGTACGTGTATTGCAACTGTTCTGATCCAGTGTTTAAGTTGTACGTTTTAGTTTTTTAAACCCCATTTTGTTACACCTTTCCCCGTTCTCCTTCCTGGCCCGAGAGCCAACCTTGATATTTGCATACGTTAAAACCTCTAACATTTAGATATGTTGTAAATGAAGGTTTATCTGAAATAAGACGTTGCAATCACCCGCCTTTGTGTGGAAATCACCGCAAGATATTATAATCTGAGCTAATCAGAGCATCTTCGGTCCAGAAAAAAAACAACCGCAGATTATTTCTCTATAAAAGGAGAAGGAGCAAACTACTTTCAAGATTGACATATAAAATCACTTGTAATATTTAAACCCTGGGATTTAATTCTATGTACAGTACAGTGATTCTTCAGTCTTTTCATATACTGTAAGCGAGACGTCTGGTCCATTAAGCTGTTCTGATTCTGTCGGACATGCCTGGGCTGTTCAGTATGCAGACTCACACTGCTCTCTTCTCACGTAAATCTTTGCTTTCTAGCTGTGCAGAATGGCGTCTGAGTAGAGAGCGATTTCTCGCCTCGTCTTTGATTTTACGTGCATAATCAGACATTGTTCGCAAAACTACATATCAGCCACTGAGGTTAAAATAGCGAGTAAATGTATGGCGTGGAAAAGCGGATGACCTTTAAAATCGAAACTCCTCTGCTCAAAACATCTGGATGGATTTCAAGCATCTGAATCCATCACCACTTTAACACATTTGTGTTTACCAGCCGCTTTCATCTCATGAAGTCCGAAGTGCTGCAATACTAAGATGATTGTTTAATGTCTGCTTTCAAAAAAAAAAAAAAACGGGGCGTCTTTGTATAGAAAAGTCCGCCATTTCAATAGACATTTAGTTATCACAAAGGCGTTCTTCTCAGCCTCAAACCGCAATTACAGGATCAGTCGGTCCGAACATGTCGCAGACCTACACGCGATAAAGCAACTCAAGCAAGTATCAGTGATGATACACGAATAATTACGCATGAGTGAGAGTCTTCAGAACAGCAGTGATATTAAAGCACCTGACTACAGTACAGCAGCTTTAGTCGATCTCCACAAAAGAACAATTTACCAGACCCACAGAGAAATAACCAAACCAAGCGCTGCACACAGACACTCACAAAAGCGAACAATGGTCATTAGATTGCAAAACTGTCTTCTTGTTTATGAAATTATCCTCAAAGGCATCTCATGAATAAAATTCTTCCATGTTGTAGCTTTCTGAAAGATTGAATAATAGCCTTTCCCCTTTCAGAAATAAGGCTCATTTATCCAAACACAACAGCATGTTTTTAGCCTTTTGTATGATGATAATTGAAATCCCATGAACACAGTGTCTTTATGAACGGTAATTTATTGTTGCTACAGATTTTTGACAATGTCATTGGATGTAATGGAAGCTATTAAGCAGTTCGCTAGACAGCAGTTTGCACTTACTCTCACTGTCCTTTTAAAACCTTATTTCTACCCAACGCACACACTCTCTCTCTCTCACCAGTGGTGTAATGGTGATCTTTACTTAAGTATTTCTGGCTGATTTGTACTCCTACTGAGAATCAGAAATATAAGCAACTACTTTCTACTTGACTAAATTTGTGATTATCTGTAATTTTTACTTGTTTGAGTCAACGCTTACGATGTTTGAATTACTTTTACATTTTTACTTCAAGTACTTATCAAGCCAGTACTTTTACTTGAGTAAAACAATTGAGTGGATACTTTTTTTTTTCACTGAAGTATTTTTTTAACCAGTTTCTATATTTCTACTTGAGTAATGAATGTAATTACATTTTGACAGCACGGTTCATATTTTCTGCCATTTTCAAGTTGCATTACATTTTTTGGAAAACGATTGAAACCAAAGCGACTTAGATAACAGGGAGCGTATCAGGAAATACAATCACATAGAAGCAGTATTTTATTATATTTTTTCATTTAAACCTGAAAATTGATCAAGTGCTGGTGGAAAAACTTCAGTCTTAAGTGCTTATTCATACTGTATGTCGTGAAGGAGATGTGGATGTTACAGTAGTTGTACTAGAAAAGATGTTCCGCCAATTCAACTCTTCTTTTAAAATGGGATACGTTACGACTCTTACTCAAATCTACTTCACTTTACACACACACACACACACACACACACACACACACACACACACACACACACACCATTGACATAGTACTTTACATACCCTAATCCTAACATCACAATCTAAATATTCAAAATTCAAATGTGACTCTGGCCATACACAGCAAAAATGGTTTCTGCCATAAAATGCAAAACTTCAAATTTGTGGGGCCCAGCCAAAGGTCCATAAGCTCCCCACTTTGGTATACAATGGTATACAAGTATTTGATAAAAATGTCAAGGAGAGACACACACACACACACTCAAACACAATTTCAGGTCAGCGAAGGACATTTGCATTTCAAAAATCTTGCATCTGGATTCACAATTAATTATACATTTCATTGGCATTTCTGGGACCTCTCCGCTAAAGAGTTGAATGTAGGACTAGTTTTATTCCGTCAGTTTTTTTTTTTTCGTTTGAATCCAGTAAGGTCATCTTTAGGGAGTAAACCAGAACACAGAATGGAATAGAACATGCCGGAGCACATCAAAGCTCCAGATTCCGCAGCCTTACAGATTCAAAAGCTTTCTTTCGCATGGGGCTTGCAATTTTTCTCTCAGGCGAGATCTAACAAATTTTCAATAACCAAGTTGTTTGGCACTGTGGGATAATAAAAGTGATACCGTAAAAACGTCTGAAAGTCATA
>MU204446.1:22219498-22243460 GCA_017309775.1 Paedocypris sp. Pulau Singkep
AACCAGAACACAGAATGGAATAGAACATGCCGGAGCACATCAAAGCTCCAGATTCCGCAGCCTTACAGATTCAAAAGCTTTCTTTCGCATGGGGCTTGCAATTTTTCTCTCAGGCGAGATCTAACAAATTTTCAATAACCAAGTTGTTTGGCACTGTGGGATAATAAAAGTGATACCGTAAAAACGTCTGAAAGTCATACAGCGGAGGATTTAGTGGAGCATCATAAAGTGTTGCAGAAAATCAAAGGGAATTCAGTAAGAGTGTGGGACCAACCCGAGTCAACGACATCTAAATGGAAATCAGAGTTTAGAGCGACCGATGAAGAGCAAAGAGGTGGGATAGAATTAAAAGAGAGAGGAGGGGCCTGAGACGGAGGGAGAGACAAATAGACTTTCTGTTTGCAATGGGATTGAGCCGCCGTTCAGTGTAAGAGGGATTTATGGCCCGATGAATGTGTTCTCCAGGGAGGATCCATCCGCACAACTACTGCCCAAAAAAGCTGGTCAGCTGTGCTTCTGCAAGTCACTTGGGGCCAAAGATTTGGAAAAGAAGGCTTGCTGTCAGGGGAAAGAGCGCATTTGCACGTTTAATGCTCATTGCACGTCTATTTAGAGTAGAATAGAATAGAATAGAATAGAAAGCCTTTATAGTCATTGTACCACTGGGTTACAATGTAATTGAGATCGCAACTCTGTATGGTGCAAAGGAGTGAACAATTAAAAGGAAAGTGTTAAAATATACAGGCTGGATAATAAGAATCTAAAAAAAAAAAAGATGACCCATCTTTTCTCTTTGGTGTACAACCCAGCATGAGAATTTGGCTTTACCTTTTTAGTGTGTGTTATTGCTTTATTTATTTTATTATTTTAAATATTATTTCATGGTGTTTCTACTCTGTGTCTGTATTGTGATTGCTCTTTCCTTTTTAGTGTTATTTAGGTGTTAAGCTGTTTGGTCAGTTCTTCTGTTTTTTAAAGTGGTTTAAATATAAAGACTTGACTTGACTAAATACAATAATTCTAAATATAAAATGGCACAAACCCCAAAAACAATGTATCTGAATAGGATACAAAATACAAAAGCAGAGGCGCCAAGTTCCCAAGTAAAAATACATAGTTACTTTACTAAGTATAATTTAGGCTTGTTTATACTTTAAGTACAAGTTCTTAGCTTTTATTTTCATTTGTACAAGTTGCTTCAACTCCTTAAATTTATAAGAAAACAATACTCCTATTCTATTTTGGCTAGTTTTTTTCCACGTTGTTATCGATCTAAAAAAAAAAAAAAAGAAACATTAAGATAAATCGCACCATCCTGTTACATTAAACTTGATTGTGGTTGGAGACAATGTCTCTACCTGCCAGGAAATTGGTAGCCAGAATAAGTCAACGCTTACGATGTTTGAATTACTTTTACATTTTTACTTCAAGTACTTATCAAGCCAGTACTTTTACTTGAGTAAAACAATTGAGTGGATCCTTTTTTTTACTGAAGTATTTTTTTAACCAGTTTCTATACTTCTACTTGAGTAATGAATGTAATTACATTTTGACAGCACGGTTTATATTTTCTGCCATTTTCAAGTTGCATTACATTTTTTGGAAAACAATTGAAACCAAAGCGACTTAGATAACAGGGAGCGTATCAGGAAATACAATCACATAGAAGCAGTATTTTATTATATTTTTTCATTTAAACCTGAAAATTGATCAAGTGCTGGTGGAAAAACTTCAGTCTTAAGTGCTTATTCATACTGTATGTCGTGAAGGAGATGTGGATGTTACAGTAGTTGTACTAGAAAAGATGTTCCGCCAATTCAACTCTACTTGTATTTTTAAAACACTTTTCACAGGCTGAGCTGAAGCAACTGTATGAACCGGAGCGCAGAATGAGAGAAGGTTCCCGTATGAGATTTGAATCCTTGTTGCTGAGAAACCACCAAGGGCTGTTCGTTCTCTGCTTGTAGATGTGAGGGAGGATCAACCTGTACCAGAGGGTTGAGATATGATGCTGTGGTTCCACTAATGGTCCTGAAAGTCTAGATTAAAGCTTTTAAACTGAATTCTAGAAGAAAATGATAGCCTGTGTAATGAGACAAGAAGATGTCTATCTATCTATCTATCTATCTATCTATCTATCTATCTATCTATCTATCTATCTATCTATCTATCTATCTATCTATCTATCTATCTATCTATCTATCTATCTATCTATCTATCTATCTATCTATTCACTCACCCATCCATCCATTAATCAATCAATCAATCAATCAATGTATCTATCTATCCAGTCCTTTAATGTGCCTCGTACTGTATTTTTTTATTTTTTAAGTTGTGGTCACTGACAGATGAAACAAACTAAGTTTTGAAAATGACAAGATGAAGAAAAGTATTTTTTTATTTTTAATTTTGTGTACAGTAGTTTAATTATTTACACCAGTCATTTACAACCTTACAACTTGATAGCTTCTGCATTCATGAGTTAAAAAATGTTTTTATTTTTGATTCGTCCACGTTGCTAACATTTGTCTAAATATTGTTGAAAAGGTTATTTTATTGCACTATATACAACAATGCAAGAAACGAACACAAAGTGAGGCTGACTAAGTATGAAACACTGTGGACTTCACACATTTCCTAGGCAATCTATAAAATACCTTGTAAATCAAACTTTTTCTAAGTTTTTTTAAAGTTTTTTTCTTGCAAATTTTTTCGTTGTCCTAATAAGTTCATTTTGCAGTTAATTTCGTTACAGTCATTCTATACAGCGCCTGCATTTCACGCATGGCCATGACATATACATTATTTGTATGAAGGATAAATTATCGATCCTTGCTGCATATATGGGGAGAGCAATTAGCAGATCTCAAAAGAAAATGTCTGCCCCCTACTGCAGGAACCCAGTAATTGCATGCCATGGCAGCAGATTGTGTCCCCTCATACAGAACGTCTTCGCTGGCAATCTTCGCCTGCCAACACCAGCTGGGCATCTCCGACTCTCCTAAGACCACGATGCGAAAGAGCCATATCTGTTTCTGTTTGCATCGCAGAACGCTCTGTACATCTGATTGTGCACACGTTTTGCTGCGTGTTTATTTTGGGCCGAGAGACACTCGGCGGGAGCACACAGACATTTCAAGTCCGAGGGCTTGTTTCTAACCTGGCATGGCCTGCGTTTCCTCTCTCTCTCTCTCTCTCTCTCTCTCTCTCTCTCTCTCTCTCTTCTTTCTTGGAAGGCTGAATTAGGATAGACCTGGCTTGACAGGGCTGCACTTCCCAGTGTTCTTTATTATTTCAACAGAGATATAATTTTTAGTGACAGCCGTCTATTACAGCTGCTGTGACAATATGCCACTCACAAACGCCATGGAAACTGGAGTCGCTTAAGATGCATTAGTCTCTTCCCACCTCAGTGAGGCCATTATGACATCATTAACTAATGGCTCTGATTAAGAGGTTTCTGAGAAAAGACACGGTGAGCTTGAGAAGTGCTCCAGTTGTGGTAAAAGAGTTGCTGAAATATGAAGTAAAAAAAATAAAAATTGCACACACGCCATCTTAAATCAAATCTTCGCTTTTGAGCTGAGTGAAAAATTATTTGCTATAAAATGATAAAATGGTAACTTAAAATATCTATCTATCTATCTATCTATCTATCTATCTATCTATCTATCTATCTATCTATCTATCTATCTATCTATCTATCTATCTATCTATCTATCTATTCACTTATCCATTCATCCATCCATCCACCCACCCATCCATGAATCAATCCACCTATCCATCCGTCCGCCCATCCATCCATCCATCCATCCATTCGTCCATCCATCCTCAAAGTCCATCAATCTACCCATCCATCCGTCCATCCATCCATCCATCTAAATCTGCCTCCACATTGCTTTAAAGCATAATCTATTTGTAGCTAAATTTGTGCCATTGTTTTTTTCATGTCTGGTCATAAATGCATCTTTTTTTTCCACCATTCCTGGAATCTTCACAAAGCTTTTTGCACCAATGTGCTGCAGAAAACGTAACCTGCTGTCTGGAGTGTATAAGTAAATGTGTGGGGGGTGGATGAATGTGGGTGGATCTCGATCCAATCTCCATGTAATGGCAAAAAAGACTCTTCTCTTTGAACAGGATCATTTCCAATCTTCTGAATGCATTTATATTATCCTGGCAAGGCTCGCCATAAGAAGAATTCAGTTCAATTCAAGGTCAGCTACACCCAAAGGTCAAAACAATGACCAGTAAGAGACAGATTATGTCTTCTACCGAATAATAAGATTAAAAAAACGAATGCATTGCTTTAATAGACTAGGGTCTTTGCTTTACTGTTCCTTAAGATTGGTTTTCCATTTAAATGCGCGCTGTAGTTCATAAGCAAATGTTTGCCGACAGTCCCGTCATTTGCAATATTTATGCCAGTGCTATGTTTTCAGTCGCTGGATATGAAAAAAAAGATCCAATATGCGTTATATCATGACAAGATTATTCCTATTTTGCATACTGAGACTCAAAATAATTCTGTATTGTGTTGTGCTTTTGTCAAGGCGTAAGTATTTCTGTTTCCAAATCGTTGTCGCATTCCAATGTTGGTATCTGAACGCTTTGTGTAAGATGTTACGGAAATTTGCATCGTACACGGAAGAAATGCAGCTTTTGGTGGTGTTTCATTTCTCTCTACAAATTTACCTGGTATTCTATTTCCCAGCCTTTCAATCATCCGCTTGTTTTCCCGTGATGGCGGCGACACGTAAACGCTCCATCGTTTTCTCACTATCACTCTCAGCTTTGCTTCATGGTGTTGGAAGAAGGTCCTGTGCGACACGTTTAATTGCCCTGCAGACACACCCTGGTCTGTCAATCTAGCGCTGCCAATCAGATGGATTGGAGGTGGACGTGACCAAGTCGATCCAGGTCAAGCTCACACTAGATGTGCATTTACAGTGGAGGTCCTCTGAGGAAAGAGTCTTATAAACGCTCTTATTGATTGTTTGCAGAAGGATCGGCTTGAATGAGGGCTTCAACCTACTTGTATTGTGCCACAACTTATTCGAGGCTGTTTGTGTTCCGTGTTTGGTGAAGTGCTTTTTTATTGGAAGACAAGATGTCTTGATTTAGCAAGGTTCCTCGATCATTTCCCCAAGATTCTCCAAAATTGAAGCCGTGAACTGTTTTCAAGCAATCTGCTGCATTTGCTTTACTTTTAGGTATAAAATGTCTATCTGCAGTTGAGGGAAGTAATTGTAGTGAATCATTTTGATGTCAGATGTTTTGCTATGGAATAAGCAGAGCTTCTGAAAGCTCTCAAAGCAAATTACTGGTTGTGGAGAAGCCACGTGACGTTGTTGATTCACTTCCAGAATGGATAGTGATTATTGCATTGAAGTTTTCCCGAATTTCCAAAGTTCCTGCTTTTAGGATGACAAATGTACAAGCCTCAAGCCAATGTGTGCTTGTAATGCGTTGATATTTCATTCACGTTTGCGTTTTCCCATTCGAGTCTTTGTAAGGTTGCGCAAGTAAAATCCTTCCAAACGCATCATCTATTCAGGTTAGAAATAACGTTGTTCCTTTCTCATTGCAAGGCTATTTGCTAGCCGAGTGCCTAGCTTATAAAACGCCTTCCTCTATATCAGCAAAGAACCGCCGTGTTCTTGACGAAATGGACAAACAAAATGCATTTAATGATGAATCGATTCATTGCTTTTCATTACGTTTGGGAACACTCAAGAATTCTAGTGTGGTGGTTTGTGTATCCCGAGACAAACAGGATTAAATCACGCAAATCCTGCCGACAATACCAGAGGTAAATAGTTTAATGGGACAACCTTGTGATAGATTGGGTCATTACCTTGCTTTAAACTTTCCGTGGTTGTACTGGAGCTGTAGCTAGTGTAGATTCACGAGAAGTTCACGGGAAACTGAGGTGCTGTGGATGTGATTTTACAGGAAGATGAGTTTCTCCACAGGAACACTCTTCACCCTCGTCCTGGTTTTGGAGGCTGGTTTGGTGGCTCTGCTCTTGTTTTAAGGCAGTTTCTCTCACCAATCCGTCTTCTGGAAGTGTCTTCTGGAAGAAGCGTCTCTTTATTCCGTCCCGTGGGTTTTTAGGGGTGTGACTGTGAGAAAGACGGGGGATCTGCTGGGGGATTTGAACTACTTTACATATGCCGCCTTTTCTGGTCTTTCTATCATTCTCTATTTTTACCTGTATGTCTGTCCTTCCGTCAATCCAACCATCCATCCGTCTGATTCATGCACATTTCTGTCTTTCTCATCCTATCAATTGGTTCTCTCTATACTTAGTCTCTACAGTCTTTCTGTTTATCTCTCTTTATCATCTGGCAGTTTTAATCTTTATCTGTAATTCTCTCTCTCATATTTTGTTTTATATTCCGTCTTGCTGTTGGTCATCGGAATGTCCTTCTATCTCCTCTCTCTTCATTTTTCCTTGTTTCACCTATTTCCAAGGACCTATTTCTAGTACGACTGTATAAATCTAAATCTTCTCATTATGTGCTTATTTTTTCTAAATTTTTTCCATTTTATTTTTCTTCCACCCCCCACCAACCCCTCTTCAAAAGATTTATTTTTTAATCTTGCTATTCCCTTGAGCTGCTTTGGGCTCAAGTACAATTAAGCTCCACTACAGTCATTGGACAGTTAATTTTTGCCAGTGATTTATAAAGAATTGTATTTCCAAAAAATGGGAAGAGATTCTATAAATATACTGAAAATATTGACGGAGGAGGAGAAGAAAAAGGTGTCGGCCCAAAAATGTATAAGTTCCATCATTCATAGTCTTTCTCTACACACACACACACACACACACACACACACACCGCAGCCTCTAAGAAAAGCAGCCGCATCAGTTTTCAGAGCAGCTCTCGTTCTCTCTCTTCTCTCGTTCCCCTCCTCTCTTTCACTCTCAGTCTCATGCTCACCCACTCACGCACTACCTCCTCTTCTGTTTTTTCTCTATTTCATATTCTACTGCTTGCTTTCCCCGCGCGCTCTCTCTCTCTCTCTCCCTCCGTTCCCCTCCCTCCCTCTCTCTCTCTCTCTCTCTCTCTCTCTCTCTGCCTGATTCACGTTCATTCTATGTGCCTGTGTGTTTGCCAAGGTCTGAGTCTTTCAGTGTGGGAATGTAGCGAGCTCAGAGACCGGACTTGCTTTGAATCCTGGTGCAATGATGGATGCAGGGCAGGGACTTGGATGTCCGCTGACAGAAAGAGAAAACTAAGGACTGGGATTGAAAACAAGGATCTGATGGATTTAACCCTGATAGCTGTCTCTGCCTGATCAGAGTGCATCTTTCTCTCTCGCTCGGCTGTTCTCTCCTGTGGTGTGGATTACCGGCTGCTTGTGTCCACTGAAGCACTGCTGGAGAGACTGGAGGGAAGATCCGAGCTGCAGCCAGAGACGAAGCTCGTGTCGGGGGAGAAAGAGAGACGCAGAGCCATCCCCAGAGCGGAGAAGCTGCTTGTGCCGCTACCTGAGCTCCACAACACACACACACACACACACACACACAGAGGCAGGGCTGCGCCAGCCGCGACAGCCGTTGCGTTAATGCAGCTGTGAGAGAAGATCTGCAGCGGGGAGCTGCCCTTGCACTAATACTCCAGGATTTATGATGAATTTCTATTGATTCCAGACAGAACGTCAACGCTTCCACCTTGCTGCAAACTTACTGCTTTTCTCTTACTATGGAGCCTCTTGGGAATTACCTTCGCTTCCAAGGAAACTGAACTGGGCTTGCTCGCACAGCCCACTTTTACAGATCTTTCCGGTTTTAATTAAGTGTGTGCGTGCGTGTGTGTGTGTGTGTGTGTGTGTGTGTGTATGTGTGTGTGTGTTTGAATGTGTGACGATACGTGACTAACACGCCGGTCCGAGCTTGGGATTGTTGTCATGTGTTGTGAATAACATTTGCTGTCTTTATAGAAACCGAGCGATTGTTTGCCGTTTTGTTCATGCGAGTAGCCGTGTAGTGCATGTGTGTTTGTAGCGGTAAAAGATTTTTAGATGAATATTAATGACATGCCCACTTTTGGCTCCCTCCCTAGCCCCCTCCACTGCTTGCACTGCTTTCTGGCTGGGCCCTGAACCCTAGAAGCATGAGTGAAAGAACGGCACTTGGGGCCACCATGGAGACCATGACCCTAGAGGAGCCTGGGGGTGAACAAGCCTCTCCCCGGGCCCCAGGGCCCCTCCGCTGTGGCCCCTGTGCAGTGTGGCCCCGCCAGCAGACGTGGCTTTGCGTAGTGCCCCTTCTGATGGGCTTCGTAGGTCTGGGGCTCAGCCTGATGCTTCTTAAATGGATTGTGGTGGGCTCAGTGCAGGATTATGTCCCAACTGACCTGGTGGACTCCAATCGTATCGGACAGGACCCCATTTTCCTATCTAAACCCAGTGCCCTGCCCAAGGGCTCTGATAGCACCTTGTCTACAACTTCCACAGCGCCCTCAGTGGCTCCGGGTTCAGCAACCCGTGGAGCCGAGGGCACAGTGCAAAGGACTCGAGTTGGGCAATCCTCAAATAACACGGCCAGTAGCAGTAGCAGCAGCAGTGGAGGAAGCAGTGGTGGGGCATTAGGGGGAGGCTCGGGAAACAGAGCCCCACACCTGCACAACAGGGTGGGCACACGAGCAAACAACGCCACTGCCACCACTACTCGCGCCAACAATCCCGCCCCGGCAGGAGGCAAGGAAGTGACCCCACGGAGCACCATCATTCGCAAAACAAATTCCGGCGAAGGTGTTAGTCGAAATGCATCTCCATCTGCACGAGCCGGACCAACAACTACCACCACCACCACCACCGCGAGTACGACTACTGCACCGTCTTCAAGCACCACACAAGCACCCCAGCAAACCTCCACCATTTCCACCCCTTCCAAACCCAGTCAACGCTGGAATAACGGACGCTCTTCTAAAGGCCCTTCCACCAAACCCACTCGTCCGCACCATCGTTTCAGGACACGTGAGTACCTTTACCTTTCAACTAACCGTACGTGTGCATGGTTGTTCCTCCATTACGATTTATTAATTTCTACCCTCAACTCAAGAAATTCCCTATAAATGTCTTAAATTGAAATCCCCATCCCAGAGCCAATCGAAGCTCTCTTCTCAGTTTCAAAAGAGGCAGTCAAGCAGTCTAATAGCACCTCTGTTTGCTGCCGAGTTCATTAGTTCCGCATGTTAATGAAAGAGCAAACTGTAGACCTTTTCTTTTTTCGAAAAAATCTCCATCTTTATCATCCAGAGACAGGACTGTCTATTTTCGTTGGGTTTTGTGCCATTCTCTTCAGGGCTAATAAGTCTTCCGAGCTGCAGGTTTTGTGGGGGGGTTTCCATCCCATTAGTATGTTTTCCAAAAGCATGTCAGGCACAATGTTGGAGCGAGACTTTGTATGATCCGGCGCTGCCCTCGAGCGAACAGAAACTCAAGGTGAGAGAGAAAAGAAGGCGAGAGAATGTGTAGCGCTGAATAGGTTTCTGGTCCCTCTCGTCCTGTCAGTGGAGATCAGGTCTCAGGGAAGAGATTCCATTTAGATAAGTAAAGATATGAGTAGTTCAGTAGGTATGCTAGGTAGACTCCAGGCAGTGGCTACACGCTAATACACTCAGACAGTGTGTGTGTGTGTGTGTGTGTGTGTGTGTGTGTGTGTGTGTGTGTGTAGACCAAAATGAAAAAGAGAGATATGAGGGAGCAACAAATGGAATGTAGTATGTTCATTGTAATCTACGTAGATGACAATGTCTGGCCTTGTACAGCTGTAAGATAATAATCGTTCTTGTCTCGAAACAATCTACACACAGCTTATTTTTAGTGTTTAAAGAGTGAGGCTGGTTTGTGGATAAAAACGTCTTATCTGGTTACTAAAATATGAAACATTTTAAGCTACTATCAATTCATTGTATAACCATTTTTTATACGTGTATACACAGATGCATATTTGTATAGTGTGTGTGTGTGTGTGTGTGTGTGTGTGTGTGTGTGTGTGTGTGTGTGTGCATGTGTGTGTTTGTCTGTTGGTGTAACTTTTTTTGTCTAAGACCAACCTTGGTTATGATAAATACAAATTGTAGCATGTATAGATTATTTATTCATTTTCATGTTCATCTGTTTAATGGTGCAGACAAGAGGTTTCACAATTGATATTGAATATGCATATTTAGCCATGAATTATTAACCAGCCATTCCAATACATCCATTTAGCGCATTGAATCACTTTAAAACTCATATGCGTGATACAGTTTGTAAAAAGAGCCCTTCTGAATTTGATAATACAACTATTACAACAGAGATGGAATTGCAGTCATCACAAACTCTTTTACAAATGGCTCAGTAGTAAAAAAATAGTGATAAAAGCAGCTGAAAAACGTTTGTTCACTTTGTTGGTGTAATTAAAGACACAGTTTAATTGTGTGTGTGTGCTTGTGTGTAAAAATTGCACAAATCCTTCCTTCCATCTTTTCAAAACTTAAGTATTTTGATACTAGCAATGGGTCGAGCCATTTTCCAAATATTATTGCGATGTAATTCCACTAATCATATCTGAAGCGTTGTTTATTTATGGAGCAAGGTGTTAAAAACAGGCCATCAATTTTGTGTGTCAGCACCAATTAGTGAGCGGGGAGTTTGAATGTCATCGAGTCCGGGGACGGCTATCAGCCCTTCAGAACGAGAAGACAACCAAGCGAAAGCTTAAACACATTTCACATTACTACTCAATTACACTATCGTGAAGATCACTGAAAGCTTTATAGCATGCACAAATGGAAGCCATAAGAAAAACAAGTCAATATCTGTATCTTTATTCCCCGTTCTTGTGGCGGTCTTTATTGAAGTCTATTTTTTTTAGTTCTTTATAGACATGTAAGCTGCACGGAGCACGTTAGTCAACAGTAAGACCACAGCAAACTACTTGTTTAAAGAGAGGTATATGCATAATTTAATGGTCCACGTTCTCTCTTTCACAGCACTGTGAATTTTCTCTAGGGCTGAATGTGCCCTGTGGCGAATACTGATAAGAGAGGGGTGATGGGTAAAAGAACATGGTGATTCTGGGGCCAGAGCATGAGAGGATGCGAGTTTTTCCAGCTTTCTTCTCCATTCATTAATCTATTGGCAGGCTTGTCGACAAAATTCACAGTCCAGTGGGTTGGTTATGTACCGACATTGTTCCTGGTTGTTCTGCCCGACAACAATAGAAAAATATCCCAGGTCTATATTGCATTTCTGTGCATGTTCTCTTTTCCATTGCTGTTTCCGTTGCTTTGTGAATCTCGAGGCAGCTGGAGCTCGCTTTCGACTCAGGGAGTGGATGTCCATCAAACAAGGGAGATGTTGTTGAGAGCACAAGCTTATGCAGAGCATAAATGAGACGTAGAATGTCACAATAGTGGTCCATGAGCTCTGCGATATTGGGTTCCGGCTCCGAATCCATGTGTGATATCCATTCTGATTCAGAGGATCTTCTGCAGATGATGACTGACATCCATTCATCATGTGATTGCACGACGATCTCAAGTTTTGGTGGGTTTGGTGATGCAATTTCCAGTGACTTTGTTGTGTTTTAAACTGGGCATCAATTGAATAAAAGACACATTGTCATAATTTCCAGATGAAATGAAAGCATATCGGTATCATTACCCTGTTGTTCTGAAGAAAGACATGCTGCCATCCATTAGCAGCTGAGCTGAAATCTGAGATGCTCATCTTCTTCCCACCTTAACATTTCCTACGCTAATATTATCCCTTTGTCCTCTCCTCTTTTTCCCCTGATCCCGTCTCGCTCTTTTTTTTCTCACCCGTTTGCTTAGCATGCATGTCTCTGTGTCGTATCTATGGTCTTGGCTTCGCTCAGGGGCCAAGCCTCATTACTTCCTGTGTCAGAAGGCAGTGGGCGGCTGGTGCTCTAAATGCAGCTGGCTATCTGCCTTTGGGAGGCGGGGATGATTCTTCACTGACACATCATTGTGATTCCACGCACACCTTCCACAGCACAGTCGGAAGCCGGCGTGGTTGAGCGGATTCTGTCAGGTATGAAAGCGCAGCCACGACGGAAGAGAGACATAGAGAACATGTCAGGCTAAATCCCGGGAAAAAATTGCAGGAAAATCACCCTCCAGCTGTTAAAATAGAAGCCTTGTGCAAGAGAAGCGCTCCGACGTGGTGATTAATAATTTTGACGCGCTAACACATAGAACGCGCCGAAGTGAGGCATTGCACCTCAACCCCTGCAGCTCCACTGGGAAAGGTGTAACATAAAATCATACGCCGGGATTAGAGGCAGAAAAGACAGAAATCCACTTAGTTTTTCTAGAGGGAGGTCAGCAGGATTTTGCCTGGAGATTCCGAGTCCCCGCTTTGCTTTCCCCAGATGCCAGCAACAGGAAAGTCACGTGGATGTTGGTCTTCAAACCAATCATAAATCTTGGAAGGCCTAGTGGTATGACGCTCCCTGAACCTCTGTAGAGCTGGTGCTGTTGTTTTACGTGGAGGGATGGAGCCGCCTCTTTCAGGAGACTTTGGAACCATCATCATGGCATGGAACAACCAACACACTGATTTTGTAGTGTTAGAATGCCAGAGGAGACTGGAACCAGTGAGCCAGGTTCTCTCCAAGGTTTTTTCTACCCTGAAGCTTTCTATCCGAGAGGTTCTTTTTACCTGGCCACTGTTGCATATGTGCTTGCTCACTGGTCATAGTCATAGCCATTATATTAACACCAATAAACAAATGAATAAAATGCAACAATCTTCATTTTTCTACATTTTCACACGTGCTTTGAGACAGTTGTAACTGGACCAAAAGACAGAGTATTGGACCAAAAGGTTGCTGGTTCGAATCCTGGAGGCAGTTGGGATCCTTGAGCAAGAGCCAAATCAGATCTGCTAGTTTTGCAAGTATTTTGGGATAAAAGAGCATCTGCCGTTTATAAAAGTAGATCTCTGGGCATTAGACCTTGCAGGACCTGCTCACCTTTTTCTTCTTCTCCCAGGCTGTTGAAAATAAAGAACCACACTCTGGAACGATTTATCGTCTTGATTAGTTGACGTTTTATCTGACGTGACATTTTCAAAAGAGTTTGTGTTGTCCTCTCGGTCTTTGTGAATCTGTGCACTTACAGACCGTCCTCTCAGGAGCCTCTGTGTTCGTAAGTGACATTTCAGTGCGGCCTCTCTTCCTGTCTGCCAAAGGGCCGAGATTCGTGTGGCCCGATGTGTAGATGTAGCAAGTGGCGTTGAAGGCCATCTCTGGATTTTTTTTAATGTCATCTTGTTATATATATGGACAAAATGTCCGCTGGGAAGCATGAATTTGGAGGGAGGGGGTGAGCGATGTGCCATAGAGTGAAATATTAATGCAGAAAGAGAAGCATGGAGAATGCATGTGGCAGAACGTGTCAATTATTGATGAGGCCTCCTTTCAAAAGTAGTAGGGATGTCCCATCCAGAGCGCAAGCGAGGGGGAATAAAAGCAGATGTGTGGATGTTTTTCCACTGCAACATTCTTTCAATGGAGGTAAAATCTCCGAGCCATATGATATTGTGTTGTCAGCAAATAGGAAATGCCACAACCTGCTTGTACCCACTTACTGTGATGCTGCATTTCTGTCTGTGATGCTGAGGCAGCCTGCACTTCTTTCTTCCACTAACCTCTTGTAAGCCACAGATAAAAGGGAATTACAAACTGATCCAGTACTGAGAAAAACAGAGTCTCTGGTAAGTTTAGTGCACAAATCAAGTTACAGAAGTGCCAATTTTCTGGTAAAACCCCCTCTTGGATTCCCATGCTGGTCCAGGCTGCTTTATGGGGGCTTGCGGACCAGCACAGACATAATCACGGTGTTCCAAACCCACATGAAGCTTGATTTGTGTTGCAGTCTATTCTTGTGATTTATTACAGTAGCCTCCCGCTTTAGTACATAAATTGAACCTGCGAGGTGTGTGCGTACCGAACCGGAACTTACTTAAGTGTTCGTACTTAAGAATTCAAACGTAACTTTCATCTTTGTCACTTTCAAACGTCAAAAAAAAACCTGTTTACTGGGACTCCCAACCATTTAATCCGGGCTTCTTCTTTTAAGCCAAAAGCCAGACACTTTTTAATCTGCACAATTTAATAATTTTTATGAACATAAAAAAGCTTGAACCCAGAATATTGTGGGAAACAATTTTTATATTTACTTACTGTATCGTACCTAAGGCAACGGTACTGGTTATATTATTTTTTTTTTTTGGCTCGGCTGTTGGCCGAATCAATCCTTCTATTAATTTTCGTAGCCTCTGCTTTCATTTCTGAGTCATGGGGAACAAATATCGTTAGATGAAACAAACCCTCTGATTTGGTGACCAAACAATTGCAGGGCGGGCAAAAACACGGTCCTTTTATCTCCAAATAAGCACTATGTCCGTTTCATAAAAGTTCTTCCGACTGCCTGACTTAGTTGTAAATCTTTAAAATCCATAAGAGCTTTTAGTGAGAAACAGACTGTTCTGTCTTGGTTGATCTCTTATCTTCTGTGGTGCCTTATTGCCTTTTCCACTAGTATCCACTCATTCATGAGCTGCATCTCACATCTTGTACTTTAACAAGATATGACCTGACATTATTGCGCACAGCTTTGACTCAGTAGCGGGGATCAGTGTTCAAAAGGTTTATATCCTTGATATTAAATAACCCAAGTTATCGTTATACCGCTGAATGGAAAGATAAGTAAAGAAGAGAGATTGGAATCATCTTCTCACCGGTGTGTTCATTAAAGGCCAAAGCATCTGCAAAGCATAACGTGTCTTGCTACTATTCTAGTGTTGGAGCTGTGCAGGTGCAAACATGCCAGACGGACACGTTTACTATTGCAGACACGCTCTGTTGCTTCTCCTTCTGGGACTTGGGGAGTAAAAATTGCAAGGGCTATAACTAGAAATGATCAACCTGCTGACTGTATGTTGCTAAGTGTTTGAGTAAAGCTAAAGGTTCACGCTGTGTGCGGTGAAGCTTATTGCTTAAAGGAAATTACATTTCTTGGGGTTGAGATTTAGTTTGATTTAAAATTGACAATATTTATGTTCTGTGAGCAACATTTTTCCCGCTTATGTATAGCAAGTAATATAATGTAAAATGCATTTTCACTGCAAATTCAGTTGAGTTTCAATCCTTCATCGAATTTTTATAGGAAGAACTTTGTCATTTTATGCAATCTCCATTCTTCCCTTCATTGTATCTGCTCATTCCATTTCTGGGTCACTGGGAGGCTGAGCCAATCACAGCGACTGTGGTTCTCAAGGCGGGACACTGGATTAGAGGCCAACCAGTCACAGAGCAGCACACCCTAAACAATATACTTTCGGGGTATTTTTTATTATTATTTCATCTTCACATTTTAAGTCCTGTTCTGTTATTTTTGTTTCTATTTCATTATAATTTTTATTTGTTATATTATCAGCTTTTAAGGCTGTTAATCACTGAAAAGTTTAGCAATCCAAAATTGTTGTTGGATTATCTAAAACAAAGACAATTTTTCCCCATATTATATTACTTTTAGTGTGCACATTTACACTCTACAATCTTATAATTAAACAATAAAAAAAAGTCTTCATAAGCATTCATTTTAAGGGTTAGTACTATTTTTTTTAGCAATAACATTTTGCTAAAATATTTTGCTAATATTTAAATGTTTTAGTATTAAAAGTTTAGCAATCCAAAATTTTTGTAGGATTATCTAAAACAAAGACAATTTTTTTCCCATATTATATTACTTTTAGTGTGCACATTTACACTCTACAATCTTATAATTAAACAATAAAAAAAAAGTCATAAAGCTTTAATTTTAAGGGTTAGTATTATTTTTTGGAATTCGGACGAATGGTATTTCAATGCCTTTGTTGTTGGACATCGAAGCTTTTTGGATGCATAAGTAACCGAGCACACATAATCACACAACAAATTCACTTCTCTTGAGTAGAAAAAAGCCGAAAGTTGGATGAAAATGGAGTGTGAGGCTAGTGCCTTCTGCTGTGTTTAACTCCTTTGTTCGAATTTGTGATCCTGCTATACTTACTCTGTACTTTACTCGCAGTGTGTGTAAGTGAGGCTTTCTAGTATTTCCAGCGGCTGGTATAATCATTTAATCCCGCCGTGGCAGAATCTCTTCGCTGTTTTCCAGAGAAATGGAAGCCAAAGCTCAATGTTATGGTCACCTCCAAACCTTCGGCCTCATCTAATCTCCCATCTTTCCTGTTTAGGTCTCCCTCCACTCTTTTTTTCACAGTAACGATCCGTGACCCTGGCTCGCCGTATCTTGACTCGAAAACAAAGTTTACACATTCTCGGGTAATGAGAAGCAGAAGCACAAGTCTCAGGGATTCATCGACTCAACCTGTCAGACAACAGTGTGAATTATAAAGAAGGAAGCTCTGCTGCGGATCCCCACAACATCTCTTGCTTTCCATTTGATGTGAAATATTAAATCATTGATAGTTGCGTTACACACAAACAATAGCAAACATCTCTTAAAGCTCCTGTCACGGCCAGACAGAACGGCGATGCGGAGAATGGCTTTGATCCGTTCAACAAGCAGCAAAGTGTGTAAAAATAACTACCGTATTTACGCAAATATAAGCACCTTTTTTTGGTTTCTGGCTAAATTGCGTTAATTTGAAATACTAATTTTTTTTTATTTAACAAACCTTCATTGTGACTCGTGTCACTTTAATGTTGTTTTACTTAAAAATAATAAAACAATAATCTTTTCTAGCGGTTGAAACTACACCACCCATCATGCTCAATGGTTCCCATTAGCCTTTGCGCTAATAGAGGATAGCGTAAATCAGACCGAGTTTGGTTTTTGTTAGACGTAATTACGTATTAGAACAGTCACATTTTTCTCTGAGTAGCAGACAGAGAGATTTGATTGTGTTCTTTGTTTCGAACCGTTTCTGTTTGCTCTGAAGCTTTTGCAGCTGCTGGTCTTGTTTTCAAGCGCTAGCCCGTTAGCCTTTAGCATGGCAGTCTAGCAGATACAATATGGACTGTCTGTTCAAATATAAACGATTGTTTTTCGTTTATTCTTATTTCTTGAGCGCTTATATTAACGTGAATATTTAAAATCGGTGATTGCAGCCCGCAAGTTTTTGAGCCACTAAAATTGGAAAAAAATATATTTGCGTAAATACGGTCGACTAAATAAAAAACCCAGGGTGCATTTGATGCCACCTGGCAGGAGTGAAACCTTACCTTTCGTTTGCAAAGCGTGACTTGAGGTTTTACCTTGACGTGTTAGTTGTAAATATCACACTTGGTTTTTATAAGCGTACAAGCTGTTCTTCCCGACGTGTGCAGATATTCTCTGATTTATCCCGTGCGGTATTGTTGTTTTGGGTGCTTTAAACCAGCTTAGTTCCAGCGCGGTGCCAACACGTGTTCTGAGATTTCTTCTCTTGGCTTGGTTGAGAAAGGTGAAGAAAACGATTTGCTCATAGCTGCTAGGTTTTTTCCAGAGCTCATTATTTTGCATGTTTACTAACCTTTACTGGGTTTGGTGCTGCAAAGATCTATGGGTTGCACTGGGGTTTCCCAGTGGTGCTGGCCTAGATGTCTTTACTTAAAGATACCACTCTTTAAAAGTTTCAGGCTGCCTTTAGTTTTCAGCAAAAGGTTTTTCGGCTCTAAAGTGTCAGACCCAAAAAGGCTTTGGGATTTTGCTAGTGGCCAGTATGTTGGCAAGAAGGACCGAATCCAGATTCAAGGAAGTGAAAGGTCTGATTGGGGCCTTTCTGTGTGGATTTTGCCTTTACGAGTGACTAAATGGGTTTTCTCCAGGTCTCCAGTTTCCTCCACAGTGTACTATATGTGCTGTACATATATACATATTAAAATCGTATTGACATTGTTATTTCCAATTAATTAATTAATGTCCAGATTATTCTTATTCTTATTAGAATAGTCCAGCTCATTAATCATATATAAAATGTGCTTTTAGACAAAGTTTGTACACTATAAAAAAATGAATAAATTAATAAAGCAATGAATAAATTAAAAGAATAATATATTTTATTTAAAGTCGACTTTTAAGTATCGTGTGGTCTTGTACAGAATAAATAAGTATCCAAACAAATGTGGATACCCCCTCCCCTTCAAAAAAAAAAAATATATATATATATATATATAAAATAAATAAAAAATATCATAAAACAATTGCAACTGCTAAAAAATCATGTAGTCAACAGGGTGAGCAAGCTTTTTAAATTATATCTGAATTTTGAATTGCCCAAAAACATGCGTTCAGGGGAATTGAAGTGTGAGGAATTGCCCACAAGTGTGTGTGAGATTGGGAATGTGTGTGTCTGTGTGTGTGTGTGTGTGTCCATCTCTGGGATTGGTTGGCCACCAATCCAGGGAATGCCCCGCCTTCAGGCTCAGAGTGGCTGGGATTGGCTCCTCATGACCCTTTAATGGAAAAATGGGTGGATCTTTTTGAGCACATTAAAGGGCTAAGATGATTTAATCAGCAACTACTTTGTACCGGTTGTGGTGAAAAGTGTTCACAGGCCAGTGTTTATCTAATGTTAATGACTCACGCTACGCCTCGCAGCGTCAGTGGTCTTTGCTGTTTTTGGCGAGTCTGACGCTGTGTTTACGGAGAGCTTGTGAGGGGAGAAATTGTCCACAAGCTGAGATGACGTGGTTTAGAAACAAAAGCGTGCCTATCTCCAGTGCCAGATTCCTGCTGTTCTTGTTGTTGTCAATGGTACAAAAACAGCCGTGTTCCAACCATGTCATTTCTGTCAGCCTCTGCAATAACACTTAATTTTAAGGGCGGATGGAATTTTCTGCTTGTTTGTTAGAGGCTTTGGCTTGCTTGTTTTTTTTTATGGTATATAATTATAATCTTCAAATCATGAATAAAATAGTCATTAAAATATACAGTATGTATTTAAATTTAAATTATTTCTGCGTACTATATTTACTGTACGTATATATGTTCTGACATTAAACGGTATTGGAAATACTACACTTTCTTTACATTTACATTACATTGGTATCATTAGCATCATTTATAAAATGTGTCTTTTATAGAGAGTGTAGAAAGCGGACAGCCATACTTGAGTAAACGTATAGATAATTGTTGGAAAAATTACTCCATTACATATAACAAGTGACCAATTTTAAAAAGATTTGAGTCAAAGTAGAAAAGTATCAAATTTTAAAAGAACTTGAGTATTTTACTTGCACTGAATTTAGGGGGGGGGAAACAAACAAGAAATGTGAAAACAAACTACATTCAATAGGTTTTGTTTTCTAATACGGAAACAAAATTTTAATTTATTTTAAAAATGATAGAACAAAGTAGATAAAAAGAACAAAAAGTCAGTCTCAGTCAAACTGAAGTGTGCGAAGAAAAAAAAATCAATAAAGCACAATCACAATGTAACAGGTAATGATAAGTGTCCCTTCAAATGTAGTGAATACTCAATCGCAAATGTAGTGGAGTTGAGAGTTAAAGTTGCTTTTATTTTTCATACTCAATATAATAGTAATCAGGTAAAATAAAATTTCTTATATAAAAAAAATCTCTTGAGATCTCGTGTAGAATAAAAATGTACCAAAATAAATATGGACAGCAAAAAAAAAAAAGAAACATACTGAACTAGTATTTAACGGGTGCAGATAAACCAGTAAAGTGAGTAAACCGTTTCAAATATATTTGAATATTGGACTTGAAGAGTGAGAGTTGTGATACAAAGGTCAAGAAGCAGGGAAATCCATAATTTTGAGCATTAGTGTCGATAGTTAGCTTTTTTGAGATCAATGTTATTTCTTGTGCGCAAAAGGATGACCGCTGTGCATGTTTTATGTCAACGTTTGTTTAATCGAATGACCTGCAAATTTCCAAGATGACACAATGTCATATGTTATTAGCAAGTGTGTATTTCCACATCAAAAATCTCGATCAATAATCTATATGGTGAATAGGTCAACTGTAGAATAGTAATCTTTCAATGTATGATATAATAATACGTTTGTTCAATATGTGTTAATTTTACACTTCCTCCACATGCTGCTAAACTCGTGAGCTCGGCATAAAAAAAAATCTAGCTTGAGCACCATCAAATCTTGCTTATTGTGACTTCACAGTCCCGGACATGTGAACAAAAGTGCAAATTTGATTGGTCAGCCAGTTTTTAACATGAAAAAATAAAACACCATACCACTCTGGGGATAACCTAACCCACTTTGCAGTTTTCCTTTTTGTGCATCCGTGTGCACCCTCAAGTATTGTTAAAAGACTCGACAGGAGAGAGTTCGCCGCCCGTAGGAAATGCAAACATATGTCACATGATCCACCTCCACCGTCTTGCAATTTTGCGGCAGAACTAATTGAGTCCGCGCCACCCTATGCAGCAAGTGCACATCCCCAGAGTTCATCCGGGATTTTATTACAAGCCTCCGAGTTCAAAGACTCCACTTTTCACCTTGTCAAATATGCACATCTCGGCAAATATTTTGCGTTGTGCTTTCCAGTTCGCTGTGTGGCGTGGCCGCGGGCGTGCTGAGCGTACAGGCCCTTCAACATTAAATATAAGCACTTTGATCCCAGCGTGGCAAACTGCTCTGCTGGAATGTGATAAGATGTGCTCGAGCATGCAGACTGGAGTCAAATTAAAGCTAGTGGCCTTTCCCACACCTGTCCTGCTCTAAAGTGTGTGCGTAAGTGTGCGCGTGTGTGTGTCTTCCCCTCAGAAATCACTCAGCCATCTGGATGGGAGGCCGGTTAATGCATCCTTTGTGACTAGCTCCCGTCCTGCTCAGCATCACTGCTAGTCCGGCTCACTTCAGAGGGAATAATAAAGATTAAAGAGAGATTTGCTTAAGAGATCTCAGCTTCGATGTAAACTGAATTCTTTTTTTCTTGGCCCGAGGCCTCCCTTTATGTTGATTTGCGGGGAAATAGAAATCAATTTCCCGTCCTGACGCCTTCAAGGTTCGCCATGACGGTGGCAGTCGACGCCGTGAGATGATGATTTTAGCTGGGCCGAGCGTTCTCTGTGACACGGGTGCTGGCGATGGATGGTTTTGTTCTGTCAGGCGGTTCAGTTTGTCCTGAGAGCGGCGAGAACAGCCTGAAGGCAGCGTGGCTATAATAGCGGCGTGGAGAGGTAAGAACTGTGATGCGGCTCCTCAGTGCTCCGTGTCAGAGGCCAGGCAGAGACACTTGTTGTGGTAGATTGCGGGAAGATTGCTTAGATTGCCAGTGCTTCTCGTGAATGAGTGTTGGGGCGGGAGAGTCTGGTTTCTTGTGTTTGTGTGGAAGAAGAAAGTGTGATTTAGGCGAATTATCAAAAGGGGGTGATGAAAAAAATTCATGGGGATGGATTGTGAGGCTTGTTGGAAGAAGTGGGGGCTGTCAGTTGGCAGTGGTGTAAAGTACTTGAGTACATGGACTTGTGTTACTTGAGTATTTTGGCTACTTTGCACTTGTGTTGAGTATCAAAAATCCAAGCAACTACTAATCTCTATTTGACTACATTTTTGATTGAGTATCTGTACTCTTTACTCCACTACATTTGAATGGACACTGTACATGATTATGCACAACAAGTCAGCATTTTTTGGTGAATTTCTTGGACGAGGTGATATCGCCATCTACAAGATGCTGAAGGTACTGGATGCTTATCATGAGCTAAATCCCACAAACATAAATAAGCTATTGCACTTTTTGCCTATTTGAGTTTGACATTTTGTTTTTTTTTTTATACCCATTTTGTTCAGCCAATTTGACACACTGAGGTGTAAAATTTGTCTCTATATTAGGCAATAAAGCTACACAAATTAATAGTTTCTCTACATTTCTTGGTGTTTTTGAAGTTCAAAATTCAGTACGAGTAAAATACTTGTGTTCTTTTAAAATGTAAACCTTTACTCAACACTTTTACTCAAGTCTTCTTAGAATTAGTGACATTTACATTAATGTATTTGTACTTTTACTCAAGTAAGTCTATGAAGCACTGTCAGTTGGGGGATACTTGATCTCGCTCCAGGTCAAGCTGGGGGCAACGTCGTCACGAGCTTGGGGAATGGAGGGAAAACCTACATTGGATTTTCTTTTTCTCTTTTTTATAATCCTCAACAGATGTGTGGCTCGCACACTGTCCCTAACTGCTGTGAGTCTGTTTTATTATTTTTTTTTTATTAAGATTATGTCATTTGCATGTGCGTGGGCAGTGCTGGTTTGTCCAGATGCGGCCAACTGTGGATCTGGTGTCCTAGATAAGCGCGGGCTGGACTCCTCCAGGGCGACATTAGTGAGCTCTGCTGTGGGCCGTGGCTTTGGGCTCTAAGTGTCAACTCTCATTACCGATGCAGAGACACACTCACACAACACACGAGAGTCTACAAGTTCACTGTTTATTAATCACACAAATATTCGACACAGTCTGCTTTTGATGGAGTTAATGAGAAGAGGATCTGCCCCAGGGAGAGGTCAAGGTCGACTGGTTCTGGTGAATCCTACTGGCTGTTTCATTTGCATTGGACTGGTGCTTGAGTTATACATTGGGATCGTTATTTTGTAGTTCGTCAAGCTGAGGTTCCATGTAACTCAATTTGTAGCCCATGGGATTAGCAACATAGTAAAAGCGTTGGAAATTAGCTAAAAATACGGTGGGAAATTACAGGCAAATTTTTAAAGATTGCATGCACAAATAATTTTGACGCACAAAAACGGACAAAACTGGAACTCGAAAAAATTGGAATTTATGACATTTGCCCGGTCAATTCAAGAGATCAATTTGAAAGGTTACAAAACCTGCCAATCATAATCAGTGGGCGGGTCTAACGACACTGTCCTGCGTCGTCTAACGTCTTTAATTTTACTAAATCTGAGTAACAAAATTGCTCTGTCCTTAGTAATAGAACATCCACAGAGAATAACTTATCCTCTTGTTAGGCACATTACATTTCCTCTTAAACCTTTTTTTAATTAGTATTTCACCTATTACATTAATTTTTACATTTTTCCATCATCGTCACCTCTTGAATTGATCGTGTGAATTTTGAAACTGCTAATTGAATTCCCGTTTGCGTTTGAGCTTTGGCGGTTTTTGCGTGTCAAAGTGTCCTTGTGAATTGAGTTGTTGAATTGAATTTGTCTGTGTCTGTTTCAGGGTGTCAAAGTGACAAAAACCAAATGCAATTCCAAATTTGTCGTCTAGAAAAAATATGTAAACAGTGTTGCAAATTTTAAATGTATCTCAATGTGTTGCTAAAATCCTAAAAGCGGTATTGATCATTGTAAATGTCAATATATACAATGATAATGTCATTGTAAATGTGTGGCGAAAATCCCAAACTTAACAGTGTTGCTAAATGTAAATGAATGTAAATGTGTTGCTAAAATCCATTGTTTTAATAAATGGTTTTAATCTATTCAACTTTTGAAAAAATATTTCAGAACTTGGATTTGTACTTTACTTGTTTGACACAAAACAGCAAAAAATAGCTGTTTGGACAGGAAATCATAGTCAAATTGTTCGTTTGATTATCTTGTGATTTCCATTAGCACCGCATGCCACTGATATGTATTTATGTTCACTTATGTCTTACTCAGGGTGTTATAAACCTTCTTCGCAGGGGCAGGTAATTTATTTTTTTTTGATCTGCCATAGCGGAATGTGACAAACATTACTCTAAGGGATCTCAATGTGTTGCTAAAATCCTAAAAGCGGTATTGATCATTGTAAATGTCAATATATACAATGATAATGTCATTGTAAATGTGTGGCGAAAATCCCAAACTTAACAGTGTTGCTAAATGTAAATGAATGTAAATGTGTTGCTAAAATCCATTGTTTTAATAAATGGTTTTAATCTATTCAACTTTTGAAAAAATATTTCAGAACTTGGATTTGTACTTTACTTGTTTGACACAAAACAGCAAAA
>MU204446.1:22243485-22260296 GCA_017309775.1 Paedocypris sp. Pulau Singkep
AATAGCTGTTTGGACAGGAAATCATAGTCAAATTGTTCGTTTGATTATCTTGTGATTTCCATTAGCACCGCATGCCACTGATATGTATTTATGTTCACTTATGTCTTACTCAGGGTGTTATAAACCTTCTTCGCAGGGGCAGGTAATTTATTTTTTTTTGATCTGCCATAGCGGAATGTGACAAACATTACTCTAAGGGCCTGGGGAAAAGGCAGATTAATGCAGTGGGCTTGAATTTTTTATGTCAAATGTATTAAAGCCTCATACAGCTTCTCTCTTTTTCCATCAGTCTCCAGTCCTGCAGGGTGGTTTTGAGTTGAGTGGAGGGAGGGAAGCCCAATTCTATTTTTTGTTTTTGTTTTTATGTAATCCATTCCTCTTTTTTTTCACCTTTTAAGTTCCCATCCTGCCTATCTTTTGTTTGCATTTGTGAATATTTATAGTATATAAACGCTTGCTAGCAGCATGCAACTCTTTTTAATCTTTTACGTGGGTTCGTAATCTGTCCGTTAACAAGGATAATGAATATTCATGTTTGAGTTTGATTTTTGACTGTTCACTCTTTTCACCTCCACCAGCAGCTTAATCTTGAACGCACAATAGACATGTATGGAATCTGTGTTATATGATATGTTTGTACAGTGCCTGGAGTTTGTAAATCTAGTTTAAGAGGATTAGGACTAACAGCGTCTGGCTCTGTGAGGTCTGCTTAGCAGCGGATGATGCCTGAATGATGCATGTTGGGAAGGTGACGAACCGTTACTCAATATCGCCCCTTGCTGTCCTGGAGGAGCATTGTGATTGTTTTTTTTTTTTTTTTTACACTTTGCCATGCCATTGAGAATTTCAGATACGTACTGACAATATCCAGATCGTAAAATGCTCTCTTCCACTCGTGCTTTTTGAGAGCACTTCAGTGCGTTTTCATTCTTGTGTCTGATGTTAAAAACCGACCAGCAATTTCATTCTTGGACAAAAAGGAATGCCAGAGTCCATGTTAGTGTCAAAATCAAAGTGATATATTCCTGCTTACGTAGCAAATTAAATCTCAGAAAACCTTGCCAGCGGTGAAGGTGTATTTAAGACTGGCTACACACACTCATTCGATCACTAGCTGCTGTGACAGATGCTATATGCCTCGTTTGTGTTTTTCTCCTCGCTCTTGCTTATTCATTATGCATACTGTTTAAAATGTCACTCTCCATTTACGGCTGGTCCTAAAACCCTTGGGCTTAGTGCTGAGTAAAGTGTATCCTTTTGTGTCTTCCCATGTGTCTTCTACCCCCCCCCCCACCATACTTCCATCTTTCACTTTTTCCGAATGGAGTCTCATCCATTCAGCTTTTAGTTTTTATTGTTTCTGTTCGTCCTATCAATTTTACAGTTCTTTTACTCCTGTTTGCCGCTCTTAGTAGGGTCTTTTATTGCCTCCCATTATTCCAGTCTTGCATTCGTCTTATTGTCACGTGCAGTAAAATACTTTGGATTAATGCTCCTTCCACTGTATTACCTTAAAGGTGTGTTAAATTTTATGTTTTTTACCCTGCCATTTGCATGTGAAAATACCTACATGAACTCCGACAGCTTGAGTGAGCGGCCATGTTTGTTCAGACCTGCCATATCTCCTGTTTCTTTCACGGTCACATTCTCTCACACTGACCTGCTCTCACTTACCACTGTGTGTAAACATCAAACCTGACAGCAACTGGAAAGGACAAAAAGGAATAGATCTTCTTTGGTAACAGCTGTTAACAGGAAGCAAGCTGTGTAACTCCGGTGTTACTTGAGAAATACAGCTCTGGATGCAGGGACAGACCGGGAGCTGTCCAGTGCTGAAACCAGACTGGGAGCTGTCCAGTGCTGAAACCACAGGCCCCGGATAAAGTGGCCAGAAATGGCTGCATTGCTTGGCTCTGTTGAAAATTTGAGTGCAAATGCAAGTTCAACTGCAGTTCACATGGTTTTATTTTATTTCAATTTTATTTTACAATGTGTGTACAAGCAGGCGAATGTTGACTTTTTTTTGTTGTTTGTGGTGGCAAGATAAAGACCAGTCGACTTTGATCAGTTCCAGATAAACAATGTACTTGTTGAGTTAAACTGTCATGGGATTGCTACCAGACAAACGGTGCAGTGTGTGTGTGTGTTTGTGTGTGCGTGTGTGTGTGTGTGTGCGGTGTGTGTGTGTGTGTGTGTGTGTGTGTGTGCGTGCGCACCAAGCACCTGTGCAGGTTTTCTAGAATATAAAAATAACCTTGAGACAGAGAGTTTGGTCACACTCTGAGTTTGGCCAGAAATCTTTTATGTAACTATTATTGCATTTTCCATGTTTGAATTCATCAACAGAGTTAACGAATGGATCTAAACTGAATTATTTAAACACATGATAAACATTTAATATAAATAGATTTAAGCTAAAGAATACGGCTTATGACTCGCTTATTATCAGATTACAGTTTAGTTTATCTTGACAGTTTTGGTCCACGTTCATAAAGTCATTTATTAATATGAGAAAGTCTTTTCTCTTTATTAAATTAGCAATAACATTTCTAAGCAGGCATGAATCATTTAGTGCCATAATCACTTTTAAGTCTATTCTAAGTTAAGTAGGTTTCCTGAATTATAAAGGACAGCATTATGAATATCCTACATCCAGTCCTGGCTTAAAGTGTAGATATTTATCATAAACCGTCGTTGTCAATGCTTTCAGTTGGCAGTCCGGCCGTTATTACAAGTGATAAATTCACTATTGAGTCATGCTCAAAAAAATAATGTGGCTTTCACGGGTTGGTTTTTACTCTCTAATGACAGAGATGGAGGCTTTTAAGCCGCATGTGGGGGTCACAGGGCTTTGATCATGCTGGATTGACAGCTTAGGTGAAGGGCAGCTCCTCCCTGTAGGGTTCCCTATAGAATCAATTATCAATTTAGTGTGTCTGGACCTGACATTTTTTCAAAACATTCTCTGTGGGTCATCAAATTCCCAGCTTTTCATGTTCGGCTCTTCATCCTGCGTTTTTCTTTGGTTTATGTGCTTTTATTTCTTCAAAGGGTTTGGAGACTGAATACGAACAGCATTACAGGTCCATTTTCCCCTAAGATGGCCTCGGTAAGAACGCAAACTGCTTAGGAAAGCTAATGGCTGTCCATTAATCTTTAAACACACTGAAGGATTTGCGTTTCAATAAGTATGACTTCATCCTGCGCTATGGGTGAGAGCGCCTGTCTAATGTCTGGTGATTTTAGTCATCACAAACATGGTGTTTTAACGCCAATATCCTTTAGATTCGAGAGGAGGACAGGAGGCAAGAAACAGTCGGGTAAATGTTTCAATGGCTATTTTTGTCGCCTGCTTGTTTTTTTTTTACTTGGTGCTGATAACACTATGGTCATCAGTTCAATTCCCTAGGTAAGTTGAGAGCGCTACGTGTTCTTCAACAAGCTTTGAAGACGCTACAGATGAAGGAGTGTTTAGTTACTTGATCAGGGATGTTGAGTGCATTCAGTTGTGATGCAATGGAATTATGTAACTGTTTTTTACTTTTCATCTTACAAAACTTTGATACACTGTAAACCACCGTGTTCTGTCAGTATCGTCGTAAGTACATGTTTTGAAAGTACAATGTTCTGTGTTTGTTCTTGTTTTTAGATTTTATTCACTGAAGCTAAAATACGAGTTTTGTTTTTCTTTTTTTATTCAGTGCATCATTTTTGTCACTTCACTGCATCATATTTACATATTAAAACACACATTTTCCTGGGTTTCCTGACAAGTCTGTCTGAGCTACAAGAAAGCTCTGTAAAATATAAAAGTTTAAAAATATATAAGTATAATATTATAAAATATTGCAAAGTATAAAAATGAATGTGAACAAAATTGTAGATTATTTATATTTATCTAGATTTTAACATATTAAGATTATTATTAAGATATTATTCTCTTTCCAAATTTAATATATCCCAAATTTAAAAGCATGACTTTTTAATAACGAATTCAAGCCACAGTGTTTTTAAAGCCCATTTGCCATGACCCCACGTTTCTCCTATATTTTCTGAAATCAAGCCACATGTGCTCTTTTTTTTTGTTTTGGTGTAAGAGGTGAAAGTGAGCAACAAATCCAGCATTAGAATCCATCCATTATTTTTTATGAGGTGAGCGCCGATGAAAACGGCAGCGAACAGCGGGGGATGATTTTCTTCTAGACCTGCTTAGAAAAACCCGGCACCACCACGAAAAGAACTCGACACTGCTGAGACTGAGGCTCTTCCGGGCCACAAAGAGCCAATAATATTACTCTCATTTGCTGCTACCGCAAAACAAATGATGTCAATTTAAGCACTGAGATTGGGTAGCTAGTTTCAGAGAGACTCCAAATTGAATCTTTATCTAAGAGTCTCTGGGCAGGTTTGCTCGGTAAACAAACATCGCCAACCATTCCATCAAATTGAGGATCAGCAGCCCCTGCTGGTCGGATTGTAAAGGGGCACATTCCTAAAATTGCTTCAAAATGCAAGATTAAATTGTGAAATAAAATAAAACCTGCGCTTACAATTCAGTAACACTAGGGCAGTACCAGTAGGTTGGCACATGGGAACGGCACCTTTTCCATATGAACAGCAGCTATGCCCACCAAAACACTCACTATTCGATGGTTTCTTGCTCAGTGTGGCATAACATTGATTTTATATTTATTTATTTTTTTAAATACATTCTGTTCCGTACATTTTTGTATTTGTTTGACTGACATATCAAAACTATCCAAGTAACTTTTTTAGTTTTATATTGTTCATGTTTTTTGTTTTTGTTTGTTTTAAAGTGCAAATGTCACAAAATTCCATAATTGAAACCTGGGTTTAGTATTCATTCACACAAAAAAAAACATAAAAAACATTCTACCAGTAGGTTGGCACATGAGAACGGCACGATTTGTCCAATCAACAGCAGTTCTGCTATATTGCCGTTTCTATGGGGCATGACAATGCTTTTAAAATTTGTTGGGCATATTTTGTACTTGTACTTTGTACTTACCTTAACTTGATTATTAAATTTTAATAATAACTAATAATGTTCATGTACATTATTTAGTAACTTTATTTGAGTGACAAACATTAAAAAAAAAAAAGTTCATTTATTTTATCTTCTATTATTTTGAAAAACCATAACATAGCGTCAACCTGCAAAATAATAAAAGTTACAACTCGTCCACTTCAAAAACACTGGGGCAGTATCAGTAAATTGGCACATGAGAATGGCACGTTTTGCCCAATCAACTGCAGCTCTGCCCACCAAAAAAAACCCACTATACCACGGCTTCTTGCTCAATGGGGCCTAACAGGATTTTATGATTATTTGTGCTTTTTTAATACTTGTACTTTGTACTCTATTCATTTTACAGCTTTCCGTCACGTTCGTGTTTTTGATCATCCATGCATTACAATTTCTTTGAAAAACCACAAAACAGCGTCAACATGCAAAGTTGATTTGTCACGAAAGTCCGAAAATAAAACCTGCAGTTACAACTCGTCCACTATAAAAACACTGGGTAGCCGCCAGTAAGTTGGCACATCCGAATGGCATGTTTCACCCAAACAACAGCAGCTCTGCCCACCAAAAGACCCACTACACTGCTTTTTCTTGCTCAATGTGGCATGACAATGATTCGTGTTAGCATATGGGCATATAAAGTTGACTAAAATGGAGTGGTAAACTGGCACAAACGGCATTAGGGCAGCCTGCTAATGGCACTGGTGCTGTTGTAACGGCACAGTGAGTAATGATAATCAGCGTTCAATTATAGCGGGTGATACCGGGGGTTACGAGCCCACAGCCGCCAGTCTGACAGGAAGTGCTTCTGATAAGGTTGGAGGCAGTGACAGGTGGAGACGGGACGGCTTGGCATAATACAGAGGCATTTAATCAGACAGTGCGGGCACAGCTGCTCATTGTAATACTTAATCCGCAAAGCCACATGCGTTCACGCAACCCCCCCCCCCCACGTGGCAGAAACGACAAACGCCTATGAGATCGTATTATCACATCTACCTTTATTGCTCAGGCAACAGCTCAAAGCGTCACTAGCGATTGCTCCGCACACAAGTCAAAGTCACTGGGTCGTGCGACTGATAATACCAGCTATTGTGTGATGGTAATGACAGAACATAATGGAGGCTTTGCACGGGCTGATTGCAGCGTGTCGCTGTGCTGCAGTGGTGGACGAGTGAAGAGTCCAGCAGATCGTCCAACAAATCACATCACTCACGGCTCATTTCCATTCTCAAGTCCCTCCAGCCTGCTGAGCGTAGAGGTCCACCGGCTCTAATTCATCCTCGGTCCGCTGTGGGGGGAAAGAGACGAGAGTGTGCATTATCTGCAGGGCCATACTTGATTTCACACTGTCATTATAGGATGGTGGTGGATAAAAGCTTGACAAGATCATGCTCTGTGATCCATTGTTGGGAAGCATTAGAGATGGAGCTGTGTAATTAGAATAATACTCTGAGATACAATTCATTGGCAGAGAGTGAAAATAAGTGCTACCAATCAGGCGCTTGGCACTGTGGTTCTGATCTCTTGATTGACACGTTAATGTCCTTCTCCGCGCTGTGAATTGGCAGAAGTGGAGTATTTTTTTTTTTGTGGCTTGTTGTTTCATAACTCCCTGTGGAATCTGTTGGCACTCGCGCTTTTAAAGGGTGGATGTGTTGTTATACTCTTACGCTAATGCATATACAGTGAATTTTTACATGCAGGTTTTGTCTGTCGCTGTAAACCTGTCAAAAATCGGAATGGAAACAGCTTTGATGCATCATGTGTTACATGGTTTATGTTCTATAAAGGGAAAAGCAGCTGTACCGAAACAGTTTTACAGACAGCAAGGGGATTTTAAAAAGAAAACAAAATTATATTTTGTAAAGCATTAAGCATACCGTTCACAGAAAAAAAAACATTCACATTTTATATTGACATTTTTGCATATTGAATATCATTTTGAATACACATTTATACACTCTTCACACTTTACATTTGATGTATTTTATACTGTTTACATATAATTCTATATCGTATTCCAGTTCCAGACTTCTCTGTGATAATATGTTTGTATTTAATTCATGTTTATATATAATTCTTTCATAATCTGTTTTTTTATATTATTCATGCATATTTTAGATACATTTTTTCTAGTATTATTTATAATTCATTTTTAAATGTTAGATATTTCCTTAGTGTTTTTTTTTATTATTTATTTACAGTAGCAGATAGAAATTGGGATAAATAAAGTCATTCATATTTACTTGTACAAAACATTTAACCGCATACCAAATTATGTAAAGTTCTGTGTGACAAAATTTGTAAAACAATAATTTTTTCATCAGAATGGGAAGTTTAGAAGTGAGTCCTTACCAGCTTATACTATCCGCGACACATAGCTAGCCATTGCTAACAAAGCTATTTTGACAATATTACAGACATTTTGAGTAGCTATTTAAAATATTTGTCTCTGGTACATGTGGCATACTATATACACTTTGTACTTCTCAAAATTACTCGACAAAGATGACAAATGTGTCTAGCTGGAAAACAGGAAGCTAAAAGCTTAAAAAAGTGGTTTTGACCTTTCACTAGAGCATTGAAAATGCCCGTCACGGACAGAGAGAATCCGTCAATCCTCTCCGCGGTCCTTTCAGTGGTCACCAGACTAACCAGCAGTGGCATTTCCTTGCTAGGGGTCAAGGGCACTTCGCTCTCTCTAACTTTCAGACAAACTTTGAGTACAGAGTTGTCTAACAGCCTCTGGAAGGATCTTATAGACCGACTACACCGTTGAATTATTCATTGATGTACATCTGTAAAATTTATCTGATGCGTTGCCGTTTTTCTCCCGGAATCCCTCAAACGAAAAAGCGTCCATTAGTAATTCATCGGTCGCTTGTTTTAAGCGCCTTCCGTTACAAAGGCAAAGAGCTCATTTGTCAAAAGTTTAAAGTAAACACTGATGACACGATCCCCAGGAGCTTCATATTTCTCATCAAACCGCTCTTGCGTGATCCTGCACTTATTTGTACGTCACAAGGACAGCTGTAGGCTCTCAGCGATTTAGAGAGATTACTCTTCAGGACTTCTGCGTGCCTGGTGATGTCACAGGGAATCATCTTTGATGTAGTGAGAGAACCCTCATGAAGACAGCGTGCTACTGGGAGGGAAAGTGACCGTATCCTACCCGGAGATCAGTGCAAACTTGGCAAGACGCACAAACGGGGTGAAGAGGTGAATTCGTCCCTGTGAAATGCATATTTCATCAAAAAAACACACACCCAGCGCCGTTAACAAAGGAAGAAGCGCTCCACTGACAGAATTATTTATATTGCTAACAACTCCCTGCAGTCTGGCCAGAGCTTGTGTTTGACCCAACGTGTTCCGAGGGTTATCAGAGCAAAGTCGATCTGAAGTGCTTTCCCGTGTAGGCTTCTCCTGAACTCTGTAAGCTCTGGAACGTAGTGCTGCGGCCATCTTTGACACCGGGAAGCCCCTCGGTGGCCAAAACCTTGGGGAAATGTGAACTGCATGAGACGATTGAACAGTTCATGGGCAATTCAGAGCAATCCAGCTCTTCTAGTCTCATTCAGAACACACAGAGGGTTTTTTCTTTCCTGTGCTCTACTGGATTTCAGATTTGCTCTTTTTACTGTCACTTAAGTCCAAACTTCATGACCATTACCCGGGAAAGGTACTTTTGTGGCTGTAAGTAGTAGATCTGACATTTAACAGATGTGCATGTGTGTGTGTGTCTTTAGCAAGGACTGAGTGTGAGTCACGGTGATCTTCTGACATGCACTTCTTTTACACTCTCCTCCACATCTCTTGCCAGCAATTCAGTAGAAACTCAAATGGGCAGGAAGAAGAGTCAGGGTGCATGAGCTTCACAGTCGTACCTTCTGATTCACAGGGCTCTGGTGTCAACAGAGATCACAGAATGTGACTCTGGAAGTGATTTAAAAGGGATTTGAAAGTCAACATTAATGGTACATCTGCAATTCATGGCTTTCCGGCGAAATAAATTACATTTGACGTTACAGGAACATTAGAGGAGCCATTGTGTATGAATCAAGGGTTTCTATTTTTGTACCCCAAGGTGAACAGTCTGGCTGTCATCATCTGCATCTCTAATAACATTTGCGCAGTTTAGTTTCCTGTGGCCTTTAGTTTCTTCAGCCTGTGTTTGAGTGACGACAAAAAAGATGGTTGTGGTGTCGAAAGATTCCTCGTCAAGGGATTCAGTCGTCTTGGCATCTCTGCACCACTCCCACCTGATCCATAATTCACTGACCTCTCATGCAGGTAGTGAGCCCACGTTGCTCTTTTGAGCTGAGGCTAGCCGTGTCCTGAGAGCACGATCTTGGCACAATACCCAATGGTCTGGTGTCGACAAACCAAGCATCCTAGCAATGTCTCTCAGTTTGTTTCGCATTGTGTGTTTTCTGAACTGCTCCTAGTCTCGCCTGTCACCTACAGTAGGACCGGATTGCTATGGGAGACCCTACCAGGGGGTTTTGCCCACTGACTGTAAGCAGAAATGTCTCCAGATGGATCAAGTTGGGTTTTTGGGCTACACAGTCCCTGTTTATGAATTTAATTTCATATACGGTTTAATTCTCTAAATATCAGTTGTATAAATCTGGATTAATCCCAATTCAGTGTTTTACAGAGTTCTTACGCCTAGGCCACTACTACCTATACCCAACCCTCGATTCAACCTTCTGGATAGAACCTGCTTTATACGAAGACTTGAACAACACTCTTTGCAAAATTTGTGTTTGAGGAAATGAGCTGAAATGAAACACTGAGTTGAATAAAAGTATACCAAGGTTCTTTTGCAAAAGAATGTCTTTGTCACACGAATGGTCGATAAAGTGAGAAAGCACATGGCGTCTCCTTGTCTCCAGCTCTTTGAGTTCTCCTGTCCACGTTCACTTCCTTCTCTGTCCTTAGAGTATTTAATCTATAGCTTCAAGACGGAAGTACAAGGCAACAAAACCGATTCTCACTGTTGAGACAGCGATGTGCGTCAGCAACGTACATCAAGGGAAAGATCAAAATAAGTGTGTAGAATTTTAAGAATAATTGCGTGTGAAAGGTCAAAAGTTTTCAAAAGACTCAATATAAAAATGTCGTGAATTTTTATGAAACTTGATTTGGAGATCAACAGGTTCATACTGTGTGAATCTGCAGAACGTAATTCGTTTTATGTCTTTGAAAGCCTTGACTCATAATAATTCTTCAAGGTTTTAATCTAGCATACATGCTGGACGCCTCTCATTCCCTCACTTTAAATAAAACTTCTGCCCCGCATTGCTGTTGAAAATTCCCGTCCTGTTGTTTACTCTATATGCCCTTTCTGCAGAAGGCGGCGTCCATAGAGAATGTTTAATGCAGATGTTGAGAGAATAATCAAACACTGCATAGTAACTTAGCTCCTTTAGTCTGATTAAAAGCATTTCATTTCATGGCTGAGAACACATTTCATCGGAAATAGAAGGGCAATTAAAAGCTTGTTAGTCTGGCAGATTAGTTGCATATGAGAGCATCAAGTGTTGGTTGATATATCCTTCTTTCAATCCTATCACACATTTGCACAGTAATGGTGAATGCGACACAGGTTGTTGAAGAACGAACAGGAGTGGGTTTTCTGTCCTCTGCGACGTTACGTCAGAACCATTTCGCTGATTTATTTCCACTCTGGTGGCACGTTGGCATAGTGGGTAGCGCCACTTTGAGATCCAGGATGGAGTTTGTATTTTCTCCCCGTGATTTTGTTGGCTTCCTTCGGGTTTCCACTTTAACTACCACAGTCGAAAAACTTGTGTTCAGAAGAATTAGAGTGTGGAAAATTGCCCTTAGGCGTAAGAGAGAGTGGGAGTGTCTCACTCAGTGATTGGCTGGCCACCAATCCAAGCTATGTGCCCCGCCTTCTCATCCACGACTTGCTCTCCGTAACCCAGAAATGCAAACATACAGATGTTTCATTTCAGCAAAGCTTTGGCTTGATGCGTAGCAAAGGACAATTATATCCAGTAATGGTAAAACAGTTTCATCAATCATTTTTGAAGTCTCACAAGCTAACAATATAACTTTTGAATTATTTAGTTCAGCATGAATCAATTCAAATGTGATATTCTATTCATCTATGCCATTTGTCCTGGAGTGGCTACTATTAACGCCTAGTTGCTGAGCAGCGCCACAGGGTTATTGGCATGATAGTGGAACTACTTCATCTTAGCCTCAGTGCTCAAGGTCCGTGGCTGCTGGCCTGGGCTGACCTGTCGGTGGCCTTGCCTCATCACCCGTTAAAAGCCCTGCCACACTCTGGTTCAGCGGCAGAAATCAGCTAGTGCTAACTCAGCCTTACATGCTGGAAGCGTGTGGCCCTTTAAAAGGTTATGCATCTTGAAATCCAGAGTTTAATGGAGTCCCGGCTGGATGTAACCCTTAGAATTGCTCGGCAGGTCTCCAGTACACTAAAGAAGTAATCCATATGACAGCGCATTCAGGCATTAAAGTGTAAAAAAAGAGCATGCGTATGTTTTAAGAGTGAAGTTGGAGAGCGAGTAGGTGGGCTCGTGTGTCTGCAGGCATTCATTTGTACCTTGTATTTGTATATATCGTCTAGTGTATAAGGTAAAATGGAGCTGAATTATGCATTCTTCTCTCTCCTTGTAACCCTTTAAATGCACTGCAGGGACTGAACACAGGCGTCTTTAATCCTCCTGCTCATCTTTAATAAATAGTAAAACCTGACTACACATGTAGCAGTGTGTGTTAAACTATACAGTAGCAATTACTGTCGTTATAAATAGGAGAGTGCACCCGTTAAGCAGATCTGCCTTACGCTTTAATGTCATATTTCACTGGCACCAGGTTTATAATTTAATGTCAAGCGAGGCTCCGCAAGCATTAGACGCCTTTGAGGGGACAGGCTTTTATATAAAACTGTCGAGTCTTTCTGGATTTATACCGTTCATACATGAATATTCATATTTCCCCTTTAGCATGTACGGAAAGCTGAATTTCTTAGCCATGTTTTAGTATTCATTTGTAATAATGTTCATCCATGGTGGGCTTCTAGAGTGCCCGTTTAAACCGTCTGAACATGCAATTTATTTTACATGCTGTAATTTATAGCTTTATTAAATTATGGTCGCCAGACAATTGATAATCATCTGTTTTCTTTGCATTTGTGAAATTAATTCAGCGCAGTGCTGTTCATTTAACTCTATTAAACTCTAATCACAGTTTTTATTTTATAAGTAATGGCTCAACTGCAGTATGTATCTTGCCGGTCCACACTGCGAATATTGCAGCTATTGTAGTAAAACGCTGACACCGTGTCTTATTTACCCTGCTGGGATAAAAGCATCTGCTCAAAAAAATCAGAAAGTAAATTTGAGATTGATTGCTGTGACAGTGCTGACATACTCATAATGTCTCCAGCTTTTTGGCTGACAGTGTTTAGTGAGACGTTTTTAAGGAGACGGATTCCAAACTGCTTCTGAAAGGAAGCCCAGAGTCGTTTTTGTGCTGGAGATAGTTTAGGGAAACTTTCTAGACATATTCCAACAGAAACACCTTAATGGGATCAAATTGAGAGTGTAAAATAGGCGGCAAAGACTTTTTCTTTTTGTATTTTCTCCAAACCACTGCAGTAATTGCACAGCGTCTTTGTGATTAGAACATGATGCTAGTTGGGTGGGTTCCTTGATTCACAGAAATAACTGAAATTGATTTTTTTTAACGAATGCAAGACACACATAGGGCATATGTTTGAAAAGCCAAAATGAGTAAAGTAAAGTGAGTACCGCTTTGTGGGGGTCAGTGTTGCTCAAGCACTCTACTGTAGTTGTGGAGGGATTCAATAGAACAGAATAGAATAGAATAGAATAGAATAGAATGCCTTTATTGTCATTGCATCACATCACATGGTTACAATAAAATTGGGAATACATACTATGTACGTACTCTGTTTGGTGCAACAAAAGGAAAAGAGAACACAAAATAAAAATGTTAAATATGACACCATCGATACTTAAGTAAAATTATACTTTTTAACTAGGCTTTTTGCTATTTTGTGGCAAAGGTTTGTCCAATTTGAAGTCCAATTATCTAATTAATTAAGAAAATTTGAAAAAATCTATTTATACACACTATTATTCTATATAAAATGTGCCATCTTTTTATTTAAATAATGAAAAAATATTATATTAGATTTATATATATACAAATATTTTTTAATTTTGACTGTGCGCAAAACATTTCAAATCTGTCAAATTTGAATTTTCAGGTGTTTTGCTGTTTATTATTTTGTTTTATCAATAGTATAATCATGTGGCTGTGTATCCTGACACAGAGATGGAGTGTATTGGACAGATGAAGGAGTCATGCTTTCCTCCTTTACATCTCTCGCAGTTTTTTCCAGTCTTCCCTAAAAACCGAGACTCCCCTGGTCGTTCTTTTCACTCATCCGGTTCTTATTCTGTCAAGATGCCCAAATAGTCAATATGAAACGCTGCAATCAAATCAATCTGTCACCGTGAGTGTTTCTCTCTGTACAAGCTTAAATGAACAGTCAACCCCACTCACCTCAACAAAGAGGAGACTTCATCCGCCACTCAAGTGGAAAGGACAGGCGAGGAAAGGGTCTCCCATAGGGCTGGGGGGTAAATCTCTGAAAGCTATGGTTTTGTGGGAGTGTGTGACAATCAAATCAGCTATTGAGCGTCGAGACTCCCTAAGTGGCAGTGTCAGAGATGTTGCTTAGTGTGTTAGTTGGCACTCGCCATCAGCTCTTCATTTCAAATTGATAGAGTGTGTATTCTTCAGCATAACCAGAGAGTCGGAACACAGCTGAGGCTTTTGTGTCTCACGCATCAGGAGGAAACACCAGTGAAAGAGACTCAATGTTCCTCTGCCAGATCTACAACCCTGATGTGGTTGCCAATGCTAAATACCTCAGACTATTCTTCTCCACGTACATTGAATTTCCGTTTTAACAATAAAACAACTTCCTGCTTCCGTTTTGGAGGAATTGAGCATATGCCTTTTAGTGATTGTGGAGGTTTCGAATATAATAACGTGTAACAAATTGTAGACCCGGTTTTATATTTTAAATGTTGTTGTTTAATAGAAATTAAAATGTCACATCATTTATACATTTTTTTAGAAAAACTCAAATCTTTGATGTGAATGTTTTTTTGTTTGTTTGTTTTTTATTATTAATAATAATAATAATAATAATAATTAGAGTCCCAAGTTACATTTGTTTAATAAAGAAAAAAATAGCATTTTTAAGAGAAAATTCAAGTAATTTAGCCAGAAATAAAAAAAATATATATTTTGTACCTGAAAAAGCAGGGGGGTACTTATATTCGCGTAAGTACAGTATATTGTTTTTTTTTTTGCTTGTTTGTTTGTTTACAATGGCTTTTTTTATCTTTCATCCCTTCATAAAATCCTCTAATAAAGATTTATCTAATTAATCCTCATTTGACCTAAATCAGAGAGCTGTTTATTTCAATCACAAGTCAAATATCACCGTACAAGATCACTGGTCCTTCAGTTTGCGAGTTGTTTAATCTAATCTCCGTGTCCGAAAGACATTAGTCAGTTCATTGAATCTTTAAGCGGCTCATTATGAAAACATACATAAATAGTGCATGCACTAACCTTGGGTGTTGTGAGGAAAGAACGAGCCAGTTAAATGAAAAAATCAGACTTTGGTAATGTGCCGCTTAAACGAGCCAAAGGCTTTGGCGTACCTGAGTGTGACTAATGATGACATTTCCTTGAGAGAAACACTGACAGAAGCAGAAATTGTCTCACTCTTGCCCACACAAACACATGGAGGAAAGCAGCCCGCGTTTGTCATCTGCATCAGCCGCGTTCAATTAGAGTGGCGAGCTGACTGGATTGTCAACGTGCAGTGGGCATCTTTGAAATGCGTGACTGCATGACAGCGTCTTGGGTTTGCTTGGATAAGCAGGTTTGCGTGAATTGTTGCGTCCGTGATCATGGGTGGAGTGTGGCGAAGCTGTCACATGCGCACAGGAGAAGTGACAAATACGCTAGTGTGTGTAGCTAGTGTGTGTGAAGTGCGTCAGGTGATGGTAATACAGCGAGATGCTGAATTAGTGCTCCGCCCTCTTCATGTTCTCAATGGGATGAGAGATTCACTGGCTCTGCAGGTTGAACAGGAAGAGACTGTCTGGCCTCTAATAGTCTAACAAGCGATAGCTGATGAGAAAGAGATTGGTGGATGGTAAGTGGTCTTTGGCACAGGGGAAACAAACGCTACAGGAAGTCAGACAGAAATGCCTGGCAGTCGGTTAGAACAGACCGTATTTGAAAGTGTTATCAACAAGACCAGTCCAAATAAAGATTTTTGGGGAACAATGTGTGAACATTTAGATTTGGAGGATGTTTTGCTGATTGATTAGCATTTGTTGTCATGTTTTTATTGCAGAATTACTTACCTGAATATAAGCACCCTTTTTTTGCTTTCCAATTTTTTTGCAATCAAAATCTTGGGCTGTGCTTAAATATAATACATTACACTTTCAAGTCAGGAGCAATCACAAATAAGTGGATTAAGTTGTGTCTTCTATAAATTAAATAATAAAAATAATAAGAAATAAAAATAAACTAAATACCACAATCATTTTGGAACAGGCAGAGTTGACAAACCAAACGCAGGCAAAAGGTCGGAGCAAGAAGATTACAGGCAAAGAGTCAAAACCAAGGAAATAAACAAATCAACATCAAAATGCTCGGTGTGCTGCACAAGGTTAAACAATACTTCACAACAATGATCAAGTACATAAAAATCACATACTTCACAACAATGATCAAGTACATAACATCAAAGAAAAAAATAAGTTGGGTTAAAAGAAAAACTTTAGGGTTTTCTTTTGGAATTTCGTGCCGGAAAAACCAGGGTGATTTCGTAAATGAAAACTATTACTTTTTTTGTGAAATGTAAAGGCGGGGGGGTACATTTTATGTAATTATCATCAGGTTCATTCACAATTATGCCTGCGTTAACCTTAATACGATTTACATAACTTGTTGAAGCATTTCAGTGTCGTGTGAATCTGTCCGAAAAAATTCTTTCTGGTCAGGTCCTTAATTTCCGTCAAGTCAAATCAGACTCACTTTTAAAGGCACTTTAAAAAAAACGAGCCAAAACGACTGACCAAGTGCTAACAACTAAATTGAGGATGATGTAATAGGTGAGGATTCCAGGCGAGAATTGTGTTTCATTAATGTTAAATGTTTCATCGTGTTATTTCCCAGAACCTGTATTTATTTGGCCCTTACATAAAGCTAATTAGCATTAGCCTGCTCCCTCATGCGTGGTGCATTGCATCTGCAGGGGTGGATTTCTGCGAGTCTCGTCTCATTAGCAACCACAGACGTCCACCAACAGGCTTCACCTCTACCGCTTCCCATTTAGGTTTTATTTTACATCCACTTCGATCGCTGTGTGTTTCAATACATTCACAAAAATTCAGCATAAAGATGTAGAGCTATAAAAATTCTTTCTGGTCAGGTCCTTAATTTCCGTCAAGTCAAATCAGACTCACTTTTAAAGGCACTTTAAAAAAAACGAGCCAAAACGACTGACCAAGTGCTAACAACTAAATTGAGGATGATGTAATAGGTGAGGATTCCAGGCGAGAATTGTGTTTCATTAATGTTAAATGTTTCATCGTGTTATTTCCCAGAACCTGTATTTATTTGGCCCTTACATAAAGCTAATTAG
>MU204446.1:22263583-22278995 GCA_017309775.1 Paedocypris sp. Pulau Singkep
GCACATATTAGGTTGTGCTTTTGCGAGCTTGATATACTTTCAACGCTTTCACCTTAAGATATAGGCAATTATGTGTTATCCAGAGCAGAGCAGCATTAGGGCGGGTAATCATTGTGTCCATTTGTTGAACGGAACGGAGGAGCATTGACTGCCGTGTTTTACGCACTACGGTGTGATATGCTAAAACACACGCTAAAGCATTTTATAGTGTACACGTTATTCTCAGAAATCGCCGTGTGCTTGGGAGCCCAATAAAAGAAAATAATTGGCTTTCTCGGTAATTTCACAGCATATGTCTTGCTGAGTGCACTTACCGGCGAGTGTGTTCTCTATAAATGAACTACTGCTCTCTAGCTGTAGCGTGAAGGATTTGTCTGCGCAAGCTGTAGCTGACAAAGGTGTTTCCAATTTGAACTCCAAAGGAAACCCCACGCAGCTCCAGCCAGTCAGAAGATAATGAGGAGGACAGACAGTGATGCCGTGTAGTGCCACGTCCCCCAGTCATTCTCTCCGCCTTTTCCTCCTACGGCTCTTTTTGGAGCCATTCTTTCCATCTGGGAGAGCGTGGGTCTGTTGTCAGCTGTGACAGGTTATGAAAAGCAACCTGTTTAAAAATGTCAGCTGGAGTACACAGCTGTGGGGTCTCCAGAAGGGCTGCGAGCGAGGACACGTGGTCTGTTTCTATACCTGCCCGGGCCAACTGAGGAAACCTTGACTGGTTGTTGGCGCAGGCCAGTTAAAAGCAGTTGTGGGATGCTGATTTGAACCCTACATTTGTACAGTTTTTAGCCATTAGACAATCTCTCTCTCTCTCTCTGTCTGTTTGTCTGTCTGTTCATCTATTTATCTCTCCATTCTTCTCTGTGTCTGTCTGTATGCCCATCTATTTTCAGTCTTTCTTAATGTTGGCTTGTCTGTCTCTGTATTTCCTACATTCGCCTGCCTTCAACCAACAAACCAACCAACCAACCAACCTTTCATCCATCCATTCATCCATCCATCCATCCATCCATTCATTCACAGATTCATCCATCCATCCATTAATTCATCCATTAAATCAATTAATCCATTATATCAATCAACCAATAAATCAATAAATAAATACACAAAACCAATCAATCAATAAATAAATAAATCCACAAAACCAATCAATCAATCAATAAATAAATCCACAAACTCAACCAATTAATCAATCAATCAATTAACCAACCAATCAACATATCAATCAGTCTGTCTGTCCATCTGTCTATCCATATTAGTCTTCAATTAACATGTTAAATGTTATTTTATACAAACACACAAGTAGAGTACAAATGTCTAGTAAAATGTACCATTATTTATTTCATTTTGGATTGTTTGAATTGGATTCTTTGTTTCCTTGTCACTTGTTTTATCTTCTTCTATCATCTCATCAGTTCACCAGCTCGAAGTCTTCTCGTGTCATCAGACCGGGCATCGCTACTGATTCTGAAGCTCTGAACAAGAGGGGGAAATGAAAGCCTGAATGGGTGGGTGAGTGGGTGACACAGTCTGAGACAGAGCGAGAAAAATGAATAACAGAATTCATTCCAAGGATCAAAGATTAAGCTTGTGGCCTTGAGAAGAGGACAGGGTGAGTTTAGCCAGCTGCCACCAAAACAGACTAACAGGAAGGAATTCATTTTCATGACATGAGTTTGGATCCACCATTTCACTGCTCCAGATCTAAAAAGCATCCATCTCAAAATGAAGACTATTCCCTTCAGGTGCAGAAGTCCAGCTGTGGCCCAGCTGTGAGAAGCAGCTTTCAGAATGACACAACTGGTGACGTCATTGGCTTTTGCCCAAGGGCATCTGGTTGTGTTCTTCAGCCCAAAAGTTTCCAAACTTCTCTTTTAGCTTTACATCATACTGCCTTTCTTTTTGTGTGTGAAGTGCAAACACTTTTTGGAGAATCGAGAGGCGGTTAGCTAAAGTTCACAGAGACTGTGAGAGCGCGGCTTCAAAAAACAACAACAACTTAAAAGCATCTTTATGACACCAGCACAATCTTGCCAGTCTTCTGAAACTATCGGAAAACTCTTTGATTCCAAAACTCCATTCAATTGCTAATAATCTCTCTTTTTTTGTCTAGATTTTAATTCCCCTCAAATAAATAAAAACTTAAATTGTGGACTTTATGGAAGGAATATTATCTTGTCAAATTATATTATCTTGTCATAATATTATTAGTCATAATAATGACTTGATTTGTAACTCGGACGTTAATTCCAGTTTTAATTTTATGTTTTACAGGGATTTTTCTCTTATTCTTTTATTTCTTTTAGACAATTCCTGTTTCATTAGGACCCCCCGTCCCCTTCAGGCACGTTTGTAAACAGCAGCAGAGGGGAACGAAGCATTGATACAGAAGTATAATTTAGAATAAATGTAGCTTTTATTCAATACAGTTAACAGCACTAAACAAAGTAATGTCAAAATTGCTGTAGCATGGCGTATTTGTCAAATAGCATTAGAACAATTATGGATTCGTTCATCCAGTAGGCAGAGCAAAACATTACACATTTTACGGCGATAATAACTGATTACCTTTGTTTACTTTTCATGCTTTTCTGCTTCCTTTAAAAGAATCGGTTCTATATTAGAGGTGAATCGAAATTACATTTACAATCCAGCCGATGGAAAATACATTAAGTAGCATGTGCTAAATGAAAACTAACGTTACTCGACCTGAATTGTGCCCTCGCCAGCCGAAGTGCTTAGCCACGACTAAAGTGGGGGACAGATGAGCTTTGATCCAGCGGATTAACATCTTTCATGGTGAAGAGAAATGTTTCACTCACATTTCAAGTGCTGTACTCCAGGCTAATCATTCGCTTCCTGCTGACGCCATGTTCAACACTATCACCTTCACTCCAGAGCTACGTAAAGTGTCATTCCTTCGATCGGATATAACGCGGAATTCTGTACTTTACTCCACTTTGGGTCCTTTTTTAAGAGCTGTGCTGTTATGGAATCAGATTAGATCCATAAATCTGAAATTTGGAAAAAAAAATAAACTTTTTAAATTTTTTTGCTTGCAATTTTTACATTTTTGTTTGAAACTTTTTATTTTGTGTTTGACTTTTCATGCATTTCAGATTTTTTGCATTTAGACTTCTGGGAGTAGTTTCACATAGGAGCGGCCCTTATTCTGATTGGCTGGTGAGAATGTGATTGGCAGCAGTTGACTAGGAAGTGTGGGAAGAGTTCATGTCTGTGAAGAGACGAGAAGGTCTCGAAAAGGCGCCTTAATCATAAATTGTAATATAATTAATATTTTTATTGTTGTTGTTGTTGTTGTTGTTATTATTATTAAGTGCACGAAAAAATATCAATCGAAAAAAAACAATATTTCAAACAAAAATGTGAAGATTGCAAGCAAAATAAAAATGTGAAGCAATTTAGTTTGTTTTTTTGAAATGTACCTTGTTGTTTTATTTTATTGTTGGCACTGATGATTTCTAGCTTGATGATCCATATGTTGTGAGAATAAGGGACAACCCAAAAAAAAAAAAAGAAATCTGAAAGAATCGTGACTCATCTGTGGTCTGTTTTACCCCTGATCTCTCGTCTCTCACCCCTCGCTCCGATCTGTCACCTCATTTGCTTCGACAGTTTGGTTTTGTTTGGTGCAAGTCACAGATTGGAAGCTCCACAGGAGAAGTGGAGGTTGTTAATGAGAGTGTGGACTTGGGAAGGCCTTCAGGGTTTTTATGAGGCTCATCTGCAGCCTGACTTGGGTTTTGCGGGACTAAGCCAGTGATGTCCCAGTCAGCTTTGTCAAATCTAATTCCATTGTGGCCCGTGCATCTGATTTCCATAACAAGATATAGACAATAGTCTGGCTAAGTGCATTTGGTGTTTTTTGGTCGACAAATCCTCTGTGAGTCTTTTCAAGGCATTTCGGGAATGTAAATGCAGATTCATTTCTCCCCAATGGTGTTTTATTATTTCATTTTACTCGGTGTTTGTTAAAAATAGGAATCTAGAAACCAGCCGACCTTGTCGAGACATGTGGCGGGAAACCTGTGATCATATTTCCCTCATTGTCCTAATTGACGACTTCTTTTAGAGTCTTGTGTGTATATGTCGTATTTATGCGAATAAAAGCACCCCTTTTTTCTAATTTTAGACGCTCAAAAACTTGAGAGGTGCTTATATATGTAGATTTTAAAAAATGCACGTAAAAGATAAGCGCCCATTTTTCCACATTTCAAGTCACAAACACATGGAAATACGTCGTCTTTATGCAGCAGTGTGATTCTGCATTGTGTTCTTTTCTTTCTTTAAAATAATGGCAGACATGCATATATATACGCTTTTTTTTGCTCAATAACTGAAAAAAAAACAATTGTGACAATGTGGCTAAATGGCAAGCTCCTGTATCTCACATGGAACCAAATTTAAAAGATATAAATAACAGAATTACATTAATAACAGAAATAAAAATAACCTTATCCACACTTAGACACTTAACTAAGCATCACTTAAAACTGGACACTTACAGTGTTATTTAGCCACTGGGGTGGAATACGCAAAGATATGGAAATAGCAAATGGAATCATAGCACCCCCTACTGAAGATATACACTTACATTAAAAAAACAAAACAAAAAAAACAATGTTACTATTTTTATCTAGTGTCAAAGTAAAAAGTCACATGTTAGGATTGTAAAAATAAATATTGTTAAGGGAAGTATTTAGCCAGAATTCTGATTAAATCCAGTCATAGCAATGCTTATGTCCGCCTATGAATGGAATTTTTATTTTGTGCCTGAATAATCAGGGGGTTGCTTTTATTCACGGGGGTGCTTTTAATTGCTTTAATCCAATAGTTGTGAAATAGATGCACCTTGGAAACCAAGGACGCAGGGTTCTGTCACGAAGCCTGGCTGGTTGGGTTGTCCCATGGTTCAGCGGGTTTGGCAGACAGCTTTATCTTGCCTTACTTGTCTAATTATTCTCTTGTTAAAGTGTGGTAGAAGGAGCCGTGTTCTCCAGATGGCTCTGAAATGAATTCCGGGAGCAACTAGCAAAATAGGATTTGTCTGCGTGATGTGTTTATTTCGCAAAACAAAACAGAATTGTAGGCAGGAAGCACATTTCAAAGGAGTTTTGGCGCTACTGAAGACAAAGGGGCTCTAAAAGCCAGTTGTGTGTCTTAATGTCAGTAGGGAACTTTAAAGAACCCCTTCCGTTAGCTTCTTCCCACCTCCCCGCTGCGGTTTATACGTGCTGTTCTTAGTTCTGGCTTACAGTGCACGGCGAATCTTTTTATTCTGTCAGTGTGTCTAAATCTCCTGCCTCCTGTCTGCTTTCTAGAAATAATTGTTTTTGCTCGCTGTGAAACATCACAGAATTTACTGCGACACCGTAGATAAACATCTGCGATGGGATCTCCAGCCTCGTTCTGTGCTCTTCGACACGTCTCGGTGACAGGTTGAAGGTCATGTGAATGGTTCTTCAGGTGGACCCTGTCAGAAGTGGCGACGCCTTGTCCGCAGAACGTCTGGTTGGAATGCAGAGCGATATGTATCGGCTCTCACGCCAGTGTCCGTGATAAATTTTTCTCCATGACACTTTGCTGCACTCGCACATCGATCTCCGAGTCAATCCGCAGTATCCATCAGCCGCAGGGCAGGTAGCGCTCGCATCCTTCTCTAATCGCTCATGCATGGAGGAGCAGCGCTGCTGGGGACAGGGACAGGGAAGTCTACATCTACATCACTAATTTATAGCCTTTATATGTCGGAATTTTACTGAGGATTCTACTTCTGTCCATTGGAGGAGATGGCGGAGAGGATTGCTGAGCCCGCGCACACAGGAAGTGAGAGAAAATTTGCCTAATGAAGGAAGAAAAATGTCAACGGTTGTCCATAACAAAGGAATGCTCAAGGGCATATCTTCACAAACATCACCGCTTTCTTCCAGCCTCTATTCAGACAACTCGCAACACTGCATTCCCCCGCCGCATATGAATCTCAGGTCTGGATGTAGATATTATATGCTTACAGGATGAATGCAAAGTATAACCACGGTATCCAAACAATGCAACATATTTTCCAGGCAGACAATTATTCTCCCAGGAACTCTTTCATGATCTGTCTACTGCTTGGAGAAACACAATTTGCATGCTGTGGTTTTAACCAGAGCACTATCTATCTATCTATCTATCTATCTATCTATCTATCTATCTATCTATCTATCTATCTATCATCCATCCATCCATCCATCCATTTATCCATTCACCCATCGCGTCAGTCAGCCTATTTCCTCAAACACGAGGTTATTGATTATCCTGTATTATATATCCAGAACCAAACTGCTTTAGTAAGCATCAGCAGAAAAATGGTACAAAAAAAAAGCCAACTAAAAAATAGGTATAGAAGCAATCTAAAAAAATGAGTGCTGAGATTCTCTCAAGTGAGAAGAGACGGTTGAACTTTAAACTTCTGCCAGGTTTTTCCAGTAAAGTGTGAGCGATACCTGTGATAAAACATGGGTTCTGTGACTTGTTTGTGCCTCTTGTTTTGTCTCTTGATTGTGTTTCTTGCCCTTTGAGGCGGAAGAGTTTTCTTGTTCTGAAGTAGAACGGATTATACTTAGATGGTATTTACCACAAGAAACTGTGTATAACTGAGTATTTCTTCTGCTGTGGTTTCCTCTAATTTCCATTTAGGATAGTGGTAAAAACATCAAAAAGCTACACAAACTAAAAACATTTTTGACATCCGCGTGTGTAAGTCTAAGCTGGGTTTGTTAATGAGGTTTCACAAATGTCACAAAGGGACGGCGAAATGTCAAAATATTACAGTAAAGTTGTGAAAATACTTAGAAGATGTTAAACATCTGTCATTTGTCATATGTAGCTTACAGATCATCACAGACTTGTAACACATGCGTGTGTGAGCAGGAAAGATGCGCTTAGGAATTATAAGTTAAGAATGTTTAACAGCTCTTATTTAAAATGTTTTTCTAGGTAATTTTTTCATGCTTTTCCTTCAGTACTTTTACAATCTGTTTTTCTGGTCTGTCTCTTTTTTTGTGAACTTATTAATTTCACTTATTCAGCATCTAGAACCAACCTCTAGAACCAAAAACTTTGTGAAGATTGAATGTCAGAGGAAACCACAACTAAAAATTGATTTATTTCTTTAACAAAGCATTTTGTTTTCCTATCCATTGTTGCATTTCTGCTTGCTCTAGTCTAGACAACAGGCTTGCTCTACACTTTCACACGTACAGACATTACCGGCAAATTCCTGCAAAATTGTAGCATGCAGTAATTTGTGAACAGATAATTGCTGTCAAATTCATTCAGGCAATTTGCAGGTAAGGATAGTTGTTACGTTGCTGGTGAATTTGACGGCAAACTTCCCTGTGTGAACGCAAAACAAAGATTGCCGGAAGAAGCACGCAGAAGTTCTGTAGTGCAGCTGTTTAAAAGGTGTTGCCAGTTAATGAAGTCACCTAAACAAACGATTTTTTGAAAACTGTGTGAAGGGTTTTTTACCGGTAAAATGCGGAAATTACTTGTGTGAACAGTCTTTACTGATAAAGCTGTTCCGGGAATTTTCCGGCTTTTTACCAGCATTGCTGTGTAAAATGGGCTATAGTGTTTATAATCATATTAAATTATAATAATTTTATTGTATACCTACTTTGAGAGGGTTTGGAACTGTGAAATGTTCTTTTTATATGTGTTTATATAATTATACTGTGTTTTAGATGATGGGCAAATACAGCAAGAAACATACCAACTTCCAATAAACTGCCATAAATTTAAGTCGTAATCAAAAAAAGAAACTTTTTAGCTGTAAAAATCAAAAACAAATACAGAAAGTGTGACATTTTGGTCCATCATGTCCATTTCTGTTTAGCAAGGATTTGCGATTGTTCTGACATACTCTGGCGCTAAGCAAAATCTCCTCGCCCCAGTTGACTTGGTTATATTCATTGTCACATAAATTTTGCCGGAACCAAGTGATTTTATTCGACCCACCTTTTGTCCTTGAGCTTCGTGAGCCACAGTTTGAAGAGTTCTGGTTTAGGGCAAAGCCTCACGGAGTGTGTCCATGATCTGATGTGCTGGTGACATAATTCATAAATTGCAAGCTCTTGTTTGCTTGACTTGTTTGTTCGCAGGCAGCGTTGGGAGGATTTTTGGACATGGTTCTTTTTCATGCCCTCTGATGTTGCTTTTTTTCTGGCTTCTGTCAGTTTGATCTCAAGTAAAGGTGCTGCGAGTGGTCAAACGGCCGGTTTGCTCAGAGCCACCAGCCGTGTCCAACAAGACCATCCACTGAGTGTGTTTCTCACATGCCCAAACACATACTGCTTAGCACTAATGATGTTTCTACATCCCTCCTCTTCTTTGCAGCAAGGCATGCTGGGCAAATCTGGTGAATCATTATTATCAGGCCTTGAGACTTTTTTCTGCTCCACGGTGCTTTTGAATGTTTACTCAATCCAAATTCAGGGTTCTTGAAAGGCCTTCTCCACATATGATTTGTATGTGCCTACACTTAAAGAAGAGTGTTTTTACTTAAAGAAGAGTGTTTTTACTTTGCTCAATCATCTAAAATTGTATTTTGGCGATTTTCATATTAATTCCTTAGCACAGGGTTGTTGATGTCTGAATACCAGTGGTCTCACCAAGGCAGACGCACATTTCACATCACAAACCCACTCTCCATGGCAACAGCCTCTATCTACCTCTAGAGATTCCCTTTCGTCTTCCTAATTTCACCATGTTTCATTTTTTTTCTTTTTACTGGCTTGCCTAATTCTGTCAATGATCAGCCATGGAAATTTAATGGGGTTTTTTGATGGTTTGCTAAAAGTGGAGCTCATAAGTCAAGATTTTACAATTTATTATGATTTTGAAAGAAATAGAAACATCATAAGCAGTCCTGATAAGCAGATTGTGCTCCAGACACATAACAGTACAGATGCCTGAAGCGCAATTTTAAAATTAGAATTCAAACTGTCACTTCCACAAAATTCCCAACACGGTCTCCTGCTGCCGAACTTACTCTTGTGCTCATAATTCAGCCATTATGGTTATATTATCACTGCTCTCAATGGTTTGGTCACAAATGTGTAGTATCACAAAATATAGTACGTTTGTTATTGATATACTAGAATTATTAGATTAATTTTATCTCATATTTTATGTCATCTATATTCATGGTCTTCTACCCCCAGCACAAGTCCGCGGAGGAAATAATACCGGGCCACCGAAGAATGGAATCAGATTAGTGCCGAAAATATCAAGAAATGTATTGAAGAAAAAAACTAACGAAACTGATTCACAATTTGAATATTCGTTAATTCATAATCGTTAATCAACACTTTTCGTTAGGTTGCCTTTTCGTTCTCCGGAAGCATCTTTTCAGTTGTGCGCATACGTCACCCACATCTTTGCCGAACGCACAATGTCAGTCGAACCTGTGAAGAATCTTGTTGAATGAAATGTTTTTGCGATGTTAAGTGCAATTAAAATCTGATGCTTTAGCGGTTATTTCCTCTAAATGTAAACGAGCTGGCAGCTTGACTGGCTTTTTCGGAGACGTGGCTGGTTTGACCACTGCCAACAGTGCGGGTTATTCTCTGCACTACATTTTCTAATGTTTCTTGTCAATGTTAATGTGTCTTATGTTCTTTGTGTACACACGAAGAAAAGATGCAAACTGAAAAAGAGATGCTTCTGATTTCGAGAACAAAAATGCAGTCTTTTTTCATGCATCTAAGCTGTAGAACTTTCTTGTTTAAAATATAAACAAGGAAATATAATCAAGTCTAATTTTAAAAAGGCGTCTGACATTTTAAAACAAAAAAGCAATTATAGGATTTTAAAAAAATGTTTTTATATAATTTTTTATAATAAATTTTTTTTTTTTTTACGCAAGTTTAAATACAAAAAAATACTATTATATGTTAAATGCTAAATAAAAAACTAAAATCTGGAAAAATTACCACGGGCCATAACCCAAATTATCAAATGTTGACCGGTCAATGATGACCAAAAGGTTGGAGACCACTGATCTAGATCACAAAAACTGTGGCTTTCCTCGGATCTTGGCATCAAATCCAGCAATTGCCAAATAGCAAAAAAACTGTGGTCTGAAAAGAGATACTGGTTTGGCTGGTTGCCATCAGACAGGGAAATTAGCAAGTTAGTCAGTTCTTGACAGTTTCCGCCAGGAAGAAGAAGCGAGTCCAGCTGAGACCTGGGGTCTGAATCGCCATTATGTTTGCACACACTCGAAGGTGCCTAGACAAAAGATGACTCCATCCAGAACACTAGATTGGGTTCTGCACAGTACACTACGCCATTCAGGTCTAAACAGAGACAGCACGCTCCCATTCAGCTCAGCAAACCTTCCCGTGCCTCGTGCTGTTCTCATCTCACCACAAAAAATCCCTGGCAAACCATCTCCTGCCAATCTTCATAAAATGTTCTGCTCAATTACAGCCTTTATTAAATGAAGACGAAGGCAATAAATGTTTATGGTTTATTATAAGTAGTCTTACATTGCTTTATGACGCACTGAGATCTTTTTTTTATTATTATTAGACACCTGCTAAAACTCAAACTGTTGTATTTTCTTTTGCATTCGAGTGATTGGCAGTTTGGTAACTTGCATCATTAATTTCTCCATTAAGGAACCAAATGAGTTTAAAGTCGTGTGTGTGTGTGCTCTCGCCATCCACCGCTGGCTGCTTTCATAAATAAACACGAAGGCACTTCTGCAAGCTCACATGGCCTGAAGCTAGATAGATGTGTTAGAGGAAGACAAACATGGCACGTTGGGATATTGGTGGCAGTGAAACCAATGCCCAGATGCTAATTGGAAACTAACCCTGAGCCGGCAGAGCTGTGATTAATGATGATTGTTTCTGCATTCAGCATACTTTCCTGATTGAGCCCGAGTTTCACTTGAGTAACTCTGCGGCTGGAGAAAAGAGCCAAGCTGCCAGATCTGCCTATAAGTCATCAACCTCACGCTGTTTTGCATCTGCAGTGGAAGCGTGCACATGTGTGTGTGTGTGTGTGTGTGTGTGTGTGTGTGTGTGTGTGGCTGGGCTTGTTCTCTTGCATTTAGGGAAGCCGAAGAGCAAGTAATGGCAAGGACTGGCCGATTAGCCCTCTCCTCCGCCTGGTTCACGTCTGTCACCTTCCATTTTTGAACCAAGTGTAGAGAGCACAAGGGCAGGCAGAGGTGGTACAGCGAATGGATTAAGAGGCTCTCACCTTCCAACACGGGTTCTGCCAGGCTGGCAAGATTCATTTTCTCTTTCATTTCTAACCTTCAACCCACTCCTCCCATCCCACCCCCAGTTGTCTCCCATGCTGCCCGCGGGCCTTTAACCCACCACTGACTTCCTGCCCAAACACTTCATCTCAGCCTCAGAACACGGATCACTTAGCTGAAATGACTCGGGGAGACCTTGTGAAATGGGTAGCAAAGACCTACCTGATTGTGAATAATAGAGTGAGTTTCTGCCCGACCTTTCTGATCTGAGGTAAAAGTGGTCCATCTTGCTTCTGATGATGGGTTATAATTCTACCTGGTAAGAGGTGTACCAGAGTACTTAAAAATTGTACGGATACCTTACAGTAAAAATTACTCCATTACATGTCACCAATTCCAAGAAGACTTGAGTGAAAGTGGTAAAGTATCCCATTTTAAAAGAACTTGAGTATTTTACTGAATTTAGGAAAACCTAATCTAAGAAAACCCACCAAGAATGTGAAAAACGAGAAACTCTTTACTCATGTTCTTTTATTTTCTTATTCTCTCAATTTCTAATGTGCAAAAACGTGCAATCATTTATTTGCGTGATTTAGCTCATAAATATCATCCAGTACTTTCAGCATCCTGCAGATGACGATATCTAATAGTGCGACCAATAAATTAACCGTGGTAGAAAATGATGCCGATCTGATGACACAAAGTTGCACAATCACAATGTAACAAGTAATGTTAAGTGTCCATTCAAATGTTGTCAAGCCAAGTAGAGTAAAAGTTGCTTATATTTTTGATACTCTGTGCAAGAACAAGGCAGCCAAAACACAGTAAGTAAAGTAACAAGTCTATTTACTCAAGTACTTTACGCCACTGAACCTGAGCTGAATTAAAGACAAGGTATAAGGGCTTTTCTAAGCGGATAGAGAAGCATCCAGAAAAATGGGTATTGTCAAGAGTAAAAGAACACTGAAAATCTGCACAATGCCACTTTCAATAGCTATTTATATTCAAGCAAGGGAAGCGTGTGCAGGGAGTAAAATGATTTGGCTCCATGTTTTGCATTTCATTCTTGAGCCTCAGTAGGATTTCGCCAGCTTTAGGTAGAACCTGGGCTGATTTACATAGCCTGAATAATTCCTGTGTTGATGAAAATGTTCTCCGGATTTTCTGTCTATTTCAAACTGTCTTGACTGGGCAATTGTGAGTGTTTGTCAATCTGAAAAGAAAGCCTTTTATTCCCCTCCATTATAGACCCTTCAAGCTTTTTGACTTCAGAGATATCTATAGTGAGTCCAAAGCTTTTGTCGTGTTCAGCACACCTACAGAATCTCCAGTATGACTCAAGTACCTTTTGCTCTCAACCAAGTTGGCCTGTTTTTCGCCTATTACGACTTTTTCTTTCCGATGGCATTTAAGCTTCTCAAGTGTTTAAATTCAATTTCTTTTGCAAAAATTATCGACACAATAAAACAAGAGCAGATATTGTGGGTGGAACACCGTGTTCAGAAGCGTAAGTGTTTATTTTAACTCGATTGATCTTAAAGCAATTTAATGAGAAATAAATAGTGTTAAGGTGTCAAAGCACTTGCTGCAGACATCCATCTCAGAATAAAATATTTCTATAAATGTTTTGCTGTGTCACTCAAGCAAATTACAGTTATAAATGCAAATCCCTTAATGTGGTAAGCTGCTCAGTACAACATCCATTACATAAAATATCATTGTATGAAATAGCATAACTTTACCACACATGTTTTATTTTGTAATTTTGCATACGTGAGACTAAAAAAGGCTTATTTTATTTTATTTAATCTTATCATAGTTTTTTTTAAAGTACATGATCAAATTGTCGTGAAACAAAAATAGAAATGAGTCAATTACAAAATATCAACTTAAAATAAGTAGACGTGAATTATTACGAATTATTATTTTTGGGTCATGGGGAGCTGGCACCACGCATTGGACAGAATAGACAAAATGTAACAATAAGGAACTTAAGTGACATTGGATGTCAATTTTTTTTTTCATTTTAAACAAAAAAAAATGTTAGTTTTGCTGAATGACTTGGAACAATCACGTCTAAAATTGACTTTTCATTTCTTTGGAAGTAGCTTTGATCTAAACCGAACTACTGATTAAGCAGATTGAATTTTATGTCTTGCTCAAAAATTCTTCAGTTGTGGAACATCACGGTCTGGGATTTGAATCAGCAAGTACGACTCTACCACTAGGCCACAACTGCCTTATAAATGAATAAATGTGTGACATGTTTTGCGAAACAAAAGCCATTTTTTTTTAACAAATTGAGATTAGGTGGAGTAGCAGGTTCGAATCCCTCTGAGGCTGAAGGCTGCCCACTGCTCCTGCTTCACTGTGTGTTAAATGCAGAGCACACTCTCCCTAGTCCCTAGTGGCCATATTGACAAACCCACTCATTTTCAAGATAGTGGATTGGTTGGTCAAAGGCGTTGCAGATGGTCCGTATCATCTAGACTTCCTCTAATGTGTCTAAAGTAGTCGTAAAGAAGCTGACTCCTGACTTTCCGGATGAAAACCTCATTTCTCATTAACACACTGACAGACTATCTAGCTGTGCAATCTCGCTCTCTTCAGTTTATTAAAGTTGTTAGGAAGTCACTTGTGCCCTGCAGTGCCCGATTGTAATTCTTCACCCAAAGGTCTGGCAAGAGAGAGTCAGTGATGGTGAAGCATCCTCTCTTTCTCACTCCTTATCGCTCGCTCTTGTTCAGGCTTTGATTCCTCTCTTATCTATCCCTAATTCTGTCTTTCTTCTTCCTCACTTTGCCTTCTCTCACTGCTCTTTTCTGACTCACCCATCTTCTGTCTTCTTCCCTCACAATGAAATTTAATCTTGTTTCTTGTTTCCTCTTTGGATTATTTCTTTCCCTTGAAACCTAAAATAGCAGCCTCTGCAGTAAGTGCAGCTTCGCTTTCCAATGCATCTCGCTACCAAACAGCAAACTGATTGGCTCAGATAGCTTGTGTTAGCACTTGGCATGATTGGCTCTTAGCTAGAGGCTGTAATCACACTTTATTCTGCCGTGTTACGAAAGACCCAAACACACTCATATCGGGTCCCTAAATAGCAATTGTCGCACAAAAAAACATCCTAGCGAATAGACGAGCTCAGCATCGTAGCATCTCATGATCGGGTCTTTGATTGAACGCTTGTTGTGATCATCAGCCATCTTTCCCATCAGAAACTGTTGACAGGTCCGTGTGATTTTTCATCACAGAAACGTCTGCTAGCACATTGTCATGGAGAAAATTTTTTTTTCCCTCGCTCGAATCGTAGCAGGAAAGATTTGTATGATGGCTGAGCAGTAGCAGGAATCTGAAGACAAGCAGAATGTGTTTTTGCCCCATGCTGTCTTCTTCTGATCAAATAAAAAACCTCCATGGGGTTCGGATACAGAGACTTATTCTTTGTTATTTAATATGAACCGATGTGTAGAAAAGTGTCATGAAGATGATCCCGCCATTTGAAGTCGTCACGCCATTGCAGGCACAAATAGTTCGCAATCACAAAGAGTATCAGCTCATTTTGCTTCAGTTTGGGTTAAGAACTGGAGTAGAAGGTGTGATAATTTAAAATTAATGAAGTTTTTAAGAAGACTGCTGAAACGTAGCATTTCCCTAACGGATACGAAGCACATTTGATGAGCAGCTATGCGAGAGTAAAATAAATTGTCACTGAGTTTCTCTAGAGGCGAGAATGAGACAAAATGCAAAATAATCCACCTCACAAAAGTGAAGTCATGTGTAAATCAGCCGCATTGATAAAAAGCTTTTCTTCCTGTTTATCTTTGTAATTGTCGTTGATTTAGTTTTTTTAGTGAAAGCAAGAAGTTCAATAAAATGTATTTTAATTAAAATAGTACTTAATTTTCTGAAACCAGGTTCTTCTGACATGTTTATTAGTCAGTCAATAAGCAACTTCTAGTCTTTTAATGTGGACAATAGATGATCAAGGTTTGGGATCTAGTCTGCAAAATGTCGCTGGAATTTGCAGCTTGGGGGATTTGTGCACATTTAAGAGGATTGCTTTGTGTCATCAGAACATTTTGTTCAACATTCATTGTCACAATAAAATGGACTTGTCTTAACTTCTTGGAA
>MU204446.1:22287011-22304599 GCA_017309775.1 Paedocypris sp. Pulau Singkep
TGTGTGTGTGTGTGTGTGTGTGTGTGTGCATTCTTACATAGCATTAGCTGTCTTTGAACCTCCATTATGGAAATAAAAGCAAAGTTGAAGTCTGTAGCTGGCGAGAAATGGATTTTCCCATTCTCACCTGGCAGATTTCCATCTTATTCAACAAACACATTTTTATTGATCCGGCAGGACACCAGCTTCGGTGTTTCTTTTGCTTATGGGATCTTTACAAAGAATCAATTAAAGTGACCAGTACTAATAGATTATTGATTCTATATGAAATCTCATGAAGCTCTAAACGCACTTTCGACGAGATGAAAAGCCCAAGGTCGGGATGATTTTTGCAATTAAAATCTCCCTTTCTGGTTGGATGAGGCTGAGAGAAGGTTGGGGTTCAATATGAAATTGGCTGGCAGAGTCCAACTCGGGTTGATCCTGCTGACAGGTTAATTATATGAACTGGCTGCGGTAGAGTGTAGCCTATCAGATAGAGGCAGAAATGAAAGCAGGATCATGGGCGGCTGCTGCAGTGAGTTCAGCTGTGAACTGATGGCTGCAGTAAAGGCTGCCGGCACCTGGCTTCACCCTGCTTTTCTGTTCCAAAGAGATAGAAACGTACAACTGGGGAGAGTAAAGACAGCCAGGCAGAGAGGAAATACGTCTTAAAGTAGCGTCAGTCGGCGATTATCACCTCTTGTTCTTTTCCAAGCTCCGAGTGGAAGAATCGCACCATGGAGGAGAAACAGGATCACGTTCCTCTAATTCAAAATCCGCTTTAAATGTGGGACAATGCGGTGTGTATGAAATGTCAACAACGTTACATGCATAAACATATGTTACAGAACACCCAGCGTGTCATAAAATATTAGATAAAAAAGCTAAAATACAACTTGAGAGTTTTTACAGAGTTTATAAAATACACAATTTGCATATATTTAATTATATATATTTAAAAAATATATGGGCTGCAAATGTTTATACTGTATATAGGTATAAATACATATGTATACCTATATTCAGTAAATACAAGACTCCTTGTAAATGCAAGTCACTTAAATGCAAGATTCTTAAGTGCACGTCAGTCTTCTGTCCCGTTTTTAATCCCATTCCAAAAATAGGGAAGTAAAACAATAATGTGTTATATGCTTTTTCATTAATGTGTTGTTTTAGAACTGGAGAGAGTGAAGAGAGCCAAAGACAGAGTAAAGAAATGCATCTGAAAATAGCGTCAGTCGGCCATTATCACCTCTTATTCTTTTCCAAGCTCCGAGTGGAAGAAATACACCATGTAGGAGAAACAGGATCACGTTCCTCTAATTCAAAAGCTGCTTTAAATGTGGGAGAATGCGGTGTGTTTATCTCCAGATCTAATGGCTTTCACTTTTTCCACAAGCAAGCAAACAACAATAACCCGAGCCAAAACGGAGCAATGCCGTGTCAGATCATGCGCCGATAATTGGGATCTTTTTGTGCGGCGTATGATAGATGGAGAATGTGCAGGAGGCAGGCGCAGACTGACAGTAGATTGAAGGGAACAGATATGTAATTGCGGAACAGATCTCATTTATCTGGAAAAATAATTAGTTTGCTCACAAACAGGGTCTGTGCAGCTATTTCATCTCAGCGAGAGAACGCAGAGCTCAGGTGGAATGGAAACGCTCCACGCAGAGCAAGATTAGTGTTACAGGAAGCGGCTGGTGCTGCTACTCGTGCGCTCACACCGATGTTATGCTAAACCAAAGCAAACAGCTACACCAGCTACAAGTTTAGGAAGGAGTGAAAGCCAATTAATTTGATTTGTCTAACCTGGAGAAGTGGAGAAAAGGCTTGCATCTCACCTCTGTATCTGGAAGTGTCACTCACACTCACACTGCACTTCTCCACGCTGGGTTTTGTTGGAATCTGGAACTGGATATGGAAAATTCCGACATGCCCCAGAGCAGAACATATAATTTTGATAAATATTTCTTGCATCTCTGTTGAATTCTGAAGGAAGCCATTTGAAAAAACATATTGATATAATTGAAGAAAAAGATAGCATTGCGTATTAAAATTGTGATATTTAGTACTGAAAAAATATTCAGTATACACAATGTATATGTATGCATGATATATATGTATTTACGCATTAACACAGTACTGTATTATATACATAAATATTTATATAATATGGTATATACTGTAGCATACATAGTATATGTACTATATGTGTGTATATATAATAAAAAATTAAAGAGACAATATGATTGCATGTACTGTATGAAACGGGCCAAAAGAACAAATATTGGATTTTTTCATTTTTAGTTTTTGTTTATTTATTTTTTATACCCAAGTGAAATAATGTAAAGTTTTATTTAGGACAATGACATTGAAAACGTAAAGTTTGTGCATATGTATTGAGACAATAAAAGAGAAAATAAAATTATGTCATGCAGGAAAAAACACAAAGATTGTCTGAATTGTGGGAAATGTGAATGTGTTACATTACGGGGGAAAAAAAGATGCGTGAAAACAAAACCTACCTGCTGTGAAATATGACTTTAATTATTTGGCCATGCAGCTTCATTTACCAATCAACACTGAGACGACTGAAACTAAATTAAAATTGATTCGCTAGTATTGGCAGCATTAAGAGTCAGAGCTTCCTGTTTGGATGAGCGATGCCAGAGATTCCATTAATGCCTCCAAATCAGTTTGAAACTGAAAATAAAGCAAAGCACTTCACCTCTAAATGTGCGTGAACCGATCCACACGCATCCAGCGTTTGATCACAGCCAGAAACGTGTGCAGCTTTTTCATTTGAATCAGAAGTCCCGTGTTTAATCAAAGGTAGAAACGTAATTACCTCAACCCGACGCAGAAGAGCTTTTTCACATAACCAGCCGATGCACATCAGATGGACTGTTTCATTAATGTGTTCGCTTGTTTCCTATGTGTTTTTACAGCACATCTGTGTGCATTTAAGCAGAGGAATTGTGTTTGTGAATGTGCATATGCCCACCTCCCTCCCCCTCCCCCCTCCCCAAACCCCCAGATGGGCTTCAGCTCGTAAATCACAGGCCTGTTGGTTAATGAAAATCTCTGGCGGGAGGGAAAGGGAACGATGCAGAGATGCAAGAATACTCCTCCTTTCTCTCTTTCCCTCCTCCTCCTCCTCCTCGATCCAGTCGTCTCCTTTCCTCTCGCCTGCTTTGCTTGGCACCAGTCCATCTCTGCAGTTGGATGAATGTCACAGGTCTGCATACTAACCAGGCAGGGAGCCTGGCACTTGGCAGGGCACGGAGGTTAAACAGGATCACACGCACATTCAGACTGTGTGTCAGTCAGAACCAGCGGCACCCAGGGGCCGTGCGAGAGACGCTCCAAAAATGCCACTAGTCTGACCCCTGAGTTGTCTAGAATGTGTCACGATGATTGGATCAGGCCAGCTCCCGCTAGAGATGGGTGGAGGTTGTGCTCGCTTCCAGGCTTGTAATCCTCTTTCCTGGACTCCAGAGGGCTGGAACCCCTTATGTTTGTTTGGACAAATTCTAGTGAACCGCGGTCGGCATATGAGTGCTGACATGGAGATTAGACTTCGGAGCGGTAAATACAAGCCTTCGTCACGAAACCAGAGGAAAACTTATTTTCAGAAAAAACGTGGCGTGGTTATTACTCTACTCTTGTTGGCTTGGACTGTGTAGGAGATAATGATGGATCTTGAGTGCGTGTAGGGAAAGTGAGTTTTGATAATTTAGCCTCTTGGAACCATATTGAAATCAAGTGAAGCTACACACACACAAACACGGAGCATTGGGCGGCATTAAGTTGTAGCGTGTGTGGCAGTGTCTTTCTCATGGACACCCAGGGGCTAAACCAGCAAGAGAGAGGTTTCAACCAGCAACCTCTTGGAGACAAGTCCAATTCCTCACCACAGGACCACATCTGCCACCAAATTAATTTACTCTCCTGGGACTCAAACCCTCAACCTTAGAAGTCCAATGCTCTGTCAATTACACAGCAGGCGTATTATCCCCCATTATTGTTTTAGGATTTCCAGATTTTAGGTTTGGAAGTTTCTTGCGAGCTTTGAAGGAGTTGCCCACATTTCTTAAACAATTCAAAAAATTGAATCTCAGTTGAAGCATGGTGGATCGTTCTTGGATTGCTTCACGGATTATCCAAATCTTTCAGAAGGACTCTTCATGTAGCATCATCCTGTGCTTTGGCTCGTACTGGAGTAGATGTTTCGTTTACCTTTGAGATGATTTCGCTAGGTTGAGACTTGTTGAGATTTTTGACGTTGGGTTCTTTGACGCTTGAGAGTGGCCGATCTTAAGTTACCACACAGTTAAGTAGGCACAAACCGTACAGGTCAATTTATTTACCTTTTCAAACCTTGAGGATAAATTTGCATCTTATATAGTTGTTAGGTCCAAAATTCTTTAGGTCCGGTCCTTTGCCCAAGCTACTGTACTTTATAAAGAAATAAAACACACGACAGGATGGATTTAAAGTTAATTTCAAAAACACAGAGGAGAGACACAGACTGAGACCAAACTTGCACCCGTTCCTTCATATTTCTTGTTCAGTTCTGTCATAAGACTTTATAATGAAAAAGATGACTAGACATAACATGTTGTCACAGTCAAGAGTATAGAGGTATAGAGAAAGAGAGAGAGTGAGTGTGTGACACGGATCATCGGCCAATTGGACTAATATAGTCAATTTAGTTAGACGACGGAAGAAAGCAGAATGTCATATTTTGGATACAGCATACTAGCAAAGATTTCACTTCTAGCACGAGGCGTCTACATGCTTCAAGGTTTCAGCTCTTCAACAATCTGATTTAACACACACACACTTTATGAAAATTTCAACCTGACCTCGCATTCGCATTTCAAGCGTATTTAGTATTAAACGTTTAAAGCCTTCTAAAGCATATTCCCTTTACCAACAGTCCTTTTGGAGCTGTGATTGGTTGGCTAATGCTTATATCACCACCAGTCCCAATTACAAGGCCTGTTTGCCATCAGGCAAGCCGCATTTGGTCATCTGGAGCAGAAAAAGGTCACGGCGGTCACTCCCGCATCAGCCCTTTGGTTTATGTGTCAGTGGGTCTTAATGTGCACTAGGTGGGTGCCCATCTTTCAGCCATATGCTGGGAGCACAGCCAAGGGAGTAGAGGAAGGAGTCCGGATGAGCGAGACTTTGACCAGCACACATATACACAGTCGCCATCCTGCTGCTATGAATACTAAATCCTAGCCACCTGCTAGTAGTGCGTCACAGTCGCTCGCTTCATCATTCTCATGCACACGCAGCTGAGACCATACACTAGTTCTCCAGACACTTTTAAGTCCCATTTCACTTCACAGGGTGGGAAAGATCACTCTTGTGATTTGTCCTGCTCTTAAAGGCAAGTCGAAGAGAGACAGATACAGGGGAAGAGTAAATAACAGCATCTTTTGAAAAGTCGAGTCATGGCCTTTTATCTTTCCACTCCAGTTTCTGTTTCACAGGGTATAAGGTTTCCCATAACAGGAACTTCCTGCCTCTTGAGTTCTTTGCTCAAACATAAAGCATATCCAGCTTTGTGGCTAGAGATATGGAACTCTTGCTTAGACACATCTGTTTGTCTTAAAATTGATTTCTTTAGTTATAATGGATGGGTTTTATCAACTGTAATGGGATTTGCTTAAGTGGGGAATGTCCATGAATTAACCGGGTTGTATTGTGACCCAGTAATATATAGACTAATGGTTGTGTTTAAGATGGTGTTTACGTTGGGCTTATTTAGGGTGGCAAACGAAAAAGTAGCCCGTCTCCCTGGCGCAAAAAGGCGCCCTCATTTATTCGTGGAAATGGTACATGCCATCATTTATTCACATTTGGAATTATTGCAGTCATTTTCAAGTTTGATTTTGACCAGGCAATGATTATTGCCAGCTGACAGTGTTAATTTATGCTTATATATTTCTGTGTATATTATTTTCAGTATTATTTAGGTAATTGTTCTAACAAACTACAGAATTTCCTGTTGATTATCTCGTATGAAGCAATTTATTTATGAAAGAGTCATTCGAGTTGTTTAAGCTCAAGTTCCAATCGCATTTAGTGTCATTTTATTAATTCATATTCATTCAACCGCATCATACAAAAAATGTTCCTTTTAACATAATATGTGTCCTTGGTTCCCATGGAGACAACATCATCAGACATGACCCTAGAGATTAAACATATAATGTGATCTGTTATGAAACTTTGAAATATTGTGTGCAACTCAAATCTTCAGGAATGAGTCATTTTGAGAGCAGATTTATTTTTGTCAAATTCTCCATCTTTGTCAAAATGAGTCTGGAAACGTTAACTAAATCTGATGTGAAGAACTATCCTTGAAAATGAACTCAAATCTGTAATCAGATTAATATAAAAGATGTGATTTCGACCACAATTTCTGACTATTCAAAAATATGACATTAAAAAAGCACTGAAAAGTGACATTGCTTTTCTAAATTGGAAAAAAAAAAAAAAAAGATCTTTGGAGCTGGGCAAATAGTGCAATTATTGCCTCTAAGGCACAAATAATTATTCAAATCATTTGTCAAATCAATCATCAAAAAACATTTTATTTGTCACATACATGTGCACACATGCGATGACATTTGATGACTGAAAAAGAATTAAAATGGGGAGGGGGCAGTGCAGCATTGAACTAGAAACGAGTTTAAAAATGTAATAAAAGAATAATATAGTAAAATACAATAGAAAATAAAGCTAAAATACAATACAATAGATGCCACATAAATGTAAAACATGAAAAATAATTACATATATATCTGTTATATTGTGTTATATTCATTCCATTCCATTCCATTCCATTCCATTCCATTATATAAATATACACACACTGTATATGTTTAGATATGCACACATATATGCCCACTTCTTTAATATATGCGTTTAATATAATATGCCCACAAAACGTATCTACTAGAAAACCCTTCTGTCTTCCACACTGTACCTTTCTGTCTATAAAGTTATATAAGAAGTTCCCGCCCCCTCACCTCCAACTATACATCCTCATCCACCTTTCACTCTCTGTCTCTAGGTCCCGTTTCATTTATGCAGGCTCTGCACATTCTCCTTGGTCTCATCTTAAGGATAAATATTTCATTGGCTGTTAAATATAGCTTTGCTCACAGTAGAGCTGACAGAGCAACACTTCACTTCAGGAAAGGGACTTAAAGAGGGTACAAAATAGTTGAGAGGACACCAAACTCAAAAGAGACTCCCCTCCATCCAGGATTAGCCCGACGTCTGTTCTCTTATCGCCCAGGTTCCTCTGGTCAAACAGCCGGTAAAGTCTGTGGAACATGTGCTTCCATCTGCAGCATGTTGGGAGCTCTACCCAAGATGCATGTGAAAAGCAATAGATGGCCTTCGATTAGGCTTTGAGGCAGCGGCTGGTTAAGCTTATCAGTAACGTTCGCAGAAAATGTCTGTTATCTGCTGTGTCTTCAGAGACATGGCTCATTATGACTCCACCTCTTATGGAGAAACATGAGTCCAAGCTGAAGCATAAAGCAACTGTGTAGGAGCAAGAGAATCAGAGTGTGCGAGAGAGAGAAGATAAGGAGGAAGAAGACGATTTAGAAGAGCCAGATAGTGGTTCTCAAATGGCGGCCAGTCATGGATGAGAATGTGGCCTGGCGATGCTGCAAGAAAAAAAAATGCATACATATACCACTTAATTTTATAAAAAATATTTTGAAATGATAATTTACATGTGGGTTATAAACAGTAGAGTAAAGTACTTGAGAAAATGGACTTTGCTACTTTATACTTGTACTGAGTATCACATTTTTTTTACCTTTTACTCTGTACTTGACTACATTTGAGATTGAGTATCTGTACTCTTTACTCCACTACATTTGAATGGACAGTTTTCGTTACTTGTTATACGCGAATGTGCGCGACAATTCGACATTTTCTTCCAACACAGTTCATTTCTTAGACGGACGAGACAATATCGCACAGTATTTTTTGCATAGTTGAGTTTGACTGAGCTTTTTGTTTTTTGTTTGTTGTTCTGTCTTTTTTTTACAATTACATTTCATTTTTATGTTAGAAAATAAAACTTCATGAATACAGTTTCTTGTTTTTCACTTTTCTTGGTGTTTTTTTAGCCTTCTAACGTACGTTTTTTCAACTTTTACTCGAGAATTGCTAACTTGTAACTTGTAATGGAGGAATTTTCACATTAAAGTATCTGCACTTTTACTCAGGTGAGGTATTCAGGAACTCTTTACACCTATAGTTATAAATGCATCTCACGCAGGTTTGAAAATGTTTGCAGAATCACGGCATACACATATGCAACTTAGCTTACTGGTAAATTGCATTAGAAAGCAGTTTTCAAAATTGGAAACTTGTGACAATTTGTGTGCTTTTAGCAAACTTAATCAATTTGCAACTATGAAATCTGTTTGACTACACTAAAATATTGTATGGCAGCCGCTGGCAATCAGGCTAATATCGCCCGACTACTGAACTCAGTCTCCCATAAGCCTCAGTGTCATCTCATTCAAGTTCAAGTTCAAGTTCTGAGCATTTGTAAGGCACTTTTCACAGTTTTAGCTGTCTCATCCAACAGTTATGACCGACTATGAAACCTAACTGTTGTCGACTGACAAACTTTGACGCAAAGGCTTGTGGGAGACTGAGTCCACGTTTCCTAAGATGTAGCCACAATTGCCAATGGCTCCACTACACATTCTGTGTGACACTTGTTCTTTTCTTCCGAAACTTTTAAACGTTCTGACAGTTACCACAATGCTCCTGAAATTGGTGGCCAGAGTGTTATGCCTCTAAACCGGCTGGTGTAGATTCCATAAAACCAACTTGGTTTGCATTCGTTTGCACATCATATGCAAATGATATGTGACCCGTGAGACTTGTATTGTTGAGCAAAGAACAGGTTGAGAAGCGCTGATTTAGAGACAGAGCGAAAAGAGAGAGAGAGAAGGCGAGCTTAGGCATGCATCCGCGCAAGCAGATAATGAATACATGAATCAGTTTGACGTTTTGAGAGTGTGGGAGGCAAGAGTGGTTTGAACAGATCAAATGATGAATAACTGGCCAAATCTGCACTACATCAGGAACCTTTGGGATACGGAAAGATCCGGAGTGTGCTGCCTTTTGCAGTGGGACCTAGTGGAAGACAGAATTGTGTAATGCAAATCATCAGCTTTGGGTCTATAGACATTCTACTTTCATTCAGTTATTGTGCCTTAAATATGCATTTTTTTAGTGGATGGCACTTTATTAATGGACTTATTAACTAAGTAGAACAAGTTCAAGACCTGGTCAAAGAGTTTCTGTGGGGAGGTTGCACCTACTTCATTTCTGGGTCACATGGAGCTGGAGCCAATCCCAGCAACTCGGGCTGAAGGAGTGACACACCCTCTGAATTGATGGCCAACCAATCACAGAGTGGGACACACTTTCACACTCTCAATGCTGTAGCCAAACAGAACATTTTAGTTTATCAGTTCCTGTTAGTTTTGAACAATTATTAAAAGCCTTTCTACACTTAAAAGTCAAGTCAGAGATTCAGAGGCATTACATGTTAGCATATTTGATGAGTACTTAGTTATATAACCAAGAACATTTTTATAGTACATTTTTATTAGTGTATTAGTTTATTAGCACAATGTTTTTTTTTTTTTTTTGCCAAGCTAAGCTAATGGTTTTGTTGCTAGTGCTAAGATAAGGATTTTTGCCGTTACCGCCAGGCATAAAATATTTTGTTTAAACAAACCTTGAACATAAAATTTGAATGGTAGTTGTGGGTAAATTCATGCTCACTCTTTCACTTTTCCACATCATGCCTTCATTTGGTACAAAGACTAATTAATACGAAAGAGCTCAAGCTACCTAGCATCTCTCAAACAACGCTTAGTATTTACAGCTGTAGATTGCAGTGTTCCTCTCCGCTATTGCCGTCATGTTTTTGTTTGTTTCTACTTTTCACATATTGTTTAGTCGTGTTCTACATGGATTAAAGTTAGCGACGTTCTTACGGAATATTCAGTGGATCAACACCCTTGTCGCCTTCTTACTTAAAAGCTTTCGATCTGCGTTAATTCTTCCCTTACAAATCTATTTTTACGGCATCTCTCAGGGAAGTTGAGAACCTTTCTGGTGGCATTGAGAGATGTTAGCGAGATGTTCCCGTGCTATAAATGGAAAGATTCGTTTCGTTTTCTTTGTTGTGCGGCTCTGCTCAGAATCATCTCAGCGCTGTAATGACAGAGGTGGTGAGCGGATGTCCTTTGTCTTTTATTAGCTGTAAATGCATGTGAGAGACTTCATGAAGGACTCGACCCAACACACTTTCATTTCCTCACGATTTATTGTTTTAATTGTAACTTCTGTTTAGACGTACATGGCAACAAAGAAAAGGAAGAACCACGGGAAGTGTTTCCTCCTTTTTACATTTGCATTTAGTTCTGTTGCTCCGAATGGTAGTGAGTCTGAACTTTTCTGTCTTTACCTCATGGAGGGATTTAATGAGTTGGTCTCGGTTTTCTCTCTGGGGAATCTTTGGTCTAGACTCTTTCAACTCTTCTTCACAGAGCTAAACTTTTTCAGTTCTCTTATTTAATTACAGTTTTATGTATGTATTGGAACACATAATACAGTTTGTATTTTGCTTCTTTATGGAATTTTACAAGTTTTGTCTGGAATCTTGAAAATTCTAGATAAAAAAAACACTAAAGAAAAGAAAAAAACAATAATAAAGTACAAAGTGCCTACTTGAATAATCATTTTTATGGGGAAATATTATGTTACGCATTATTGTACAATAAATGCCTTCAGTATATACTCACAAACATGCAAAAATACAGTACACACACACACACACAAACACACACACATAATGTAGCAGAGCAGATTGCTAAATAAGAAATTCATAATAAGGATTAATGATCCAGAACCAAGGGTAAAACATTTCAGTAAAGTTAAAAAAAGTAAACATGAAAAAAGGGAATAATAGAAATAAAAATGCCTATATTAGCATTTGCCTTTGCAATGTTTTTGATTGCAATGCCTTTTCACTAGCATTTGTGACCAAATGTGACGTTGCCGCACTGGACTGAACATGTCACTTTCTTTCATTGCATTTCCAATTTCTTTTTTTTTTTACTTTTCTAAATCTGTAAAGACACTGGCTATTTTTTTCTGAACAGCCAAGATTTGTGGGTAATGTAGTGTAACATTCTATAGGGGTTTCTTGCCTGACAGAGCGATAGCTGTTGTTCAAGGTTTCTCTCTTGTCAAAGCCTCCATATGTACAGACGTACAGTGCAATGAAAATACGGTTTCCCTGCTTTCTTTGCCACAATGTTGTGCTGAAGTCATTGCAAGCACAACTTGAAAAATCAATGATGGCTCTGAAACTTCACCGGCCTGAAACGTAAAGTTATTGTGCTGGCATAGCGATACATTATGTGACCTTGTTGCAGTTTTGCTTGCCTCGTACATGCTGTTATCGCAGAAAGCTTCGTGAAGAATGGAAGGGATTTTACACTGGCAAAATGAAAGGAGAGATGTGGTTCACGACAAGCTCCATGGTTAGATTAAAACCCCCTGTATTCATGTTCAAAAATTACTTTCAGTAATATCATAGAAAAAAAGTCGGGCCTGTAGCACACTGTAGTCACTGTCCTGGAAGTAAATCATATTTCACAACTTTATGTCATTCAGGGAGAAACTGTTTTCATTCGTTTGACAAAATGCTGAATTCTTAGGTTTTTTTTTTATAATTTTAATTCAATATTTTAATATCATGAAAAAAATATCTATGTAAATAATAAGAAAAACAATGTGTGTGTGTATGTGTGTGTTTATTTGTGAGTCTATATATGTATTATTTGGTGTCTATATATTTATTATATATTATCTATATGTATTTGTAGAATTATATATTTTAATGTATATAATTATGCCTGCATGGGTTTCCTCCGGGTCTCCGGTTTCCTCCCACAGTCTAAATCATGCGATCAGTATAAATGGAGTCTGAAAACAAACTCACAACTGTGAGTGAACGTGTGAATGTCTGTGTCAGTGTGTCCTGCTCTGTGATTGGTTGGCCACTAAACCAGGGAGTGTCTCGTTTTCAAACCCTGGGAGTTGCTGGGATTGACCCCTTGTGACCCAGATATAAGAAAAAAGAGATTAGAAAAATGGATGGATATACGTTATTAACCTTTTTTTTGTAGTATGTAGTATTTCTTGAATGTGTCTTTTAAAACTGGCAAGTTCAAAGTTGCTTTTCTGGCCAATTGAGTTGTTAAAACAACCAGCGCAAGTCATTTACTTAGCGGTTAACACCGGTTTTGTCCGTATAATAAGCTTGTAATTCGTTACCACGGAAGAAAACGACACTCCAAGCTTTTAACAACTCCATTAACAAATCTTTTAGTGCATGAAGAAGAGCTCTCATCAGCAGCACCTCATAAATCAACTAAAATGCTATAACGCTGGAGATTAGGCAGTAGCAATGCGGAGAATACGCTCTTGCGCCATACAGTATTTCCACAGTGTAATAATGGAGACATTTAGGGACCATTGATAAAATCCAATATCCACTCGCTCCCCGGATTTGTATTTGTTCCTAAAAAAAAATCAAATTACATGTGAAAGGGAATCAGGAGATGAGTGCGGGAAGATGCCCTAGGATGTGCCATGGAGGCGGGTGAAGGACAGGCCATGCTGTTATGCTGTGACAGATGCCTGTGCGCACAGTCATCGTCAGTTGTCAGTAAGCAAAAGCACTTGAGGCATTCCGCCCATTTGACATGATCGCCATCGGTTTTTATGCACACTTCACCTCCGCTAACCTCCATTTGTCTGTGACAGGCCGCCCCACTGAAGGGGAAAGCCAAGGTGGTCTGTCAAAGGTGCCTGTGTGTGAGTGAACTGAAATCCATAAGTGATGATTCAGCTCATTCAGGTATAAATATAGCATTAGACGGTTTAATATTCATTTAGCCACCCCAGGGCTATCGGACCACCACCGGCCAATCACAAACTAGTAGTCAAAACTTCAGGACCTATAGAGAACTGGAACTAGTTCAAGGTCCTACTTTTTTCAAACTCTGTTATCAACACAGCAATAGTTGGTTAATTTATTAATTTAGCCACCCCAGTGCTAACTGACCACCACCGGCCAATCAAAATCTAGAGCATTCACAACTTCAGGACCCTCAACCTTCTTTAAATTTATTACAATATTATATACATATATCATTAGTCTGCGTTAGTTTTACCACCCCAGTGTTAAAAGATCACCAGTGGCCATTCAAAGTTCTAAACTTTCTTATTAAGAAGTTCTAAAGTCTAAACTAACTAACCCCTACCGGCCAATTCATAAAGAGTACAGCTACAACTTTAGAACACATAACTTCTTTTTACCTACCTCATAACTTTCTAAATGTAAAATGTTATTGCATTCAGACATAAACAGGAGGTTAGTCAGTTTTAATTTAACCATTCGAGTACTAACTCACCCCTACCAGCCAATTAAAAAAACCCTACAGCTACAACTTTTTGAGCCCTTAACTTCCTCTTGGATTATTACATTTAGGCATAAACAGGTTAGTCAGTTGTAATTTAACCATATGGTGCTAACTAATCACCACCTGCTAATCAAAATCAAGCAGTCGCTTTGACAGCTATGTTTAGCTCCAATTTACCACCAGGTAAAATTGTATCATTAGTCAGCTTTAATTTAACCATTTCAGTGCCAACGGATCCCCACCAGCCAATAAAAACCCAGCACAGTTACTCGTAACTAGCTCTTACTTTATTTAGTAAGTCAAGTGCAAATTCAAATGTATTTAAATTTATTGGCATACATTATTTAGAGTAGGAAAAACAGCAAATATTCCTCGATTTTGTGCATCACAGAAGCTCTGTTCGGTCAACAGTCAGACAGAGACTCCCCGCATCACTTACACCACTCAAGAGAGAACACGGGGGCAGTGGGCAGTGGTGCATGATGGGAAAACTCGGCTCCGGTTCCCAAAAGACGATCCAACTCTGCGTGTGTTCAGTGTTTGATGTGCGATGCAATAAACAGCACAGAAGAACCCTGCTCATTCTGCTCTCTCCCCAGAGATGGACTTGAGCATAAGCACACTAATGAGAGGGGTGATTACGGGTAAGGCTTTCAGGAAAATGTTATAAATGTAAATGCGCATGGCCGTGTGTGGTGAACGAACACATGTGTGTTTTAACACACGGACGTGTCTGGGTGCCAGGCACTGTGGACGGGATTAATAGTGATGCCTTTTTAATATTTGAAACCCTCTTTTCTTTCATCTCTTCGCTTTGGGAGTGTTGTGCCCAGAGATTGAATGAGAACATCCGAGAATTGCAAATTAGAAATTTGAAATGCAGCATTTTCTAAATGGGTTGATTATGTCCACCGCCGAATTGTTGAGCCGCTACATTACATTACATTACACAACATTGTGCGCAGGGCATTTGATTTGCTCTCATATTCAAAGCTGTACTTAAAACACGCTTTATTCGTTTGTAGCAGGGAGAGAGCAAAGCAGTTGTAGCATTTAATATGTTTCCTTTGTGGCTCACTGACAAACTTTAGACTTCCGCTCGACTGTTACTTTCTTTATTAAGTAGCTTGAAAGACTTCTTGTAGTTTGTTTTTATTTATTTTTTTCAGAACCTTGTCTAAACAAATTACATATATATGTAATTACTGTTTTTACTCACTTAGCCAACAAATCCAGCACTTTATAGGTGTATTTATTCTGTCGCCATCCCTGTTTTTGTTGTCAGGGTTTTTTGTATATTTGTATTGTTTTTTTGTCCTTTTTTTCTGATTTTCTTTGCAATCCCAGCAGCCAATCCTAGCATCTCTGGTTCTGGAGGTGGGACACACACACACACACATTCTCACATTCTACTGTATGGACATCTTTCCAGTTTTTCCATTTTCTCTGCATAGCAACAACATCTCTAATTCTAATTAATTTAAGTTAATTAAATTTAAGCAGTTTGCTTCATTTAAACTTTGTATATGACCAATATTTGAATAACTCGGGTGTATGTGTGCTAGTTTTGCCTCACTAGACCAATTATTGCCATTAAGCAAGGGACTAAAAAATAAAACCTTGGCTGCTAAAAAAAAAAAGTTTTTAAGCATTCGAGATGAATTAAATGTTATGACAAACCATTTGGGGAATAACAAGAGGGGGGATTTATCACTAAATAACCGGGTGTCAAGCAATTATCATGTTCTGCCTGAGCTGGTCGCACGCAGAAGCTTCGTCTGATGTGCAGGAAGTGCTCTCGAGTCCCACGGTGTGAGCGCGGCGTCTTGCTCTGGTCTCTGCTGGGGACGGGGAACTCTAATGAATACATTACACAGTAATCATCTGGCTATATTTTGTCTTCCTTTTGCATCTTCCCCTGCGAGAGCCGAATTTCGTAAATTTTTGTCATTACAGCAAAACCCACTGCGGATTGAGGAAATCGTTACTACCCTGCAGACTTAATTAGTCTGGATGGTTGGGGTCACATCCCACGTGCACTCCGCTTCCGTTCCCATTCGATAATCCGTCGATCAAAATCCGAAGAAGGAATAAAGCGCGGCATTGTGGGTGCTAAGCCCGTGCGTGGTCTCCGTAGGCCCTTTGATTTAATAAACCATCAATGATGGCTTCTAAAGCAGAGCTGATTGCTAATAGCTCTTCGGAATCCCAACGCATCGATTGCGATGTTCATTAAATTGCCGAGCACTTCCTCGAGAGATCACGTGTTTACCTCGTATGATTTTTGTCTTCTTAATTTGCCGCCGCGATGATTATTGCATGTTCCGGCAGTCCTCGCCGGAGGACGGACTCAATATGCCAGGTTTTATGAGCATCTATATTAAAGCTGTAGTGGTGAGAGATCAGTCTGTAAGTAGCCGTGGGTCACACAGTAAACACTGCTGATTGCTGATCGACTCGCCGGTCAGCAGCAGTATAGCAGTCAGGTTGGAAACACCACTCTGGAGAAAAATGAGGCTAATAATCTACACAACAGTATCCTCCGATTTAACAGCGAAATGCTGCGATCAATGGTCATTTGATCGATGCTTTTGAGATGATTTATACGCGGTCATAAAGGCCTAGTTGTGGACATTCGAACAAGAGGATGTGAAAAGTCCACTCCACAGGGTTTTAAAGGCTAACGTGGCTGTTGGATTATGGGTAATGTAGTCATCCATCTCAGCCTTCTCAAAAACAAGCATCTTTGTTTGCTTTTTCTCGTCTCGACGATTCTCTAATCCGTCTTCGTCTTTCCCGCACCAGCAACCCGAGATTTATCCATCAGTACGTGAGAACAGCAGATTGATTTGACCTTTGCGGTGCGGCTGCAGGTGTTTGCTGCTATTTGGGTTGCGTTGGGATTTTCGTTTCCTCTCCCGACCCTCGAGGTCACATGGTTTGAAGCACGACAAGACGTCTTCTTCTCCTGCCAGATGCCCAATCCAGATGCAGGCAGTGACATTATTTTTTTATTTTTTTAGCACCGCATATTTCTGCTTTATTTCACTTTGCGGCAGATGTCGGAGAGATTACGGGATGCATGATGTGTGCCTGCGTTGTGTTTTCGGCTTGTGGACATGCTTGGTGGCAGCATGATTGTGTAAACATGTACCAGCTTGCGGTGGGCTCTGCTGTTGTATTCAGAGCGACTGTTAACAGCTCAGCAGATGTTCCGGCCCCCGCTGGAGACGGGAACACGGGAAGGGTCAGAGCAACTGGATTTATTGAACATTTGGTCCAATTCTGATGTAGATTATAAGGTGCGCACCCCTTTCGGAAGCATATTTCTTGAGAATTGATGTGACCAGCATGCTGAGTTGTGTTTGGGTCGACATTGTGTGAAACCTGTGATTTTCTAGAGTCCATTTATTTACATATATATGATCTCTCTCACTCTTTCTCTCCCTAAATATACTCCCCCTTTCTCTCCCTAAAAAAAAAGAAGAAAAAAAAAAATATATATATATATATAGAAAAAGGATTTAATTGTGTCACAGCGGGGAAATTGCATGTCACGGCAGCAGTATATATTAAAACATGTATATGAAGAGTGAAATAGGCAAATAAGCATGCATGCATTAACATAAATAACACTGCACACTCGCTTTGGATAAAAGCGTCTGCCAAATGACTGTAAAGTAAAGTAAAGTGCACACACTATAAGTAAATAAACATAATAATAACACACCACATGTCATAATGAACAACACAAACCATAAATAAGTATATATTATTTATATAGTTACAGACAGACACACACACACTCAAAAATACTAAACGTATATGTACAATTTCCCCTCCCACCCGCTGCACCACACGGTAGAGTCCCTGACCAGCTCCTTCAGCACTAGACTCCTCCATCCTCAGTGCAAGAAGGAGCGATATCGCAGGTCATTTATACCCACGGCAATAAGACTATTCAATCTGTCAATGCAATAACATTCAATAACTATAATAACTTATTCAACACTGTTGCACTGTAAATCCTTACTG
>MU204446.1:22306471-22367049 GCA_017309775.1 Paedocypris sp. Pulau Singkep
ATATATATATATATATATATATATATATATATATATATATATATATATATATATATATATATATATATATATGTTTATATAGTTACAGACAGACACACACACTCAAAAAATACTATACGTATATGTACAATTTAGCGGAATTCAATTTTACATTTATTGAGGTTTAAAAAGTGGCTTGTGGTTAATTAAATTACGACATCGTTTGGCGTTTCCCACTAAAACGGCAGGATAATTATAATATCCATAAAAATCCCCTGATAACTACGCAGTTTCAGACTTGAACCCTTAATCAAACCAATTCTGGAGCAAGTAGAGGAAATACAGGCTTTTAATAAAGAAAAAGAAAATAACTTGTGGAGTGTGAAAACTTCTGAACAGGGACAACTGGCATTTGGTGTCTCCTAGTGCTGCCCTTGAATACACAGACCCAATAAAGTTGCAGCTCTAGGAGATGATTGTCCAGGTGTTCTTGATGAACCTGTCACTTCCTGAAGCAGCCACCAGGAGGAGCCACCTAGCAGAACCGTTACACCCTTCAATATGTTGATTTTGTGAGTCTGTGAAGCTGTTTATATAATAATCATAAGAAATAACAACAATAATATAACAATAATAATAATTTGTTAGATTTGTAAGGCACTTTACATTTGCGCACAGATCTCAAAGTGCCACAGGAAAACACAGAAAAAATGTCCTAAAGAGCTCAGTTAAAAAGACAAGTCTTGAAGTGAGGGATTTCACGCAGGTACTCAACGAGCAACCTAGCTGCACTGTTTTGTACAGCCTGAAGCGGATATTTCATAATATAGGTCCCGAGGAGGAGAGCATTGCAATAGTCCAATCGTGAGGAGATGAAAGCATGAATAAGACGCTCAGCATCGATCGGTGACAGGAAGAGACGGATTTTAGCAATGTGATTGAGATGGAGATGTGAATTCTCTGATGGAGAAGAAAGACGTTTTACATATATGGTGGACGTGCGGGTCAAATGATAGATGTTTATGGAATTTGAAGATTGAAGATTTAGTTATGTTGATGGTGGAGACCGAGAAACTGATGCTTGAAATTGAGCAAGAGCGTGATTTTGTGTGCCGATAATTTTCTCGCTGTTAAATTTGAGAAAGTTTGCAGACAGCCAAATCCTAATTTCTTCGATACGGGATGTAGGAACCAAACATCATGTTTGTCGATGATCTGGCCAAGAGGAAGTAGGTAGACATTGGGCCCAGAATGGACTCCCGGGGAACGCCACAATAATGTGTGGCTTAGATTTTATATTGACGCCCATAATCCAATTTTAAAAACTAGCCATTGAGCAAGGTTTATCACCTCTGTTCAGCCTTTGGGATTAAACCAACCTAACAAACTGTAAAATGCATGCTAGATGTCCCACTCTTCTCTAATCAACAGAGTCATTCTGAAGTCATCGTACTTGAACGTGTGATTCAATTAGCACGGCTCATGTCATGATGTCGACAGATAACTCTGATATAATGTGCTCAGTGTAATGGACATTATGGAAATAGGTGGATTATTACAGTTTGATTCATTTGATTAATCTTGATTAATCTTTTCTCTGTCCTCCCTCATTTTTCTGCCTCATCTCTTTCTTTCTCTTCCTCTCTCTCGCTCTCTCTCCCTCATGCAGTTGCTCCGACGACCTCCACAGTGCGATCAGAGTTCTTCAAGCCATGCCAAGACAGTCAGGAAATGGCCTTCTGTTTGAACGAGGGCGAGTGCTTCATCATCGAAACCGTGGCTGGTGTGCACAGACACTGCAGGTGAGTTTTATGCCTGTCAGACGGAAAGACGAGGTTATTTGTTCGATGAAAATGACAAACTCACCGGATCTCAATCGACAGGGTAGCCACATTTTCCTCTAATCCGTGTAAGAAATGAAGACACAGAGCCATATTCAGTCAGAGCTTGAATGACGTGGGGTATTGCAGATGACTTGGCACTAGTGATGGCCCTTTGAAAGCAAAGGTTTGAAGGGTATAATTAGAACACTCATCTGCCATGTTGACTGAATGAATTAACCTGAAGTATTCAATACTTCCAACCCTTTTAGAGATTAGTACTCCGGCTTGAGCGCATAATTGCAGGTCTTTTTTTCTTTCTTTTTTTTTTCATTTAACAGTGTTCTAAAATATACATGCGAACAAAATTCTTATAACGTCTTATAAAAGGTTAGCTATACGTTATACGTTAACGGTCCTTTACTATTATCACATCAGTAGATTTAATTTGGAAAAAAAAAACATGCGCATTTTTACAAGAATGTATTATTTTTAACAGTAAAAATAATATTGAATGTATTATTAAGCACATTTTATGAATATTTTGTGTTACAAAGAATTAAATAACCCTACTGTCAAAACAATATTTTTTTGCTTTATTTGCTGAAGATCCTACTGAACCGAGATTTGAACCTGCAAAGCTTAGGTCGCAGGTTCAACTCCCTTGGCTAAACCTATAGGAGCTACAAGACGTCTAAAGCTGCTCAATATATATTTTTTGCGGAAATAGTTGTAAATCCCAGAGTCGATGGCCATTAAAGGCCACATTCGAAACATCAATTTTATGTGTTATTGACTTATTTCCAGATTGTATATTCTGTAGTTTAAAGAGGTTAAGTTTGACTTCTTTCTTCCTCCATAAAACGACATGAAATACTTGCTTTCGCCCTGGGATTTTTATTTCTTTCTTTCTTATCGTTGGTACCTGAGGCAAAGAGCTTAACACAGGCTAATGCATCCGGTACACTCGGCTTCCAGTATTTATTCAGAGGATTTGCTCATATTACTGTCTTTCTTTCTCCGTATCTTCTTCATTATCTTTCATATTCCTTTCTGTGATTCTGCCTTTTATCAAAGCCCCTAATGGGATTGTTGTTTCCAGCCATCGCCATAGAAACACATCTTTGCTGTTCATTAGAAGCACAGAGAGTGTAACGTCGTGTCCAAGTGCGGGCGTAATGAAAAAAACTAGTTATAATTTAATGTTCGTGACACGAGGCTGCCTGCAGTATCACTCAGTTCGTGCACTGGAGAATTGCTTTCCATCACATTTATTGCTGTTTAAAAGACAATAGAGGCAATTGAATAGCTGGGATGATGGTGGCATTAGCTGGCCGTGTGATGCTTGCGTGCTTCATAAGCAAATTAGATTTATAGCCGCGTCTGTCTTTTCAAAAGTGCGTTTCGAGGCTTGTCGTGTAATCACTTCTGTAGCCTGGAAATGTGCGGAGCGGAGACCGAACGAGATCTTCTGCAAAAAGCGGCGGTGTTGGGATTAATAAACAGAACGTGTCTGTCTGGCACAGAGGGGAATCTAGCAGGAAGGGATGCTCGCCGCACTCCACTGAAGACGAACGATAAAGACGTATGTGTAATCTTTGCGTAATCTGGGAGCAGGATCTCGAAAGCCCTTATAGATTTGAGGAATATGATTTGATGAAATGAGTCATTTTGATGACGATATCTTGCTTTCCCTCTTTTATACATCTCTTCTGGGTTGCGATTAAACTGTCAGATCTCTAGAGAAAGCATTAATCCAGGAAACCATTCCGCCGCTTACTCTGGCCTAAGGGAAGTGCTCGACTCTCACGCCTCCTGAATGCCAAAAAAGAGGAAGCGGAGACTTGAAGCGACAGTTCTGCATAATTGTTAAAATAATACTTAGGTTAATTTATGCTTAATTACCTTCTGCCATAGTAAGGCTATTTAATCAAACACAATTGCAAACAAACTTTTCTATTTGTCCGTCTTGAGTGGAACAAAGAACTATTATGGTCTGCGCTTAATGTTCAATGAAATGTGGAATTATTAGAAAAGTAATATTAATTGCTCAAAAATCACACATTAATTGGGAATGAGAATATTCATGGAAAATTGTACTTGTATGTATTAGAGAGTGATGTTTAGTATTAAATAAATATGCTAATAAGTATTTATTTAACAATAATATTTTTATTGTATTGTATTAAATTCAGTTTTATTGAAAACCTTTTTTCTGTTGTTAACCTTTTATCTGTTTGTTTGTTTATTTATTAATATATTCATTTAATTTAATTGTCTTCTTTTACTCTAAGTTCAAAGTATAACCAGGATATATTACGTATTTTTCTTAATAGCCATTCCTTATCTGAAGGCGAGACACACCCTGTAAAAGTAGCCAACCAATCACAGAGCAGGACACACAGACGCACTCTCACTTTTTTCCACTGAGATTTCTTTCTTTTTTATTATCATTATTATTCTCATTTCATGCAATTTAGTGTTATACGTTTCCATACATACCATAGAAGCGATACAATACCTATTTCTTGCCAATGTGCAGCTCAATATGTGTATTTAGGAGAAATAATGCAAGCGACAGCAAAATGGTTCAATACGGAGGCCGTATGACTGCAAGTCCTTCAGTTTCTGTTGAAATGGTCAATTGACTTTTTTCGAAATTGCATTGAGTGTTTTTACGTGAGGGTGCATAGGCAAGTCGTTAAATATGGATTTGTCATGATAATGGAGCGGATCGCATACAAAGCGTGTTGGCTCTCATGGAGTGTCAGGTGGCAACATCTCCGGAGGTTGAACCCGAGCGCAGACAGAGCGTCTGGAGGATGGGACGAACATCTGTGGATCTCTCATTCACGGTGTTTAAGTGACAAACATGGCGGTGACAGATATTTCAGTGCTGTCGTACTTCAGTGCAATTCGTACGTGGGATTTTTCGTGTAATTAATTTTACAGCGGACGGCGAAGAGTCTGCCGGTTTGATTCCTCTCTAACTGGCAGATTCTGGACTCAGCGATGGAGAGATTGGAGAACAGATAAAGACTGGGAGGTTGTGCTTATGAAACCATGTTGTTTTACGGAGGCATCTGGCGTGGATATGCTTTAATGATTCTCGGAGTTTATTGGTGTTTTTATTTATTTGTGGCCCGTTTTACTGTTGCTGTTGTTGTTATGGTGCAGTGGCCATGATAGCAGATGGAGTGCTCTCTGAATTGAATTTGATTTGAATGGAGACGAGTGAGAGAAGGAGTGATGGGAAGAGACAGGGGAAAGGAGCAAGTAGAGAGCATTTCTCTCCCCTGAGTGAGAGGAGATGTCAGCCAGAGAGCTTGCCGTAATTAATCATTCTAAGTGCACTAACAATGAAAGAAAAGGGGAATAAACATTCAATAATCACATCAGATGGGCATCGTCGAGCAGGCCTTTAAGAGCTTTGGTTAAGGGAGGTCAGATTGGAACCTAGATGCTGAGACCCAGCCTCTCAAAAGCAATCATGGATGCTTGCGTCACTCCTGAATGCATTTTTCAGTCCGTAAAATGACAGGCAGTGCTGTTTTACCGGTAGACGGCTCAAAAGTGAACACTTTGGCTTGTAGGGGGCAGACAGACTGTCTGAATTTGGAAAATTGGTGCTTTGTTGGGGCTTTAAAGTGGATGACAAATAACTTCTGTGTCTCTTTGCAAGTCTACGGAGCAAAATTCTGGATGTTTGTTTGGGAACTGTATTCAGTATGTGGTGGTGTTTGAGAACTTGTATTTGTATAGTTGACATTTAATTTAAGCTAGCTGAAACAGTTTGGTGTGCCAAAGTGCAAAGCTTATGTGAAAGAATCAGTCAAAACTTGAAGGCAAGCATGATAATTTGTAGACTCAATGCACAAGGCCAATTAATGAGATAATCAAGTAATCCAACCAATCAGCGTTAGGGGGAGTGTCCGCTGTGATTGAATGATATGTTGAGAATAAATAATAATGAATGCATGTAATCTGTGAAGTTGTCGAGGAACATTTAATCGGAGATTGATAATTTTGGAGATTGATAATTAATTCTCTGTCAAGTTTGTGTTTAAAATGTCCTATACGTTTTGCAATACATTTTCCTCTAGACATTGTGTGTTGTAGCATAAAACCTCACTTGAGTTAAAGTTCGTAAAGTATCTAATTTTAAAAGAGCTTAAGTATTTTACTCCTTGTGAAATTAGGTTTAAAAAAAACAGAGGAATGTGAAAAACAAAAAACTCCTTTTTATTTCCTAAGATAGAAATGAAATTTGACACATCAGTGTTTCAAAATGGCCGAACAAAATAGATTAAAAAAAGTCAGTTGCAGTCATGAATGAGCAAAAAATTGCACACGATAATTCAAATTCACATGATTTTGCTCATAAATAGAACCTTCAGCACCCTGCAGATGGCAATATCGCCTCATCCGCGCAAAAAATTAACCGCGGTAGAAGAAAAAGATGACGAGTTGTCACGCACAATCACAATGTGACGAGTAGCGGTAAGTGTCTATTAATGTAAAGAAGTGTAAAGTGTACATTGTACTTAATCAAAAATGTAGTCAAGTAGAGAATAGAAATGTTTTTATTTTGTTTTTACTATTTGGGGTACTGAGTACAATTAGCCAAAACATACTTACTGTAAGAAAAGTAATAAATTCCATCTACTCAAGTACTTTACACCACTGGTGGCAGGGGTCTGCGTCCCCGACACATGGGGTGAAGGGATAATCACTAGTTAAGGCTGTTAGTGCCAAAGCCGGACAGTATATGTGTGGGAAATATAATCTTCGTGCAGCCATTTTGCTTGGATGAAAATATGAGATTTAACATGCTACTGCTAAACCATGTGATTTATGTAGGGTCACTGCAGGGCACAGTAATTTGTCTGGCCTTTTGTCCTTTTCTTGATTATTTGACCTTTAAATCAAGCGTCTGGGTGAAATGGGAATGTATATGAAGGGATACAAGCAGCTAGAAGGTTTTCACCAGTCTGGTTTGTTTTTATAATATTTTTTACGTATTGTTTAGTGCTTAGAATCAAATTAAATTAAAATAAAATCATCAATGAAATGTAATTGTTTACTTAATTCTCTCAGCAAAAGTAATTTTAGTAAAAGTAATAAAATAATGAAGTAATGTGTTAATATCTGCAGTTGTTGTGTAGTGTTGATATGGCTTTTTAGACATTCTTTATATATTTTGACTTTGTAATGCATCAATTGTTTTTATTAATATTTGTGTATTTTAATACATAATCACATGTGTGCATTCCATTCTCTAGAATGCCTTATGCTATATAAGTGTTTACTGATTGTTAAGACAAAAAAAAAAATAAAGTTTTTAGTGATAGTTCAGCAACATTGCTTAAAAAGTTCCCAAGTTCAAGATAAGGCTTGAACCGCCATTGCTGCTTGCGGCTATATTTTTTTAATTAATTTAGCACTGGTCCCTTCCGGGGCTCCATACACAAATTGTGTTAATTCTGATGATGTTGTATAGCTTGTTTATGCCTTTTAGGAAAATCTGTCAACGCCTGACCGTTTGAACCTGAAGTTTGTTCTGCCGTGAATGTTCCGCAAATGTTTTCAAGTTCGCTTCATGTGTTGGGCAGGATTTTCCGGCTCAGTGGCTGTTTACTTGCAAGTCAAACGCTGGAGTGATCCATGTTGACATCTTTGTTAACTCCAATTAATGCAAATCACCGTGTCAATGGAATTGTCTCATCATCTCTGTGACTTTTGTAATCGCTGAAAAGCCAACAAACCACACGCACAATCGAAATCAAAAACCGAACTTTTAACACACACACACACACACACACACACTGTAGGACGTTTTTTTTGCCTCGAGTGTACCACCAGCATAAATAAACACCCTATTATCCCCGAATGCGTCTAGATGTTTAGATTCTCGAGTTGAACTTATATAATTATTGTTCTTATCAGAACAGCGGAGATTGAGACAGAAAAGAGGAAGTGATGTATTGAAAAAAAGGTAGAGAGAGAGAGAGCTGCAAAATACTATTTTGACAAGGCGCCCCTTTCAAGTCTGAAGGCTTGATGTGCTAATTACATGCAAATATATGCAAACGAGCCTGCTTGGTGCCCAAACCCTGGCAGAATGTGTGAGGCAGAGAAGCAGTGGAGCGTTTTGGCTATAAATAATCAAAGTAAAAAGGAAGTTGCGATTTCACAATGGTCTATTTGAACAAATCCCACGTTTCAAGGCAGAGATGGGGACAGATTAAGAGCAGTGTTTCGCCCATCCGCTAATTCGACTCTCCGTATCGACCAATCGTCTTCCTGCTTCAAGTGCGTATTAAAATAGCTGCCGTGCCGAACGTCACAGTGATATTGTCTGATTCCTCGGGATTTGTTTTGTGCCAGATTGTACATCATCTGCTGATGAATGACAACTTGTGCATATTTACGGTGCGATGTGATCTCATTGATCATGAGATTTGTCACTGCCACAGCAGCTTGAATCGTGAGTGACGCGCTGATTCCCATCATTTCTGTAGGAATTGTCTCTCATTTTCTTTCACATTCCAAGAGTCGGAGATGAGAGACTGGATTATGCAGGTTAAATTATCAGTTTCAAAATGTTGCCGCTGTTTTAAATTCTCTGTGCTGAAGCCGATAATTTGCACCACACAGCCAACAAATGAAACCTCTCAATATTCTGCACAAGACGCATTTTTGCTTCCTCATTCCCTTCTTCATTGTTGTTTTTCTGTATTACCGGCAGAAAAATAGAATGGATATCTTTTTTTCATCCCAAAAGCTCTGAGGCAAGCGACAATGGCGGCATCATTTTCCATTTGGTAATGAACTGTTCAGCTTAATGTGTGCTCTGGAGCAAGAAGAGCTGAAGTTTCTGAGCAGCTCGATGAGTTCCTCAGTGAGGTGAGAGAGGGAATCATTAGGAGTGTGACACTCCGCTGGTCATGGCCAAGGAAAAAAAACGCACTGACCTTTCAGAGAACTGCTTTAGTTAATGCAGAGCAATGCTTCTGTGTGTTCCACCATTGTTGGAGTTTTAAAGCAACGTTTGTTTCCTCTTATTTGACTCACTTAAAGCCAAGATACAAAGCAGATAAATACACTAGCAAATTCTTTATGTTGCCATTGTTTTGAAGATGGCACATTGCAGAAGTTTTCTCAGAATGCGACGCTTTCGCGGTTCTACAGAGAGAAAAACAGCCTTTGGCACATTGAGAATGTAATTGAACGTGTTACAATAATCTAGAACAAGAGAAGGTTACAGATAGTGCAAGAAAATGCTAATTATTTTTTCTCCTCATTGCCAACTAGCAAACAATCTCCGGGGGATGCAACGCAAACGCAAAATCCCTGAACTTCTTTTCACTGGGTTTTTCATGGATGTGAAATACTGAGCTTTTTAGCCCATTAAGCACATTTGTAGATCCACGGCACAGTGGGGTAAGGTACTTGAGTACATGGACTTTATTTAATATTGCCATCTGCAAGATGCTCGTGAACGTGAATTGCACTATTTTGATCTGAGTTTGACTGAGACTGACATTTTGTTTTTAATCTATTTTGTTCTGCCAAAAATTTGTTCTATTTTGTTTTGAATCATTCAGATGCCAAATTTAATTTCGATATTTGGAATTTATTTCTATATTAGGAAAATTTACCTCATAAATAACAATCATCATGCTTTTTATACCCTAATTCAGTACGAGTAAAATTGGATATTTTTTTGGATAAGACTTTTACTCAAATCTTCTTGGAATTGGAGACTTGTAACTGTGAAGGAGTCATTTTTACAGCAAGAATTTGCACTTTTACTCAAGTATGGTTATCTTTACATCTGCACATCACACAATCCTAGATTATGTTAAACTCTTGATGGTGGTCTTGATCCTCAGGTGGCCATTTTGAATTTTATTCTCCATTGACTTGGTGATTTCAGCAGCGGCACTGAGTTTCTTTATTACGGCCTATTAGCAGCATTGTGTCTCATTATGGAGAGGTAACGCAGAGATCGATGCAGGATAGGGACCAGGACTTGAACACCGAAGCCTGTTATTCTCACTATAAATCTGCATGAGACCCTGCGCTCTGTAAACATTTATGGCCGAGTCTGTTCCTTTCACAGAAATCACAGAGGTGATATTTCCCCTTCCTAGTAAAGAACGGCTTCTGAGAAATTTCCAGCCATATAAACGTCAGTCTGCCAAAGCTGGGCAGGATTGTGCGGTGGTCCGCTGTATTGATCTCTACTGAAGGCTTTGCTGCTTCGCCGGTCTCCTATGGCTTATACCTGTAATTTCCTGTGTCGTTCAAGAAAGAAGCTACTTCTTTTTAAAGAAGAATAAAGAATGATCAATTCGGTAAAAAAGTGCCGATACGTGGGGGAGTTTACCATTGGCAGTCTGGAACTAAAGATCCCAAATCATCAAAAAGAGCAGAAAGGAAAAGCACAGTTGGAACGGCACTTACTATATTTCATTTAAATTTAATAGGGTCGGAGCTTCTACTCTCAAAGAAAATATGACACGCCGAGGGAAGTGTGTCTGCGCACCGGAGTTCACTCCAGAATCAAAGTCTTGTTATTTCTGCAATTCGCTCAGTGACGCTCGCAGCTTGCGTTTTTTTGTTGTCGAAATGCCCTGATCTCTTTCTCCAGCTGCTGTTTTCTGCAAACATGACGAGTGAACTCATAATCACAGATTTTTAAGTGGGCAGGCAGCTGAGTTAATCGCTGATGTTTATGGGGGCAGGGATGAACCGAGCCGCAGCCCCTGAACAGGATAGAGCAAAGAAAAGAGTGTCGGAAAGGGAAGCCATTTTCTCCCTCATCTTGCTGAAGGAAACATCTTTCCTTTGTTGGCATTTGCCGAAAGGTGGATGTTCGTTGCTTTTTAGGAAAACAAAGACTGCTTTGTGAGGAAAAAGTTGGGACTTTTAGTCTCACTCTAGTTCCATCCTGATTTCCCCCGGGGAGCTCCTTTGCATCTCTTAAAACGATGTCCTTGACGTTACAAAGGGGCGTATGGGGTGGAAGCGTGACAGATGAGGAGAGAGTGTCTCTGTGGTCTGTCACAATTTCGGGACATGCTCAGAGTCTCATGCTTAAGCAGAGGGTAAATCCTCCTTCATCCTGGATCCATCAGATTATATAAAGTCTCATCTTTTCCTGTCACAAATGGTTATGCAATGAAGTGCTTTAGATGGGTTTCCTCTCAATGCAACTCCGTTTCTCTGCGGTGCACTTTGACTTCTTTGTCTCAGCACCCCTGCGACTGGCATCTGGATGGCAAGAGTACCGTGGCCTGGATTGCGGGTGACGTAATGTCTGATGCGCAACGGTTTTTAAAGCTGATGTGGCGCTGTGAAATTAAAGGTACAGTAGAGCAACAAATTTGTGTGCATCATGATTGCACATTTATGTGAAAACCGTTGCTACATGGTTAGTTTTGTGTATTTATTAGTAGTATTACATGTAGTATTTGCTCAGTAGGTTTGTGCAATTAATCTCAACTGCAAAAAATACCATTTTGATTATTTGCAATTCAAAATGTGCATTTTCTCTTAATGTTTTATTTATGTCTTAGCTCGTTATTTATTGATTTTTTTTTATTCATAATTCATGTGTTCATGCTTGCCATGTCAGCCAATCGGAGCTGAAATTATGATGCAGGTGAGCGGGAAAACAGAACAGCAACATTTTTAGTTCACTGAACGGGGCAAAGTTGAAAAAGCTAAAGCCATTTTCAATATAGCAACTCAAATGGCAATCGCTGAATTCAGTGGGAAATCACAGTACAGTATGAGGTTTTGTACATATTGCACAGCCTTAGTGTAAAGTTCCGTGAAGCTCAAGTTTTATTTATAAAACGCTTTTGGCTGTCTCAAAGCAACTATACAGAGCCATTAAAATTTCAGTAGAACACACACACACACACACACACACACACGCACACACATACTGTATACTCTTACCTTAAACAAAACTCAATTGTAAGCCTAAAATCCCATCTTGAACCCCAAACTTGTCTTCAGAATTTTTAGGCCTAGACAAAAGTCCCCACAATTGTCCATAGGGTCACATACACACTCACATGCACCATTGACTTACATTAAAAATATGTCCCTCACTCTAACACAATTCATCGCCCTCAACTCGCCCCAAAAATCCCATCTTAACCTCAAACAGACATTCAAAGTTGTTCAAAAACAGCCACAGGACCCCACAAGTGCCCATAGGGCCCCGGTTTTGGCTAAATCCTAGCATTTGTAGCTTGCTCTCCTGGTCATAGCGAGTCTTAACATTTAAGACTTAACCGTCCTAACGACTTGACATTTTTCTTTTTTAATGACTGTTTTTTCTTAATTCCGCATAACAGCTTTGAGATGGTCTGTGACTGCGAAAAGTGTTATATAAATTTATAAATAAAGTTGAACTTGAACTTTTGGGCCACCTCTTGTGCCTGTACACACCAAACAAACAGAAACTCAAAAAAACATTAAATATTTAATTGGTATTGATGGCTTAAAACTTAACGATTTGTTTTTCTAATGTTTATTAGTCCAACAAGTATGGTATATCGTACTGAATTTGAAACTGATCATTTTCAGTAAATGTGTTTGTTGTTAACATGGCCATCACACTGTTTAAAACTGCTTTGTGGACTGTCCTAATCCACAGTTAAAATAAACGTGTTTTTTTCCACCCTGTCCCACAAGCTCAGAAGGTTTGATCAATTAAGTTCTGTGACGCAGAACAATAGGTGGAAGTTTCCAATGAGTCTGTAAATCAATAATGCACTCAGGGTTTGCTCTGCAGAGGATTTCCATGCGTCTTTCCCGGTGTATCTCATTCAGCAAATCTCACTGCCGGTCCAACAGTCGGCAAAATTGATTAAAACTGAAAATTGATAGACAGTCATGGAAGACAGCTTGACCAAAAAAATGAATAAGTAAAAATAACAATGGCAGATTGATGTGAGCAGAGGATAAAGATTCATCTTATAAAAGCGACATTTGAACAATAACTTCTCTCTGGCTTTAAATGATTTTTTGGGGGATTTTTTATCAAGCCAGAGAAAATGTGATGAGTGTTAGAAAAGCTTTGAGTTGTGTAAAATGCATGTGATGTGCTATGCAACTGACGCTGCAGACATGCGGAAGTTCAGTGGCATGTTTTAAACATTAATGTGTTCTCCAGCAATATCCCAGTCTGATCTGGAAACGTTGCAGCCGTAAATAATTTAGTTTGCCCGTATTACGTTGAACCAGAATGTCAAAGACGACCATGATTGACAGTCTTGACTCTTACCGTCTAACTATCCCTGCCCAAGGCCCAAATTACTAAAACCTAGTCGTTTTTAATGAGACCCAGCCTGGAAGGCAACAAGCCCATTAATCAATATATCAGGCTGAATAGGTGCAACTCCAGACTCCATGTAAGTGTATAAACAGGAAATTGCTATCAGAGAGAAGTGGTGGCTGTCTGGTCTTTTAGCAAATGTGACAGAACCATTACAGGCGAGACCTCGCTTTGAAAGAGATTACACTGATTATGTTGTTTTCTGTATAATCATCCATTATAGACCACAGGAAACTGTTTCCGCATCTTGCTGGAAATGGAAAGTATTTGTTTTCTGCGTGTGTTCGGCAGCCTATTTTAAATATAGATTTGCGTTCTGTTTCGCCTTTCTTCTGATGGTGATTGGTATTTTACGGTCATCCCTTTCCAAATCCGGCTTCACTGTGTGTGCTTCAGGGCTTGATTATCATAAATCCAACATGGAGGGCCCAAACTCAAATTGTGTAAAGCAGATTTTTGCCCCAAATAATCATGAAGGATCATTTTCCTCTCTCGCCTTGACCGTCCCTCGCCCTCGTGAGGAGTTATCAATAATCACGCTCCCACATTAAGCCTCTTTTTATCCACTCCATAGCTGCCAAATAAGCTGTGGGTAATCACAACGGTTAATTGTTGTAATTACAAGACGGGATGAGCTCCTTAGAAGCTTTAATATTACAAACACAACCTCCCATACGTTCTCCTAGTTCTGCCTTGTCAATCTTGTCAGCTAATGACCTTTAACTTCAGAGTGTGTAATTAACGCCCGCATCTTTCGGGTGGTTCGGGAGGAGCAGGAAGCTAGAAGGCAGAGGTTGCAGATACAGTAACAGGAGACATTTTGTCAATACTTCATATCCTGTATCGCAGTTCGGCAGCATATAATCCAGGTAACCAGTGAATCAACGGGATTCTCTTCACGCAGAACACTCCGAGAACTGTCTGTCTGTAGTGACAGAAGTTAGCGAAATCAAACAACGGTCTATAATAAATGTATGACCCCAAAGACTTTGAAGAATCAGTCTGTCTGGGGAAACTAAAAGCATTGGATTGGAAGGCAGGGGTTGTGTGACATTGGAGCTGAGGAGGTAATTTACTTTTGAGGACTTGCCCAAGGCTGCTTGGACTGATGCTATTGGAACTACTAATGTAGTATAGTAAAGCAATGCTGTTTCACTCTCATTTCTAGGGAGGGTTGGCATTTTGTACGATAAAAGACAGGTGGAATGAAAATGTGATTGTTTTAGAGGTCAGTAATCTCCTCTGATTCCAAGAAAAATGTTTATTAAAAAGAGAACCTGGCACGTAGCCTTCCTGTGTACAGAGCGCATTTGTTTAGCCCAGTAAACTGGGTTATCTACAACCTTTCGTCCCAACGTTTTTTTAAAAGCTTTTCCGCTGTTGGGTCACAGGGAGCAGGAGCCAATCACAAAATTGGGACACAAACTCTAGATTGGTGGCCAGCCAATCACTGAACAATTTAATCAATAAGCATATTTGCAATAATGTTTCTCCTTAAAAAGCGTAGAATCTCTGATATTAAAGGCATATTAAGTGATAAATAATAAGACAATTGATTACACCCAGAGAGTTTATCTCTATGTAACAATTTAACTAAAAGCAAGTGCACTTTTATTTCCAGTTCAAAACATCATAAAACCCATTCTGATTGGCTGCTCAATAAATGCATTGTTAGAACTGGTTTCAATGGTTTGATACAACTCTCTTCTATTTTTACATATTTTATATGATTTTACATATGCATATTTTTACGTTACATACTATTTAATATTATAATATTTTTTATATTATACACGTGTGCTTTGAGACAGTTGTAACTGTGAAAAGCCCCTTACAAATGCACTGAACTTGAACAACTCCCACCATGCGTTGCTATTGGTTAGTTTAATGTGAGTTGTCAATATGGCCACTAAGAATCTATTGAGATTGTGCTCTGCATTTTTTATTTTTAATCTTGTTATTATTTATTTTATTTTTATTCAAACATGTATACATAACAAATCATAACAACAAAAAAAACACACCATAATAAGTTTTTACATACATATTTTTGCACACAAAGTGAAGTGATAAACCCGGAGCAGTGGGCAGCCTTAAGCCTTAAGACACTTTGTTGCAGAACCATCCAGAGAGCGATTTGACCCAGCATCCTCTTGAACACATGTCCAATTCCGTACCACTGGTCTACTATTGTTTAAAAGTATATGTATATATATATATTTTTTTTTATTAATTTAGTGAATTTCATAAACATACATAAACATACATTCTGTGTGAGATGCTTAACGGATTAAAAGTGTCCTGCTATTGTCGCAGTCTGCCAACACAGCACAATGTGTTTTTCTACCTATCAAAAATAAAGATGTATGTGTTGCTTATATAGCGGCAGAACATGAAGACCAGGGGCATGATTTTGTATTCAATGGCTGTCCATCAAAGCTCTTTTGTCGCATACATAAATTGTCAATGACATGGCTGTGTTGAACAGGGCCTTGTGTTTTGAAAGGAGACATCGCAAGCAAAGCATTGACACATTTATTATTCCATTAAACCCAGCTTAGGTTAGAACAACTCATTAGATCAGGACTTTGAGCAAAGGCCTGCGGAGGAATTAATCTGCAGAGTCATGTTGTATTGTTCATTCTTCTTTGCTTTGTTTTTTTTTCTGTTGCATTTCTCAGTAGCTCTTTAGTACAAATAAAAAGACAGAACACTGGCATCTCAGCCACGTCTGCTTGCCATGTTTCCATTGGTTTTAATCAATCAGTTTCTGATACCGCAAACATGACTATTCTCCAGTCCAAGTTGAATGCCAGGACTGATCTGCAAATGTCCTGGAGAATTTGAGTGAGGTGTTTACATCGGAACACACTCGAGTTGTGGTCGCCTTTTCTGTGTTATAGCAGCTTGTGTGTCATTGCACTCAATTTTTGCATGCAGAAAGAGCAAACATAAGCCAATTCATGGTTGTTCTGAAGAGAGTCCTATGTAAATGCCCACCTGTTAGCACTAGCTAATAGCTTCTCTGTGTTTGTTTGTCCATTTACTGAAAGTCTGAACTAGGGACTTTAGGGAAATATGTTCAACTCGAAAAAATATAGTTTAATATATTAAAATGTGTAGCAATGACAAACTCACTCTCTTTAAAACTTTATTATTATAAGTATGTGAATGAACTGAACTATAGGTTAGTTTGAGATGGTTGGTAGGCAGAAAGGTAAGTAGGTAGAATGCACTGATGAATGGCTAGATAGACTGACAGACAAGTATGGGTGTAGATAGGTAGGGAGGTAAGTTGGTATGTAGGGAGGGCAAGTAGGAAGGTAGTTAGAAAAGGAGGTATGTAGGTAGGTAGGTAGGATGAGAGATTTGTATATGGGTAGAAAGTGATTTAGGTAGGTAAGTAGAGAGGAGGGTATGTAAATAGGTAGGTGGGTAGGTAGAAAGGGAGGTTGGTACAGTAGCTAGGTACAGGGGTAGGTAAGTAGCTAGGTAGGTAAGTAGGTACGTAAAGAGGGAAAGTAGGTATGGAGATGGGCAGGAACGGAGGTATGTAGGTAGGTAGAGGGAAGGTATGTAAATAGGTAAATAGATGGTAGGTACGAAGGAAGGGAGATAGGTACGGAAATACGTATATAGGTAAGTAGGTAGGTAGGTAAGTAGAGAGGTATGTAGGAAGGAGTGTAAATAGAGAAGTAAGAAGGTAAATATGTAGGTACAGTAAGTAGGTAGGTAGGTTTGTATGGAGGAAGGTTGGTCAAACAGATAGATAGATGATAGATAGGTAGACAGAAAGACCGATAGACAGGTAAATGTTCTTATTCAGCTCAGGTAATTTAATTATAGGAGAGCAATGGGTGAAAGCCAATTAACATAAAGATCTAAGTTTTCAATATAGACCTAAAATGTTTTTTCTTACCGTGTGGATATAGAAGACATATTCTTTGTCAAATCGAAGAAGCATCTTAGGTATTTCCTATTATCTTTAGACTTTCTGCTGATTGGATTATCCCCACTTCCCGATGTGGAGATTGGCTACTGGCAAAACGAGGTCACCTATCTATCATTTCAGATTCCAGCAGCACAGCGATTTAATGCTTGAATCTCACGCGCAAGCATGCCCAAAGAAGCACCTCACGTTTCCCGGCTAATCTTGATTATGTCCCATATTCCTCGTATGTATTTGTTTGCTGAGTGCAATCAGATTTGATTTTCACAGACCGCTTCTCATTTTCACAAGGGCGACGGTGATTAGGATTCCAGCGTGTGCACTTATCAGGTTTATAAGCAAATCCTAAAAGGAAAAGCCTGATTGGTAACGCACACATGCGCCGTATGGAATCAAACCGTGTTATTAGACAGGCATTCATGTTGCCTTGTGAGGTCTTTAAGGTGAGGCTTTTCTTCACCATGTTGGTTTTTATTTATCTTTGTTTTTTTTTCCATCCCCAAAAAAGCAATTGAAAGCTAGTTTACTGATAATGTGGTAAACACCTTAAAAAAAGCTGTTAATCTGAGAAACTGTTATTGAAGCTACTTCAGAGAAGCTCGTTTATGTCAAACTGACCTGATACGTCAGTGAAACTCAATTTGGTTTAATAGAGGAATGGCACGGTTTGAATTAAAAGTGCTGGCCATCCAACTCAAGGCAAATTACCATAATGCTTCCCCTACAACTTAAAAGGATGGTTTAATTATGTTTTAATGAAACACAGAGTTGCCTGCTTTTCGATTTGTCTGATTGCCAGTGGCCAGATGGTTAAATGTGTATTTTTTTTCCTCAATCCGAATGCAGACACAAATTTTGTTTTTGGGAAAGAATCGCCTGTTTTGGAGTCTGTAAAGTTGGAGTGAGAGTGTGAATGTGTGCATGTCTGTGTGTTCTGCTCTGTGATTGGCTGACCATCAATCTAGGGCGTGTCCTGCCTTCAGACCCAGACTTGCTGGGACTGACTTGAGCTCCCCGTGAGCCAGAAATAGAAAAGCGTTTCAGGAAATAAATGGGTGATGGTTTTTGAAGCAAAAAATAATTCTATTATATGTATTCAAGACTTACAAGCTAATTAGCGCAATTTTAAAACGGATTAGAATGTCAGAGTTCCAATGCTTTTCAGACAAGCTTTTCTGCTGCCCAAACAGATCTTATTATTGCTTTGCTTGTTATTTTCTCCGTGCAATAGTAGTCTGAAAGAGACAAAGTGCTCCCCGTGGATCTGAAATGAGTTTTCTCTGTGATTGGGCGTTACGTCTGTGTCACATCAGGCACAGGAAATGCAGAGGTAATGAACGGTGACAATGGGATGCCATGTCACCGAGCCCACAAACCAGATGCTGGAGAGAAAAGTGGACTTGCGACTCTCAAATGAATACTTTCAGTCTATGAAAAGAAGCTTTCCAATCATTCCGCATTAAATCTGTGCTTGAAGGATGCAGCACCTAAAATTTTTTAAAGGTGTCTCATTTTTGATTCACCGTCACGTCATTCCAGAGGTGTTTGCTTGGACCGGTCATCGTGTCCATGTCTGATTGGTGCGATTCTTGAAGTAACTAGCGCTAGTGATGCATCGCTAAGGGACTAACTCTGTTTCTAAGGATGTTAAAGGATTCTGTTGTCTGATTATTTCATGTGAAACCGTATAAATATAAATATGTTTTTTTTATTTACGAGATCAGATCCTGTAATCTTTGCTTTGGGCAAACTTTTTCAAAGAGAGGCAAATAAATAATGCTCCAACAACTTCAAATATTATTTTTTAAATACATTTTTACCATTTTTGTTTGACAAAAAATGTGCTTTGAGAAGCACCGTGGTGCAATGGGTAGATGCCTCGCATCAAGATTTTAGATTTCGAAGACCGGAGTGTGAGTTCGAGGACCAGTCAGGCTCTTCGACACAGATTTTGCATGTTCTCCCCATGCTTGGGTTTCCTCTGGGTCTTCTGGTGAATAGGAATTGATGTGTGTGTCTCGCCTTCTGGCCGTGATTGGCTCCAGCTCACCGTGACCTGGAAATGGAATAAGCAATGGAAAATTGATTTTCAATATTTTCATATATATATATATATATATATATATACATACAATTTGTGATTCTTCACACAAAATTATCAAGTGTCCTTGAATTTCACGTTCAAGATTAAACCATCTTTAAAGTCTTGAAAAAAATGGGTAAACAAATTTGTCAGACAGTCAAAAAGCTTTTAAACCATTAGGAAAACGTACCGCACATTTACAAATAAAATGGAGTCAGTGAGGCAAGTTTATGGATTGAAAAGTCATTAAAGCGAAGCCTGTTATCAAAAAAACCCTCCCCAAAGTGCCTAGTATATAAAACGTTCTCACAACCTCATATATTTATGCATGTCCTCATTTGACAGTGATGCTCATGAGCGCTAAATAGTTTTAAATCAAACATTATTTATTCATCCACTGCCAGTGAATTAGTAACATTTTGATTAGACTAAAATCTGATTTAATTCCCCGCAAACTTTCGTCAAACATCTCTGACGCACTCAGAACTTGATCCCTGCGTAAGTATTTATTATCTCTGAATCATTACGTTTCAGGAGGGCGGCTATGATTTACGGCCGATGCCAAAACAAGTTATGGATTTTTGCCTGGTTTGAGTTCTTTCAGCCCCCAGATCGTCTTCACGGAAGTCTGTCCTTGACACATGGCAATATCAGATTGGTAACAAGCCTTTCACTTTAGCTCAGACTGGTTTAAAACTAGTGTGCTAGAGTCTAGAAGAACACATCCAGCAATTTTGCCGAATTTTAGCGCCTGAGTGTGTGGACGATGTCAGGTTAGCTTACACGTGGCCTACCAGGACTCAAAGTCTGTATGGGTCTCTGTCCCTTTAAGCACATTCTTAGCTTCAATTATTTTAGCTCAGTCAGCCTGAATGATGCTGACAGGATTAACATTGCTCAGGCAAATGTCAGAATCACAAATGTCGGTGAAAAAGTGTGCAAAACTATTTTAAACAGCACCGGGTATGTGATTTTGGCTGCGGTGACGTATGTAAAATCTGTGGAGCTGGCCTGATAAATAAAAGCGCTGAGCCGGTGGTGAAAAATGCAGGGATTGTTTGATCGGGCAAAGATGCGAGAGATGACGGCTGCCAAAACCACTGCGCCTGAAGCACTTGTGTTCTGTCATGCAAGAGGAAACAAACGGTCTCTGAACGCCAGGTTTGTTAGCAAGGCTTGGGAAATGCCTTCTGACGGCATCAAATCATCATCTCACTCATTTGAAGATGTATTTTGTTTTTTTTTTAATTTCCGCAATAGAGTTATACTTTATTTGCTATATCACGATCTTTAAACTCACTGGAAAAGCCTTTCTACAGGGCTTGTTTAGCATTATGCACTTCCCTAATACTCCAATATTCCCTGGAAATATTAATTTCCTGCTCTTGATTCCCGCACTGTTGGACTTTTTTTTTTTAAATGATTACATCAAAGGAGTGACGCACCAAAATACACATTCTTGGAAATGGGTAATGTTTGGATGAAGAGCGATTATGTAAAAAAGCTAAATTCTCCACATTTTATATTATCAAATAATATTATGTTTATATTGTTCTTATATATTTTTTCAAAATTGTATGTTTTATTTAAATAATAACTATTAATGTCTTATCTTTCAAAGCAAAAAAAAATCTATTTTTATTCATGCATTTTATATTGACAACTCTTTTAATCACTTTACATCTTTATTTTGTAACTACATGTATATTAATTAAAAGATCATGGATTTTCCTTGACTTAAAACATATGTGCATATGTTATATTATACTCTTTTTACCATATTTATGCATAATACATAATATAATTAGACATTATAAATAATATATAGTAAATGAAAAACACTTGTTTCTTCTGTTTTTCTATGACTCGTTTTCCGTTGAGACACTTCATTGCTTTAATAATTGATTTTACAAATCAAACCTTTATCAATTTATCGACTTTAATTACTTTTATCAGCTTTATTGCCTTCATCAACTTCAATATTGACTTGACAATTGACTTAAAATAATGACTTACAAATTCTCTATTTACACATGATAGTGTAAAATAAACCAGAGAATTCTGATTGTACTTTTTCCATTGAATCTACCACAATAAAAGTCTTGTAACTCCCAAAACCGAACAATTTTCTCTGAATAAACTTCACTTTTTTACCACAGACAACATAATTCACAGTAAAGAGCAAGTGTTTGCACGCTGTTAACATTTCTGACTAAACCAGGATCTGTTTCACCCACCCTGTAGACATTTTCCGGCCTTCTGCATATTCTAGACATCAAGCTGTGCAATGACTTGGGGTTTTTAAGTTCAGCGCTTCCTTCCTGGAAGCTAGTTGCTCACTGCCACCCCAGGTTAAAACATGCCACTTCAGCTCCATCCAGTGCTGGATCCTCATTCATGTGAAGGCGCCTGGTTGGACTTGCTGCTGAGCGCTTGCCGTCAAATTGCCCAATGGTATTTGAGAGACTCAACCACGCAAAATATATTGGCACAGTTTGCCATTTCAGTCCTCAGATGCTCCTCAGCACGCGATTCGGACCTTGTTAGATGTTTGCAAGCCTACAGGAAGTTGCTTTTATAAGTGTGTTACCCTTGAGCATCCTTGAGTAGAGATAAAACCAAATCGCATCACAACGAAGAGAGAGTTTGGGCTGGAGAAAGATTGCCGATACAGTGGATGCCGACGAGTAATTGTAAGTGCGCTGAATTACAAAGAAAAATTGATTCAATTTCCTATTAATGTGGTGGAAACAGCCCTCGGCAATGAAATGTTTATGGAATTCTCATCGTCTTCCGCCAACAGCATCGTCTTGAATATTAAAGAACAGCTAGTCGAACCCCCCAGCTGTTCTCTGAGAAGAAGCGTGTCCACGCTAACCATTAATGAGACGCCAGAGAAGCACCTTGGCTTTAGAGATATGTATCTCTAATCTCGGAATCTGGGAGATGTTTTCTTCCCCAGTGCAGGACGTCGATTTCCTTTTGAAACTTTGGAGTTTCTAACTGCATTGACTGTGGTTGGCAACAAAGCCAATCTTTTTACTTTCTGACACATTTCCCTGGTTTCACAGAATCCAGTGGGCACTAACCCACAAACACGACGAGTTACCATGGTGAAGGTTTCCACAGAGATGCAGATTCGCTCATCGCGCCCGTCGCCTCGGCAAGCTGATCCCATCAGTGTCCAAGTCTTTCTTTCCCTCCAAAAGAACGGCAAATTAAATCAAAAGGCATGATGAATACATCAACGGCGTTAGATTAAAAATGAAGGGATTAAGCAAAGTCTACCGAACGACGGAACAATGATGTGAAAGACAATATCACAATTTAACAGAATTACTTCTATTGCCCCGACTGCAGAAGGGCCATGTAAATGATATTAAGAAGGATAAGCTTTTAAACACCTTTGAGACACACGGCAGCACTCACAGCTTCATTGGATTATCTCACCATATCTGATGAGAAATGAGATATTCATGCTCGCGTTGTAAAGAGACGTGTGCTGCCAGTTTGTCTTTGCTGGCTCGCGTGAAGTGTGAGATGATCGCTGGGAACATATGTGCGTTTTCGGATGCCAGCTCACACCTTTATGAAAGGAAGTCATTGATTTTGACCTATAAACAATCCCGGGGACGTGAAGCGTGACAGGACGGCGTTCCCGTCCCATGAAACCCGTGTGAGTGCTCTCTAGCCGGCTGACAAGAGCAGTTTGCTGTGGTGGAGGCAACGAGAACAGAGACCTTTTATTCCTCCAGCTGCGATTGGCCTTTTATCGGAGCCGTATGGAATAGCACCTGTGTCTGTGTCACAACTGTGAAGCTCAGTCACATGTGAACGGGAAAGAAATGGCCGTCAGTTTACCCTTCAGACAGTCGCGGATCCTCACGCTGGCTGAGAAGTTCCACACAGTCTGGTTTGTCACAACGCCGCCACGCTGGCTCTTATCTTCAGCTCGCTCTCTGCGGTGACAATGCCAGCGTTGGGAGAAACTCCCAGTTGAATATTTCTGCATTGTCAAGTAAAAGCTTAGTAGGACTTATCTACTCACACGTGATTACCATTTAAATGGGTTTATTTTCAAGTCGGGCTTTTGTGGCTTTGCAAAACCGTGAAACGGTGAAAACTCTTGGCTTAGTTTGACAAGGTGAGGACAAACATAGTCTGCGACTCCAAATGTTGCAGTTGTTTTGTTTTACTCTAGGTGTGTGTGTAGCTATTGTGTTTTTTTTTTGTATTTATACCAAATCAAATTTTCATTTATTCATGAATAACTTACTGTCTCTTCAGTGTTATACTCAGTGCTGTCAAGAGTAGTCACATTCAATACTCATGTAGGAGTATTGATACCAGAATAAAAAAGACTTCTGTGGAAGTAAACGTATCTACTCAACCTTTAAATTCAAGTTAAAGTACTGGTTTGATAACTACTTGAAGTAAAAAAGGAATGTAAGGAAAAAAAAATAATATTTAACCTCTAGGGACCCGAGCTCTAAAAATTACATTCTTATTTCAATTTGCTATGCTAGTCGGCAAGGGGTGCTAGTCTGCTTTTAGGAGCTCATAATGTGTAAAAATGAAGTGTCTTTTTTTTTTACACAATGTAATGTTGGAGATATTACTTATGTTATGACTAAATATTTACTTTATTTGCCCTCATAATTTTCGTAAATAATACATTTAACTGCCATTTTTGCTAGTGAAGTAACAAAGCATTTTTACCTACTAAATATAAATAATTATAATCCATCCATTTCCCAAACCGCTTTTCCATTTTTGGGCCACGATTAGCTGGAGATAAGGTGAAAAGAAAGAACACGGTCACTAGTAAGCCGAATATTGTAGTAACATTTGTTTTTGTTTCATTTGTACAGTATAAATCTGCATATCTAGGTTTTCTTCCGGATCTGAACAGCAAGGTTGTTCTACAAATAATTCTTTCAACAGTGAAGTAAACATCAGTCACTGTCATTCAACAAATACAATCATTCTGTTCCCATCGTTCCTTCCCACAAACCACCCCAGATATATATGCATATGTATTGAAAACGTGATAATAGAGATGCCAGGTTTTTCTTTTTCTCTCGAAAACAACACTTTTTTTGACAGGCATGCTGGGTAAGGAACGACTGAATGGAGATTGTATGCAATACTGTTTTTATCTCAGCCCCCATATCCATCAATAACACTGACGGATGTCAGGATCAGATTGGCCCTTATTTATGGAGGAAAGTTGTCAGCGGATCTTGAGGAGGAGTGACAATATCTTTGTGTAAATGTCTGTTTGTACTGTATGTGGGTGCTTGAATGTGGGTATATGGAGCACCCACATGCGAGTCACTGTCTCTGCCACGTGAGAGGAAAAGTACTAAAGTCTATTTTATTTTTTTATCCCAAAATGGTTGATTTATTTTATCCTAATATGGCTTGTTTATTCCAACCATGCTTCCTTTTATATGTCATTTTTGGGCACTAACATCATTAAATTGTTTTGGGTAATTTATAACCGCGGTGCAGAATAATTTGGAGTGAAATCGAAAAGATAGCCAATAGGCTGGAACCATTTAGTGAATTTACTAGTGTTTTTATATAATTACCGTATGCCCAAGTACTTTGCCTTGCAGCCATCGGTCAAACCTGGGAAAATGTTGAATACTGGTTTAGCTATTAACTAGATTCACAATATTTATTGTCATTTTGGCCAAATTTTTATTTTTTTAAAAGACAGATTTCTTACCCTTTTGCAGCTATTAAATTATATTACTATATGTTGGTAGTTCACATGTACCATATGTTATATATACAGTATTTGTAGATGACACATATATTTTTTATTTTATAAATTATACATTTAAAAAAATTTACATAACTAAAATAGTCTATTTTCAGTTAGATTTTTAAATGTAATTTAAATTACTTGAGTTAATTTCCTTTTTTCCAAATTTTAAAAACCTTAATTTGCAAAATAGCCCCTGATTTAGTCACATAAATTAAGTTTGATTTGTGATTTGAGTCTGAATTGAGTCTAGAACTAACACGGTTCTTGTTTTACTTAATACACAGCTAAATTTGTGGCCTAATAGTGACTTCAAAGTTCATTTATTCTTCTTCAAGTTGCTACAGTTTGGTGAAGATACTTGTCTATCAAACTGTAATACTAGCTAAAGCCTAATTAAAAATGTATATTCATAAAATTATTTATTTAAATAGAAGCATAGAATAATTATTATACTTTGAATAGAACATTATAATTTGGTGTTTTAAATGTATATTTACTTTTTCAGGTTAATTGACAAGTTTTATAGAACTTTCTCAAGAATCAAAAGTTACAGAAGGTTTTTTCAGGGTAAATGACAAACATATTAGAAGTACAAAAACATATGCGCTAATTATATTTGTACTTTTATAATATTATATTAGATGTTATTATTTTATCATTTAATTTGCTATCTTTTAATTTGCCTTAAATCTAGCGTTCGTGAAAACGGATCGTGGATCATGGCCAGTGGCGGTCAGCTCAACACCATAATGGATTGAGTTGTGTGCTATTTTATGTATTTGTTAGTCCGCCGCTTTTATACTCATCACATCCTAATTAGCATAGAAGGCGACGGTTTTAGAATAAATGAACACACCTCAGCTTTAATTAACAAATAAGGTGGTCGTCAAGTTTCGCTTATTGCTGCGTCCTCCTTCAGGGGAACAAAACCTTTCCATCTGTGTTTCTCCGGCTGTAGTTTAACCAAGCGGGGCACAATTGCCGACGCCAAGCAACGTGTCCTTGAATGATAATGAAAGCCCGTAATCCAGATGCAGGAATTCTAACGCCTGATGTTGTTTGCTCTGTAGGTATCAAGAATGCCATAAACACATGCTCAGACTTCACCCCATTCCAAACCTTGCTTCTTATCCGCCAGTAAACAATGATTTGTGAAATGATTTACGTGTTTTATTTGTTGATTTGTTGTCGCCCTTCTCCTAAAAGCTACTTTAATCTCCGATGTCTGCCTGCAAAAGGGGGAATGGGAGAATGAAAGAGACAAACAAAAAAAAATGAAAGCCGAAAAACACCGGCGTCATTGTGCCGTCAGCGCATGAGTCAGTTTTAACCAGGCGCTGAGCTAATAGAGTGTTTGGTGGGAGACGAGACCCCACCGCATCCTCCTCACCTGCCTCCATCGCCACTGTAATTGCAGGCCATTTTTCGCTCTTTTTGCAGATGTTGTTCACGCTCCTCAGACACAGTGTCATGATCCCTCAAGCCAGACGAGATGACAGGATCGAGTCCGGGCAGTTCATTTTTCTCTCGACTTGTTTTTTCTCTCTCGTACACCGTTATTATCATGGTGGGCCTTTTGTTAGAATGACGTTAGCGTTGCACAGGCGACAAACAATCACAGAGGAGCATCTCAGAATTGGCCAATTTTCGGGTAAACATTTGCCGTGTACAAGGCTCAGCCCTGCTGGTAAATGGATACTGCGTCTGCGGCATCTGAGATTTGATTTATTTATATTCACGAGCAGGAAGACAACAGTTGTTGGGTTTAGATGGGAAATGATGCTGCTTGGCGAAGAAAGATGGAGGGTTGAGATTAGGAACGGAACGCTGTTGCTGGAGGGCAGCTGGTGGAGGTCTCCGTGGCTTTTCCACACACAGATTCAAGGCACATTTCTACTTTTCAAACTCTGCGCTTTCACATGAGGCTTTTCCATACAGCCCGATTGCTCAGTAGGGATGTGACATAAATGTCAAGACTGTGCTATCAGTGCAAGCACAGACACTGCTGAGCTCCGGCCCGGTCCGCCCAGTGAGATCCATTTCTCTTCTTTTTTAGCGTCTCCATTTTTGTTGTTTTTCAACATGCCGCTAATTTATTGCATTTCATGTAGCATAATGTGATTTTCACTGTCGCTCTGTATTTGCTGTGAAAATGACATAATGATGGATGCACACGCGGACGTAATGCTATAAATGCCAAATCTTTGTTTCAAAGGGACGGTTGACATGTTGTATCAAACAGTGACAGCAGCGTCTGCGGAGTGACATGTTGCACTTCATCAAGCTTCTGTTTCAATTGTAGATGTGTTTGTGCATGTTTAGTTGATAAAAGTGGAAAAGAAAGTCTGCAACCTTCACAATATTTTAAAAACCGTTAAAAACTGAGCTCTTTCACCAGCACCTCAACACTGAATAAAAAAAAAAACGTTTTTTGTCTTGTTTGTTTATTGACTGTCATAGCCTTGTGTGAACATCTACTGTATCCTTTTTTAGACAAATTTCTTCACTTGCTCCTCTTTTTGTAAGTCGCTTTGGATGAAAGCGTCTGCCAAATGACTATAAAGTAAAGACTGTGAATAAAAATGATTCCCTGTTTACATGGTTAGTAATGGTTAAGTGTACACCAATTCATTTGTGATAAAAGTTGTATCTTTATCTAAAGTGTAATGTATAGCTTCCTGCATTCCTTGAGATTCAAACCCATCAGCTTTGGTGTTGCCAGCTCTCAGATTGATCCACAAGATAGGTTGTGGATGAAACCTAACACAAATCTACACACTGCTTGATTTGTTTTGTACTGAATGGAATTGAACTGACTTTTTGCATCTTTTGCAGGTGTAAAGAAGGTTATCGTGGACTTCGTTGTGACCAGTTTGTCCCGAAGACGGACTCCATCTTATCTGACCCAAGTATGTATTATAACGTGTTCGTCCTTTGAGGGAATTTTGATGGGTGTCTTTTTATTTAAACCTTTTATAGCAGAACGAAACAGTGACTATGACCTTCTAGATCCCCTGAATGGTTTTCTGGCGAGTTCATGCTGGATGTGTAGAGCATAAATTAAATGGCTTTTTATCTGCTTATGGTTTAGATGTTTCTAGCATCCTTCAGCATACTACATATACTATGGCTAAGAGTTTGTCATGGATTTCTGCTCTACATTTCGCTTAAGTAGTTAATTATACCTCTTGCTCTAAGTGTCGAAATTGCCATCACCCTAAAATGACTTACTCTCAAATAAACTTGAACGAATTTGCATATGTTCCTTTCTGAGTGTGAAGGCTTGCAGGATTCTTGTTTAATCTGACAAATACGATCTTCAGTTGATCTTTTTGGACTGAGATAATTGCCAGACTCTCAAGGTGTAGACACACTTCAAGCAGGTGTAGTTAAAAGCATTAGAACGTTTTGCTCAAATACTGATGCACACCAACCAATTCAAAACCCTGAAGACGTAGTGCACCAAAAAGCCACTTCTAAAAAGTGGTCTCAGTTTAGTTAGAAACCAATTTTTATTTTAGAATTTGAACCTATCTTAGCCCAAACCATCAATCCATCTATTTTTTGAAGCCCCTTTTGAGCCTTTTTTTTGCTCGGTAACGGCAAAAAACTGCAATATGTGGGGCAGAGAATTTGTATGCTTTCTGTATTGGTGGTCAATCAATGGCAGAGTGGGAGACACACACACTCTCAATCAGTGGGCAATTTTCCAAGTTCTTTGTCCAGAAAATTTCTCCAGGTTTTCATGAATGTATGTTTTTGGATTGTGGAAGGCAACTGAAGGCCAGGCAGAAACCACAAGTACCCACAAAAGCACAGGAAGAACCTGAAGTCTCCATCGGATCCTTTTTGCTTGCATCAGTAAGAGTAAATACTGTACTAAGCCACCGCTCTTAGTCCAAACCGAATGTGGAAATTGCTACAATTTTTGAGTTTAAAAGCTCCTTTACTTTGAGTATCCTTATGGGAAAGTGTCTCCACAGTGTCATGGCAAAGTTAAATATAAACGTTTTTTTTTTAAATAATTCTTTGCATCTTCAAAATTGCTGTCCATTGAATGAAAGACGTTATCACATCTGTAATTTTCCATTCACCAATGCGGTCGATTGCACAAAAGTGACAGTGAATTATTCACAACAGTGAACTGGATCTTTTCCCTTCCCTAGAAAAATAATGTGAAATACAATAAGATAGTCTTAACAGCAATGCTAAGAATGTCCTAAAGTATTTGATCTGCTAGATAAAGGAGTCTTATTACGGAAAGCCATGCATATTACAGGTTGAAGAATGGTGAATAATGTTAGTAGTAGTTGAGCTTGAGTAGTTGAGTAGTAGTTAAGTAGGTAATAAGCAAGTGTAGTTTGATTTATCTGAGATGTGTGTTCCCCAACAAAGCGTGAGCTCTTCTTTCCGTGACTCAACTTTTCTAGAGGTATTATACTGATTTGAAAAGAAACATGGGTTGTAGCTTAGCAAGAAGAAAGAGCATGAAAGAGATCTCCAGCACAATGAATCTACAACACAGTCTGAATGGCGCGTCTGTATGAATCGCCGGGCTTTGGACTAGTGATCTCTCAAAGAGTGAGATGACAACCTAAACTCCCATTTAGTGCTGTTTGAGTTTCCAAACCCACTGAGTGGCCTGTAATGGGATCTTACTTTAGCCCTTTCTGCTAGGGACCACTTTGGGTTCCAGATACTCTTCTATCATATCAGATTTTCTCAATGAGCGCATTCATATCCTGTCATCCATCATGGCCAGAGATGATGCCATTGACTTCATGGATGCACTTAGTGATCACAGACCTCGTAATATTCACACCATTTAGCATTTAAGCAATGTTGGTGCTTTGATCTTGATTTTTTTAAGTAGGTGAAGCTTCCTGTATCCCAATCCACATTAAAGCACAACTAATAAGACAGTTGCATCATGTTACGTGAGAATTCAGAGCTAAAAGTAAATCGTACAATACTATATCAGAGTACCCTTTTCATAGAATTGTCTTGAATTTTGAAGACCCATCCTTTTATTTTACGTTGGTGACTTCCATCATCTAGACCACTTTTCTATTTCTGGGTGAGCCAATCCCAGAATTTCTGGGTATAACAGCTGGACACACACCCTAGATTGGTGGCTGACCAATCACAGAGTGGCACACACAGATACACCATTATAATTCAGTGATTGATTTTCCATAATCCAAATTTCCTTCATGTTGATGAGCTGTGATTAGAAACTGGAGACCCAGAGGAAACCCACGGGCGAGAAAGACCCCAATGAGGTCTTGACGGTAAATCTCAGATAAGTTCTTCTGCTGTAAGGTGACAGCACTACCCACATTTTAGAATTGTTAATTTCTTTCACTTTAAAAGTGAATGTGCCTGATTTGTGTGTCATTTAGTTCATTTTTGTTGACTTTACCCAACCAAAGTGCCACAAATCAATCTCAGGGTGGCATGGCTTTGTCTGCCACCTAGGCTTTTGTCCCATGAGCATTATGCGAATCTATCTCAGCACAACACACCCGCACAAATCATCCTTCGCCCATCTTTTTTGTTTCTGTATTGACTATCACATAAGAGATGCTCCAAAGAGCTCCGTCTCTGTTTGGCCCTTTCCTCTCCCCAAGTCCCTGGCATGTGAAAACACGGCACTCTGGCGCTCACTGAAATCCCATTGCTCAATATATAACTAATGCTTTTTCTCTAAACTGTTTTGTCTGCTGGGTATGGAGGGAGGTGTTAAAGCAATACGCCATTTAAAACTCAGTGGGTATTTCCTCTTTTCCTAAAGATTTTGTTCATGCAGTCAAAATGAATCCACTCGAAAGATTTTGTGTTAGGAAAAGCAAGAGATTCAACCATAAAAGTGTTGGAAATGACTCACGCTTTCGATGCTCACTGCCGTTTTATGTGACTAGTTTATCATTATTCACTTAACATTCACGCCGGCTTCTTTGTTTAGCAGAGAAGAGGAGATTTATGAGCAAATCCTCTTTTGATCTTCCCGGCCAATTATTGGAATTGGTTCATGCCATTAGATTGAATGTTTTGTTTGCTGGGTCGCTGGTTCGGTCAGGCTGTTTGTGGCCCATTGATTTAATTACCTATAAACCAATGGATATATTGAGCGGGAAAGAATACGAATCACAAGGTAAATGGCTGGACAGACGGATCAACAGGTAAGATGGACAGACTGATTTCATTGACAATTGGACATTGACAATCTTACTCACTTTACTTTACTTAACTTTACTTAGATGGATTGATAGATGGATTTTATCAATTGCGGCAATTTGCAGAAGCATCAAGCATTTAATTCATTTTAAAGTGTCGATGTGACTGACACTGATTCAATACCCCATCACCCATTCTTCTGGAAGGACATTAATGTCTCCCGAGGGTGACAGGACAGCGATGGCGAGCCTGTGGTTTATGGGTGCTGTACATCAGAAACTTGCTGCCAAGATGGGAAGAATGCATGCATATCCATGCTTAATGACTTTGTGTGTGTGGCTCGTGACAGCACAGCGATTATGACTGGATGAATGTGGCAGTTATTGTGGGCAATCAGAGGCAGCAGGAGACTGAATGGGCTAAGCAACGCTGGCAGTAAGCATTCGACAAAACCTCTGGATCATCGCCTGGGCCTTTTGTCTCACTGAGAAATGTTGGGCTTTTTTTTTCCAATCCCACCCGATTCTGCAGCATAGTGCGTGTGTTCAATAGAGCCAGAGAAGGGACGCTGTGCGAAATCTTAGGTAGGAGTATTACCGACTATTCTGCTTACATTAGCATTTAAAAACAACCTTTAAGCGAATCCACATAAGTCATTGTGCTTGTTCGGTGGTGCGGCTCCCAGCAAACAAGGGCTTTGTCCTTATACACCACGAGTTCGAATTTTAATCAGGAGTTTTGTTTAAAACTAGCACTTTGTTTCCGTTTGAACTTTATGGGCGACTCTCTAGAGACGGAGTTGAGTGGGAATCCATATGCAGATCACATTTATAAATATAGATGCTGGCAGCAATGTTGGGCCTTTTGGGGTGTGTGGTGAAAAGCAGGAGCTAAGCTTGTGAAAAATCGTTTTGTTTTTCGTTTTTGAGAAAAAAATTTGTATTAATGAAATAGAATGCACACCAAAGAAATTTGAATGTTTCAAAAGAAAAACTACTTTGCAATCAAGTATGAACAGTGTAGATCAAAAGCATTAAACATTTAAGTGTATATGTATGTTCAAGTATTTGAACAAAATATTGGCAAAAACGGACTTGTGCAAAGACTCTTGGGAAATGAAGTTATGATCGCTACAATCAACTTCTTGTTATCTATCATTCAAGTAAAACGATATCAAAATGGAGTCACAAGTTAGGTTGGTTAAATACAGAAAAATTGTATGTTTTGGAGAATATTAACATAATTAAACCAGAAATATAAATGTGGTTTTTTTTTGTTTTTTTTTTATGGATTTTTCCTAAACTGGCTGGAATGAGCTGGCGACCATTAAAATCAATTCAAGTTAAATGCCGTGAATTAAGGCAAGATTTAGGAAAAAAGGTGAAGCAAGAGACAAAACCAAAAAGTCCAAAGATCCCAAAAATAAATCACAAGAACATAAATGTCAAAACGGCAAACAAGAAACAAGAGAATCAATTTTAAGATATTAACAATGGAGTCCAATAGCGCACTTGATCACGCTTTTGTCTCAAAGGCTTCTGGGTAAGGTAGTTCTTTAACGCTGAGAGAATGGTACACATCCATCTTTCCCTTTTCTGACTTTATCCATTTCTGGGTCACAAGAACCTGGAATTACTAATCAATACTAAGTGGACTTGTTCATTTCTCTGAGAGAAAAATCAACATTCTGACTCATTATTTCTCAACCTATCATGTTTAAACTACCTCATGAATTTATGCAGTGTCCTCTGGCATTGAAAAAGTGAAATCCGCTCTGCTACAGCCGCTCTGTCAGTTTGATTCCTCTTTCTTCTGCAAGTTTGTCCACTGCAATGATCTTCCTTGGTCAAGCCACAGTCTATTTTACAAACCTTAGACCACCTCTGTCAAAAAGCAATTAAGTGAGAGGGTTTCATTTTAATTTAAATGAGATTTTATTACAGTGAAGTGAAAAAAAGGGGACTATCCAGATGAAAAGAGCAAACGTGTTCTTCTCTTTATCAGGATGTGGAGTTCTGAGGCTGTGCTGGAATACTGAGAGACTGTCTGCGTTTAGAAAAGCGATTTGGAGATGACACCCATACAGATGAGGCGTGCGGCTTTGAAGCTTCTGGAAGATTTAATACAATTCTGATGCTAGAAGTGACAATTATCAGCATCTCCTGGGCATCATGCTGCATCTTTAAACTTGTTCCTGACGGCGTTTAGCAAATATAGGATTTGATACTGAGTTTGACTGTTTGTGCATTCTTTAATACTGCGGCGTTTAGTTTCACAGGGATTATCTGGATGATTTAATATGTTATTGTTTGTGTGATTCTGTGATAAAATCTCTCGCTACCACCCGCCTCCTTTTTTTCTCGCTCTCTTTTGATCTATCGCTCCTCCTTTTGTTCTTCTATCCATCCATCCATCCATCTATTATTATTTAACTTACTCTCTTGCTTTTTCTCCATCTTCCCCAGTCTCTATCTATCTATCTATCTATCTATCTATCTATCTATCTATCTATCTGTCTGTCTGTCTGTCTGTCTGTCTGTCTATCTATCTATCTATCTGTTTATCTATCTATCTGTTTATCTGTCTTTCCGTCCATCCACCTGTTCGTCCTTCGATCCATCCATCTATCAATGTAGCTGTCTGTCATTTTGCTTATTCGTCTATCTGTCTGTCTGTCCGTCCATCTATCTGTTTGTCTACCCGCCCATACGTCAGTTCATTTTTACAACCATTCATTCATTCATCCATCTATCCATCCAACCAACCACCCATCTATCCATCCATCCATCCATCCATCCATCCATCCATCTATCTATCTATCTATTTATCTCTTTCCTCTTTTTGAGTTTTTCTCCCTCTCTCTCACCCTCTCTTTCTCGCCATATCTCACTCTCCCTCTCTTTGATCCAGTTGTTTTTATTATATCTCGTGTCTAACCATCTTTCTTCTTCTATCCCCAAAGCAGCAGATGAGCTGGGCATCGAGTTCATGGGTAAGTAAAATAAATATTTCTTATTAAATTCAAATCATGCATATATTTTTATTTCCTCTGGCTAAGAGGCTCAGAAAAGTAGATTCAATATTGTGCAGCCAAGTTGCAATTGCGCTTCTCATTTCCTATATAATTGTTGTTCGGCCTGATAAATATTATGAATTATTAAATATTAAACAGAAATAAAATAGCCCAAATCCATTAAAAAAAGTGGGATTCTCTGCTGTCCTGTTTTCAGCTTATATTTTTAAATCTAATGTTCCAACCACTACCGGACATCTTGACCAGCGTTAATATGTTCAAACGCGCCTGATGATCAATTCTTCATAAAAACACTCTTGAGTTTCCATGGAAACAGAAGAAAATGTGTTGGTGTGAAGGCTGCATCTGTATGCTCCACGTGGCTTTGCCGGTCTGTGCGTGTACATGTGTGTGTCAGCTCAGCTCGTCTTGGAATGTTGCTGTGTGTGTGTGTGTGTGTGTCGCTGTTAATTACTGCAAAGCCCAAAGGTGTGCACCTTGCTGAGGTGGCACGCTGCATAGCGAGACTCATGGGAGACGTAATATCACACAGCTGAAGGCTAAAGAGCCGCCTTTAGCCTGACAAACCGCGCTATTCACAGACCTAAAGCAGTCCGGCCAAACAAGGGCCCAGGAAATTGCACCGAAAATTGATTTTCTGGAGGCTCTCTGCTTCTTCTGCATCCGCACCCAGAGCCGGCGTCCTCTCTCGCCAGCTTGACAACTAAAAGTGTTTCTTTAAGCGAATGAGTGAATCCTGTGAGGTTTTCCATTAGTCGTGCTTCAAACGCCTGCCTTCGAGAGATTTCCTCAAAAACTGTCAGAGAATGCAAGATGGTTAAAGTGGATTGCGTTTCTGCTTCTTTGAAATATATGCATCAGTGGATTTAATCTGGATGGTGAATGAGTTGAGCTGCAATGTTTACTGATTGTGTGCGTGTGTGTGTGTGTGTGTGTGTGTGTGTGTGTATGTGAGAGAGAGAGAGAGAGAGAGTGAGTGAGAGACTAGAGAGTTAGAAAGATAGAGAGAAACAAGTGAGAGAAAGACCGTGTGGGTGTGTGAGTGTGTGCCCGAGTGAAGTGGACGCTGGCGCAGATTGGCTGCCGCTATTTCACCGGGCAATTGGTATGTGTGTGAATGTTGTGTGTCATGTAAGGCGACCTTGAGTGTCATGAAAGGCGCCAATAAATAAAAAATCGAATGAATTATTATTATTGTTATTTAAAGAGAAAGAGATGAGACTAGAGAGTTAGAAAGATAGAGAGAAACAAGTGAGAGAAAGAGAAAGAGATGAGACTGAGAGAGACAAGAGAGATATGACTCAAAGAGAGAGACAACAGTTAGAGAGATGAGAGAGAGAGAGGGAGACAAGAGAAAGAGGCAAGAGAGAGAGAGACAACAGTGAGAGAGAGGGAGAGAGACAAGAGTGAGAGAGTCGAGTGAGAGAGAGACACAAGAGAGACGGAAGTGAGAGAGAGACAAGAGAGACAGACAAGAAAGTGAGGAGACAGAAAGAAAGAGATAGAGAGATGAGACACAAGAGAGATTTGAGACAGAGAGAGAGGCAAGAGTGAGAAAGAAAGACAAGAGTGAGAAAGAGAGACACGAGAGAGATAGAGAGAGAGATGAGAGTTAGAGAGACAGAGAGCGACAAGACAAGACAGTGAAAGAAAGTGAAAGAGAGAGAGAGAGGAGTATAGTCATCTCACTGAGGTCTTAGCTTCCGTTATGCTTGGATGTTTGTAAGACAGTTCAGCCATCTTCTCGCATGGACTGTGCCAGGCCTAAATTTCCTGTGAGGTCAACCTTTTCTCCGAAGCTGCTCTTGGCATTTGTAATGTAGCTCTGGAGATCTTAAATCTCTTCATTGGAAAGCCGGTCATCAGGCTGACTGGAGAACTCGCACGTTTCCTATGAAGCCATCCAGATTCCGCTGGTGTTTAATGCAAGCGCACATCAGGTCTGATAAACCCCTGACATTAAGGAATGCACGAGCATGTCTCGCTGCCGTCAGGCCGTGATCATCAAATCAAGTGTGATTACCTGCACGTTTTAATACTAGTTAAACATGCAGCAGGGATGCTAATAGAAGATTAGTTATGAAGAAGTACTCACACACCTCTAAAAAATCAATCCTGTGGATCCTTTAATTATCATTCTTCTTAAGTTAATTTAAGACTAAGTCATGGCTTAAATCATTATAAATAATTGCACGTTTCTAACGAAGCTGTTGCTTTGTGTTCGCAGAGAGTGGAGAAACATACCAGAGACAGATTGTGTCCATCTTCAGCATCGCGATGGGCATCAGTTTGCTTGGAGTGGCTTGCATGGCTCTTTACTGCAAAAACAAGTGAGTGCAAAACAATCAGTCTCTTCCCTCATGACATTGTAAAAATTATACTTAATTGATAAATGTATTCTGAATACATTTTTTGACGAATTACACTAAATAATGTGGGGGAGATCAGTGATGCCCAACCTGTGGCCTGTGGGCCGTAGTGTTAAGTGTGATGCTATTTTATTTCCATACTTGCCTACTTAATTAGTGTTTTGAGTTCATTGGTAAGGTGTTATTATTGAAATGCTAATATTAGAATAACTTTCAAACAAGATTATTGTGGACGATCTTGAGACAATCTTCTACACATTTGGAAAAATGTCTTTACCAGTTTTACACTTTGGACAGAAAATGACCACTGAACCCTCCTGTTATGTTCATTTCAGAGGAACATTAATTCTATCAATTTGACCCGAGGCTTTTTATTATGCATATAAGTGTCAGAAATCAAAAAGTTCCCCAAAAGCGTGTGTGTCTATGAGAGAGAGTGTGTGAGACAGCGGTGTATTATGTTTCATGTTGCAAAGAAACAAATAGTATTTGAACTTCATATTTTTAGCTTCTGGTCATCTGAACATTATCTTTGTAAAAAAAATGTAGCTGGGAGTTACAAATATGTGAACGAAACCATTTTTGTTTTAATGTAGAATACACTAACTAAGACAAGCTGGAGAAGTTTCAAAGTGAAAAAATACTTTTAAGTCTTTTTTTTTTTTTTTTAAGTTTAAGGGAAAGTTTCTAAGCGAAACAATACTTTTAAGTATATTTTTTTAAAAAAAGTGAACTTTGAAAACACGTCAATTTCACCTGAACATAATAGGAGGGTTAACAGACCATCATCTTCATTCTGTGCTAAGAATCACTGGGACAAATTTCAACCTAAACATTCCCAGTTTTTATTTTCATTTATTTATTTATTTTTTTAACTCTAAAACCATAAGCATTGGATGTTGAGTTTGCCAATTATTGACTTCTCATTTTTCCAAGTTTAGGCAACAAAACCAAATCAGAATATCCATATTTATTTATCGTATTTGGTGTTTTGTATATGGCTGGCGATTAGATATCACAGAAAAGTCAAGTCTGGCGCATATTATGAAAAGTTGGGCACCGCTGGTTAGATTAAAGCCTTGTGATTCCTAACAGGAGACAGCGAGAGAAGCACCGGGCACATCTGACTGAAATCCGCAGCTTGAGAGACTGCAGCGCCAACGCCTCAGGCCTGGCATCCAAATCCAGCCCCGGAAGCGAGAGCACCCTGCAGCTTCAGAAGGTGACGTCTCGCAGCTGTTTGTTTACGTCTCACCGCGCAAATGCCCGCATTTGTGCTGACAGCGCATATAATGATGGCATGTCCAGGAATAACCCGCGTGCCTATCCAATATACATGCATTGTTGGAAAGCGAACACCACCCACGTGAGCCGTTATGGAAATTCGAGTAAAGTCCCGGGTGCATAAAAGTCAGCGATAATGAATCCGGTAGGCCAGCAGGCAGCTGGAGGAGTGATGCCCGCCATGGGTTTACTGCTTCCCCACCTGCACCGAAGATCCCTCAAGCTGACAGAAATAACACTGCATGTAGCGCGGGGAGTAAACACCGCATCTATCTGATGCAACAGTCTTACCTCGCCGGTTGAATACGGTTGCGTTATCAAAATCGGGATCGGTCTCTCTCGGTGCCTCATTCTCATCCAGGACACATCCGAGTTTCCACGTGCTTGTTTTATCTCCAGTGAGTAGGAAGTCTCGGTAATTCCCTCGCCAATAGACTTCCACAACAACACTGTGGGTAAGAACATATAGTGCATATTTAACAGCTTTCCCGAGAACTTGCATATCAATGTCACTCTTCGGAGCTTGTGCAAGCAAGCCAGGATTTTAATTGGAGAGCTTATGTAATTGTCTGGGAAATCTGCTGATCTGGCAGCGGAGGACCAAACAATTAATTTCAAAGGAGGCTTGTTCAGACTGAGATTGTTAATGTTCCGTTCTTCTGCGAGAATGTTTCCTTCACAATTACGCCACCAAGTGCCACGGTTCTGGACCTCTTCCTCTGATTCCTCTCACCCTGCTGCGAAATCATCCAATTTCGTGTTGGAGAGAAGAACAATGCTAACAGGTCCCAAAGGAGCCGGTGGTGTTAGAAGGACACGCTTTTTCAGCTGTACAGCCCCAAACTAGTTTCAAGTCAAACCCAATCGTTTTAATGATGTTCCACCGGACAGGCAGAGGGAGGGAGATTTTGCTAACTGGAATAACTGCATTATCGGCTGTTTTTAAACCTCAGGCGGCATTGGGGGGGGCACGGAATACTCATCGCTGACTTTTTCCGAAGCGCCGGGCTTTTGAAAGATAATGGTTTTAATTTTTTAGGGGGAAGAAGGGAATAGTTTAGAAATTCATTAATGTAATCTTGTCTGGGATTAATTCCTGACTGCTGCGGAGGAACTTGGGGAAGTCGGCGAGAGAATAATCACAGTCTGGCTTAATCTCTAGTTCAAATGTAGAGTCTAATTAAAGCGGGTTTTCTTCACGGAGGGTCCGTGTTTCTCTGAGTGAACATCTACGCGTCCTCTCTCGCAGGAGATCATGATCCTTCTCTTACGTTTGTAGCAGGCGCTTACCTGCATGTCTTAAACACACGAGGCTAAGGGATTTTACCACAACTTTTGCTTAATTCCTTCCCTACAATCTATTAACACAAATTGCAGACAAAGAAGCGTCTCTGGTTGCTGAGTAAGTGGTTTACTTTAGTTATTGTGTGTGGAAAAAGAGTGATGATCTGACTATGGAAATACTTTTTAATGTCTTGAGTGGATTTTGCAGTCATCGCCAGAGCAATCACAATCAGCAGAATCCTGAACAGTCATGATAAAACTGTAATGAAAGTCCATGTTTTTCTGAAGATTTTATGCTTATGTTTTTTTATATATATACAAAAATATGTAGCTTTGAAAGGAAATCTTGATTACATTGAAAATTATTACAGTTACAGATTACATAATCATCGATTACCTTTTGTTTGATTTTTGCTGATCATATACAGTATTTTGCTATTATGAAAACTAGGTGTAAAGAGTACCTGAAAAGCATACCAAACCAAGTATGAATACTGTAAAAATGACTTCATTACGAGTTACACGGCACCAATTTCAAGAAGATTTGAGTAAAAGTCTTAAAGTGTCTTAAAAGTAAAAGTAAAAGTTTAATTTGAAAAGAATGTTATACTCATACTGAATTTAGGCTAAAATAACAACAAGAGATGGCAGAACAAAATAGATAAAAAAAAAAAAAACATCAGTATCCATGAAACTCAAATTTGTGTCAAACTCAAAAATGTGCCACCGCTAGTTCACGTTCACATGATTCTAAATAGCATCCAGTACCTTTAACATCCTGCAGATGGTGATATTGCCTCACCCGCCCAAGAAATTAGGTAATAGGTACATAACTAATTAGCAAAATTATCCAACTAATTAGCAAGTTTCCATTCAAATGTAGAGGAGTAAAGAGTACATATACTCAATCAAAAAGGTTGCTTATATATTTACAGTACAAGTTTACAGTATGTAGCCAAAAATGCTTAAGTAAAGTAATAAAGTCCATTTACTCAAGTACTTTACACCACTGTTGACAATGCAACAATACAACAAAATTGTATACATTTTTTGCAGAGAGTTTCATCACAGAACTGAGCATCAATGTAACACAATCGAATAAACTAAATGCAAAGATTAGCAAGTAGCTAAATCATAATTTTTGTTCATTTTAAAACATATTCAAATCAAATTTTTGTAATTTTATCTGTCACACATACAACATGGTATGCAGTGAAATATCAAGCAGCTCTGTAGTGTAACTAAAAAAATATATCAACCAAAAAAGTAAAGTCTAAGGGTAATACGGTAATATAATGACTAACTATAAATATTTTAATAAAGTAGCAAAAAATGCATTTTAATGTGGCATTCTGGGGCTAGTGTTTGAGATAAATCCCTTGCAGATTTGATTCCGCCGCACGACTTTTCTTAAAACGCGTCCTTTGTGCGCAAATGTTTCTCTGATGTGTCTTGTTTGTCACTACAGAGCAGAAGAGCCAATGGTTCCTCCGGTCCGCAGGCAGTCGGCGCAGTGCTCTGCAGCTCCAAAGTCTCCCTGCAAAATCATAATCACACTCTCTCAGCGGAGAAGCGCTGCAGGTACTTTCTCAGAACTCCACATCCATTTATTAACTTCAGACGCTCCGGCCCCAAACACCAGAGACGGCAGTTGCCAGCGACACTGAACCAACCCCCAGTGCGCCATCATGAGTTTGTGTAATATAAAACATTTAAAATTAGTTATGACAAATAAGTAGTTGTAGTTAAGAAATAGTGGGAGATACATTTGGCTAGGTTATTATTTGCCATACTTTAAGGGTTACCACTTTTAATACCGAAAAATAAGGGGCGCATAGTGCCAAGGGGGTTGGGCTACAGGGGCGTGGCCACAAAAATATGAGACATTAAAAATATTTTATTTAATTGAAATGCAGTCAGTCTTTCTCTTTTACAACTCAACAGACTTCTATAATAAGAATGGTATTTTTATAGGGTGGCTAAAATATTTGTCATTATTTGCAGTAACAACATGGAAACAAGCACATTCATAGAATAGCTAGTAAAGCTTTTATATAGCGTTTTTGTAATTAAAAAATATAGAGAGTTGCAATTTACTGTTTTATTTGACACACATGGACATTATGTTGTATATAATAATGTTTCATGCAATAAAGTAATGATTAAGTGTCTGACACTCTCTCACAACACTTTGAAGACCTGCCCTCCTCATTGGACAGTTGAAAGTTGAAAAGTCAATCAAACTAACTGCAACGTTGCGTATTATCCAATCAAAAGTGGGAAAGGAGAATCTCCCTAAAATGCATAAGGGATCATTTGCATGAAACGCTGATTTAAAAAAAAACTATAAAAAATACAGGACAAAACGCGTCCCATATTTTCACGTATCACGTATTTCAAGGTGAGGAAATATTTAGAATTTTTTCATAAAGATGGAGATCATAAAAAGGTGATAATGGTATTAAATGGCATCCAGCCAACAAGTAGTGGTTTTTAAACTCTTTGATTTCAACAATAATCAAGTCCATGCTAGCACTTAGCAAAGAAGGTTCTCGAAGTGATCAAACCTGTTGTGTTGACTTAATGATAATAATATTAAAAGCACATGTCTTTCAATTGGGATTGTTTTAATTGAAAAAAAAAATGAATTTGATTTTAAATTGTTCCACAGAAGCTGTTCTTTCTCCTCAAGTCCCGTGTTGAAGCACAAGGTATCCAGCCATCGGATTGTCTCGAGGTGGACACCACCGGTCTCCAGAACGGGCCGGCATCTTCTCGGAGGATCTAGAGACTCTCTTCACTCCTACAAGCATCTTCAAGAAGTGGAGGATAATGAAATGATGCCACCATCTCTGAGAAGGTAAGACAGTCAATATAATATAATATAAACCTCTTTGGGCCACCTCTATTTGTAGACCCCAAAAAGAACACCGCTGTGTTCGACAGGGGTGAAAAAAACAAAACAAAATGGCTGTAATAGAGGGTTTATGGTGAATATATGTTTAATTAACATCTGCAAAGCAGACATATACCAGAGTAAATTTTTGCATATTGCAAGTTAATTGTAGTTGACATGAGATGTTGGCCATACACAAAAGAAGTATTAAAAGAAACTTTCAAAAACTTGTTGTGCTTGAGAAATTTGGGGAAATAATTTTCAAGGCAAAATGTCACAAACGCCAACACAGTAATTTGAAATTTTGCGGAAATAACTTTTCCAAGTCCAATTTTGTGAGTGTTTACGCCGCACACCCACAGATTGGCCTTGTTAGTAGACAAATAAACTTGTTCAGACGCTGCTCAACAGTTAAATAAATGATTTTACAAAGTGCAAGTTCAATGGCTGTTTTTAGGAGCGGCGCGAATTACAACCAGCCAGTGAAAGTAAATATCGAAGCGAATCTCCTCCAGCTAATGAGGGTCTAAGTTGCACTTACTTTAGGGTTTTCAAGAAATGTTCTCATTACCTTGACAGCTTGATCCAGCTTCGTGGTGACTTGCAAACTGTGCTCAGTTCCAGAATTCCTCTTTTTGTGACCTATTTCCATAATTTACATTCTTAACTGTGCAGCGTCGAGCCCTGAGACTCGTTTTAGGGGTCACGATCCAGCACATGCAAAGTGCTGGAAGTTTCTTTTCCTTGGTACGTCATCAGGAGGGATCTCCAGGCCGCTAGTTAATCAACTCTGGGTTAATTAATTTAGGCCGGTGTCTAAAGCGCACAGTCGGTAGGTTTAGCCTCTGCAGAGGGGGGGCAGTGTTCAGCCATTGTGATTATTGCTCACGATTAATTAAATATTGATAAGCCTCTTTCTTAACCTTTCTCAAGCCGGTCTTGGCGGGCCTAGAGAGAAAGAGAGACAAGCTGGGGCTGATCTGACCTATTTCTAGACGTAGCTGCTTTAAAACACCAACACCATCTACGAACCTCGCTCTTGTTGCCATGGATACACCCTCCAGTCTAATGGTGTGGAGAGAGAGAGATGTGTGTGCGGAGCCCGCTCGCCCCACTCTCTACGACAGCAGGACCCCGTGAGAACAAATCGAAAAGACAAACTTTGCGAACGACACATCTACCTGTCAAGGATGAAATATGGAGTGTGTGGATTTATTTGGGAATTGTTTTGATTTGCTTAGATCTTCCGGATTAACCTGCAGCTAGACTCCACTTTTAATACCCGTGCATTGTGATATGCAGCTCAATTATTTAAGCTCTGTTATTTAACCGTCTTTGAAGTCAGATAATAAACTCAGTGGTTTGACGCGACGGGGTTTTAGGAAGTGACAAAACAAACCGTTTTGTGTGTCAGTACTTTTGAGGCTTTTATATTCTTATCGATTTTTCCATTTACTTGAAGCAAACTCTAGCAGTTCTGCATTTAGGCGTCAGCATGTCACACTTGAGACAGGGGGATGAGAACTGTGCCAAGGAGGTCTAGTTTGAACTTCAACAGTCAAACCACAAATCTTTCCTCTGATTTGACATCAGACAGACCTTCAGACAATCCGCCCTGGTCACATTTCAGCTTCTGCGTCTTACTGTCCCAGCAAAATCCCCTTCTCCCAGCAAGAAACCAAATGATGTTTCGCTTTCTCTGCAAGGTGATGGTTTCCTCAAGGTGTGCGGGGATTGATAAGCAGCCGCTTCCCACAGATGAATACTGAGGCCAAATGAGGGGCCTGGTCTTCCTAAAATCATTGGTCTAGGTGCAGGACACACAGGCTTTGATGAGAATGGCTTAAATCTAAGATAAAGCTGTCACAAGAGCTCAGAGTAAACACTAAAGCTTCCTCGGACAAACAGCCCAAGCTGAGGATTGGAAATAATTACACAGAGATTCACAATTTGCAAGACCTGCCACATTCCACTATATTTATAAGTATAGTGGACAAATATTTATATATACATGTGTATCTATATGGACAGAGAGGTAGACGGAAAGACAGACAGATAGATAGATAGATAGATAGATAGATAGATAGATAGATAGGTAGGTAGGTAGGTAGGTAGGTAGGTAGTTAGATAGATAGATAGATAGATAGATAGATAGATAGGTAGGTAGGTAGGTAGGTAGGTAGGTAGGTAGGTAGGTAGGTAGGTAGGTAGGTAGATAGATAGATAGATAGATAGATAGATAGATAGATAGATAGATAGATAGATAGATAGATAGATAGATAGATAGATAGATAGATAGATAGATAGAGCAGAAAGAAACATAGACAGATAGATATTTATATAGATATGCATATTGTATTAATAAATCACTGTAACAAATCATTTCTTCTTGTTGTTTTTTGTACGCTCCAGGTGCCAGTCTCAGTTGGACAGCAATCAGCAAAGCCGTTTAAATATGAATATGCAAATGCTGGTCTCCGCCCATCCCAGAGGAAAGACGGTCTACAGTAATGTCCCATGCACACACCTCACCCAGGGTGTGCCCTTCCCGCCCCCTGCCATCCGAGCCCAGTCGGTGCCCATAATCCCCTCTGTTCAGGGACCGGATTTCGAGGAGAGCCCCTGGGAGAGGGGCGGGAACAAGCTGCAAAATGAGGGAGGAGTTTCCTCCAGCTACAATCTAATCAACCCTGAGACTGAAGTGGTGTCTGTGGCCAACTCCAGCCAATCACTCACCAGCTCCTGCGCCGGGCCGAGGCCACAGACGCTGACCTGCTCGGAGTCTGCACTGATGTCAAGGGGCCAAATCAAACACAAAAGCCTTGTTACCTACACAGCAGCCTCGGGAACAGGCACCGGCTCCAGGAGAGCCAAGACTGTCATTTCAATGACTGCGCTGGGATCGAAGGTGAAATCCTCGCAGTACGCAGCCAGCCTTCTGTCCAGGGCTGCTGGAGGGCAAGCCAGTCAGCAAGGTGATGGTTTACAAACTCCATTCATTGGAGGAGAAAAAGACAGCTGCTTTACCAATGGAGAGGAAGACATGGCCTGCCTCACGTTCCCCAGAAGCTGATGGGACTGTATTGGAAACTCCAGCGGGAGACTGGCAACCATCGAGACTCTTACTTTCCAAACTATTTTACTGCATTGTGATTACTGACTGAAACAATCGAACACTGGGTTACTGAGAACACAATGTGAATAGATAATGACCACGGCGCCGGCGGGTTGATTTAAAGAGATACTGAAGAGGATTTATATGCCACTATTTAACAGAAGCTTCGATTTAGAAACCAAATAGTGTGTCATCTCAATGTCGTTTCTCTACTGTAAAAAAGAAAATATAATAGATGTCAAAAGTATATGTATGTCATATATCCCATGTATATGACATGCCAAGTGACAAAAATAAAGATGCAAAACATGGTAATGCCAGAAGCTGTTTTATTCCCCCATCCACTCTGCTTCTGTTCTATAATCTCAGTCCAGCACTGTTTTACGTATTAGCACCAGAATCACGAATGTGACCGTGTCATTCGATCAGAAAGTCGCCGCCGTGATCGATGCATCTCACGACTTGTGTTTTATCGCAAAGCTTGGTTCGCGTCTGCAGCCACCGGCCTGAAATGATCCAGCGACATCCTGAACGCAGGGAAACAGCCAGAGTCTCCGTCTGTCTCCATGGCAACACAGATTGGTGGAGTGGGATGCCGCATCCCTGTATCCAACAAGACCATCAACGGATTTAATCATTTACTTGTTTATCTCCTCTGAAAGTAGCTCTTGCTAATTAAGCCAAGACTCATTATTTTGCAGCTATCGCGAAAGGGGTGGAAGAGAAGTTGCGCTAACTAGCTCGTTTTTTCAGGTGGGGATGGAATGAATCAGCGGAAAGATTAAAGCACCGTGTCATTTACGCTCCCGGCGTCTTGGTGGGAAGCGAGGGGCAGCGTGGACAAATCGTTTCCCGAAAGATGTTTTCTCAATTGATAAGTGGTGACACGAGGTGAAAGGACATCGAAGCAAACAACAATTAGCCGACAACGGGTTCTCCCACTCGGCTGTGTAGAAAGAACGCAGGGAAGTTTCATTTCACGATTCTCAGCGCTGATGATGAAACTCTTAATAGGATGTTCTCGCAGGTCGTAGATTTGACTTAGTGCTTTGGAGAGAAGCCATTGGTGTGATGTGGAAAGAGCCGGAGATGAGCAGGTCTGTTTCTCCTCTGTGGTGATGTATTAATAAAGGCAGGGTGTTTCATCAGGCAGACTGCAAACATTGGAGAATTACAGCACAGCTCAATGGGGGCCAGACCAACAGATGCTGGTGGGAAATGAGAACAGAACAGAGAAGAAAGTGGAGGGGATGTAGACACAACCAGGCCAGAGGAAGAGAGTGATACACCTGGAATGAACCACACTTCCTCCAGAATTCAGCTGCACAAATATGTGTCTTCGCCTTGTTGCTTTGGTTTTATGTCTTTTTAAAAATATATTTTTTACGAAATATCTTGTTGATGCTTCAGAAACTATGTGCAAAAAGTCATACGTTCTGCAAATCTTCATCGTTTCATGCCAACGGAAACACTTTCACAAATTGTGACGCGGGCAAAATCAAAGAGGCTTATCTGATGGATGACCTTTTTTATTTTAATAACGAATAATGGATAATGATGGTTTTGTTGATTTAATGACGGAATGTGAGATGATTGCAGATTTCTGAGAAAATGAGCTGAAGTGCAAAACAATTGACAGAATTGGATACTGTTTGGTTAGTTTTATGACTTTTGTAAAAAAATAATAAGAAATGTATGTTTGTTGCATTCATTTTGTTCCATGATGCGTATCCGTTATATTTTACACAGGGGGAAATAAAATATAATAAACAGCTATTGAAATGATCACTATGATGGATGTTTGTGTGGCTGTGATTATTGACATGCTTCATCACATCAGGCATGAAGTATTTTAACACACATACACATGTGCATTTGGAGTTTCACCATTGACTCACATGCCAAACAACATGTTCCTTTAAAATATTCCTCTTTCCACCATCTTTATTCTAACCTTAACCAAAACTCAACACACACACTTGCATTTACATCATAGTGGGGCCCCACCATTGACTTACATGCAAAACAATACTTTCTCTCGATCCTTGCTGTAACCCGAAGCATCAAAAATTTCCCCTTACCCACCCCCTTTACACCGACCTTAACATAAACTCAGTTATAAATTCTGCCTCAAAATTACATCTTGACCCTCAAAAAGATCTTCAAAGTTTTTGGGGCCCTAAACAAAGACCCCACAAGTATACAACGGGGCCCCACTTTGTGCTAAAAACTAGCATTGTGGGCCCAATTTCGTGCTAAATGCAGGAACACACACACACACACACACACACAAACACATACGGTTTAAAATAATTGCAATAAACAAAATATATATGTATACAAAACTTTTATTAAATTTTACAATTGTGGTATAAAATCTGTCTCTGTGCCTGCAGAAAAACAATTTCCTCCACAATTTCTATCTACATAATTTTAATATACCGTACGTTCACTGAAAATGTCATATACGTACAAACCCTGTAACTTTTTACACTTTAAAGCCCAAACCAAAGATGATAATTTTACAGTGCTCAGCTTTTAACTCATAAAATTGTACACACACACACACACACACACACACACACACACACACACACACACAGAGAGAGAGAACAAATGGTGTCTTGTCAAAGAACCCTTCAATAGTGAAAAACAGCTGATGCTGATTCGAACCCACAACCTTTGGGTTGCAAGCCCTACTTCCAGCTACAAGGCCACAACAGCCCACAAACCATAAAACAACCATAACAATAAACAGAACACACAATGCCACCTGTAACGAGAAGGACGAGACAACATCACACAAAAAACATCCACACGTAATCCTCATCGGTGGATCAGGCCTCATCGCGCCTCAGACCGTCTTAGCTCAGGAACACTGCTGGGTGCTGAGAAGCTCGGTTAGATCTTCTACCAGTGAAGATAAATCAAGAAAACCCGGGTAAAATGACAGAAAACTCCAGACAGCTCGAGGGATTGGAGGATCGGCAGAACTGCGCGTCTCCCAGGTGGATTCTAAAGTGTCTCTCTACATCATTAACTTCACCATGGTGGATCAGGAAAACACAAATGAACGCGCTAATGCTGCTGCATCAGGAATCCGAAGGTTCTTTTGAAATGCAAATATTCGCTTGCGTTGTCATTGCTCTTCATTGTTCGTGGCTCTTTTGCGATAACGTGGAAATGTCTCGCACCTGCCGTACGGGTTTTTCTAACGGATTTAAACCCGCGCTGGAGTGTGTCGAGCCAAATCAAAAGTCTGTTTATTTTAGTGTAAATACGCCGCATTAAATTGGATTCCCACAATGGAAATCACAGGGAATGAGCTGTTTTCAATGAACATGGATTAGTGATGTGCGTGCGACATAAAGCTGAGGCTGTCAATATCATAATGAAATATGTTTTTTTTTAATTGTTCACTTCAAGCATTTCCGTTGGCATTTAATCTACACTGCAAAAAATACACATGAAAAAATAAGAAAAAAAAAAACAAAACGAGTAAAAAAGACTTGGTAAGACGCTTGAAAAAAGTCCTATTTTCTTGAAACAAGCAAATTAATCTTTCACTCTTCATACCAAGATAGTTAATTTATCTTGTATGACAACAAGCAAGATTTATGGTGTATTTTCAAGATTTTATGGCTTGTCAAGAGTATTTTTTGCGGTGTAGACATGTGATGCAACAGTTTGATGCGTATGTATCACTTTCACAGGCTGCTTTTATGCACTCGTAAAAACAATGCATTTAACAACCCTACTTGAGTTAAAGTACAATTATCTTACTGCAAAAATTACTCCATTACAAGTTTCAAGTCACCAATTCCAAGAGGACTTGCGTAAATTCAAATTTTAAAAGAACTTTAGAATAGAAGAAGTATTTTTCTGAATTTAGGCTCAAAAAAACTACCAAGAAATGTGGAAAAACAAGAAACTGTTTATGAAGTTTCATTTCCTAACATTGACATTAAATATAACACATCATTGTTTAAAAATGGCAGAAATAAATGGATTTTAAAAAGTCAGTCTCAGTAAAACACAAACGTGCAAAAAAGTGCAACGGCTAATTCACGTGATTTAGCTCAAGAGTAGCATCTAGTACCTTCAGCATCCTGCAGATGGCGATATCACCTCGTCAACCCAAAAAATGTACTGCAGTAGAAAAAGATGCTGACTTCAAGCATTAATCACAATGTAACAAGTAACAGTAAGTGTCCAATCAAATGTAGTGGAGTAAAGAGTACAGAATCTCAATCACAATTGTAGTCAAGTAGATAGAGTAAAAGAGAGTATAAGTTGCTTATATTTTTGATACTCGGTACAAGTACAGAGTAGCCAAAAATATAATTAGGTAAAGTAATTTAAGTAACTTGAGTAAATGTCATTTACTGTCATTTACTCAAGTACTTTACACCACTGGTTTCCTCTGGGTCTCCAGTTTCATCCCACTGTCCTTTAGGCATTCAGGAATTGAAGTCTGGAAAACTGCCTATAGGTGTGAGAGTGTGAATGTGTGTGTCCTTCTCTGTAATTGGTTGATCAAAATGAAAAGAGTTGCTGGAATTGGTTGCAGCTCCCCCTGACACAGAAATGAAAAAAGCAGACCTGAAAACTGACAAATTTGAACAACTGTACGATGTGATTGGAATACAAAGTGTGAAGCGTGAATTTTCCTTAACCTATAAACACTGTAAAAATGAAGCCAAAAGTCAATTAACTATGTCTCCGGTCAAATCTGGAATTCTGAATGTCGACGGCCGTATCACCAAAGGTCTCCAAACATGACAAGAAATGCATAAATGTGAGCTGAATCATGGAGGAAAACAGAAATCAGGTAGCGGCGATGCTTTCATAATCACCCTTCTCTATTTCCTCCGCATTTCCACGTAATCAGATGAAGGATAAGAATTATGGGTTTCGCTTTGTGACTCTTCTCCTCACTGATGTTGGTGCGCTTTTGAACTCGTGTAAAGCAGAATCGATAAGAGCAATGGGATTATGCTTATTAGCTTAATTAGAAAGATGCTATCTGATATATCTCATGCAAATACCATTACAGGAAATCATGAGATGAGGAGAGAAGACCCTCGTATGCATGACTGAAGATGGGCAAAACGTTAAAAGTCAAAAGTCTCGCCGTGTGTGTGTGTGAAGACATGTTGGCTAACACACAATTACTTTGAATTAACAGAGGTTGTTTTTTCTCCCTCGCCGTTTGGTTCTCAACATAAACCCAGATTATGTTCCAAGCTCTCAGGCTGTAAAGCTTAACTTTTTAATGGATTTTGTTTTTATACTGTTGTCCTGCAGGTGTTTATTCAGCTTCCTGATGTGTTGTGGAAGTGGAAAGTTGCCAAGTTTGGTCAGAATATATGTCTATAAATCCCATTTGAACGGTGAAGTGTGTATTCAGCTTTGTGTACACATCTCGCTCAAGTACGCACTTGTTGAATGATGTCATGGTTACGTATATTTTGTGATGGAGATCTGATGCTCAAGTGATGATTCCACACTGGTCAGACTCATTGAGACGCGTGACGTTGGTTTCTTTGTGTGTGCGGGTGATTCTTAAGTACGCACCTCTCAGATAAATATTTTCATTTTTCTTTTGTGTACTTGAGCCAAATAATGTGTCACAAATAGTGGCGTAAAGTACTTGAGTAAATGTACTCCGCTACTTTGTATTTTGTGGCTACTTTGTATTTTGTGGCTACTTTGTATTTTGTGGCTTCTTTGTACTTAAACTGAGTATCAAAAATATCAGCAACAATTACTCAATCACAAATTTGTGATTGACACTTATCGTTATATTGTTATATATTGTTAGCCGTTTTCTACCGCGGTTAATTTCTTGAGTTTGCTGACGGTACTGGAAGCTATTTATGAGCAAAATCACATTAATAGGAATTAGTGGTTGCACTTTTTTGCACATTTTAGCTTGACTGAGGCACATTTTTTGTTCTTATTGCATCTATTTTGTTTTGCTATTTTGAAACATTAAGGTGTTTTTCAGCCCATTTTATGTATTATGTACAAGTAAAACATTCAAGTTGGAAAATTGGAAACTTCACAACTTTTGCTCGAGTCTTCTTAGAGTAATAGAGTAAATAGAGTAATTTGTCCAGAAAGATATCCATACTTTACTTAAGTATGGTTTTCAGGTACTCTTTATACCTCTGCTTATAGAAGAAGCAGATGAAGTTTGGTGACTTTATAATAGGCTTTTCCCTGTGATGCCTACCAGTTCGGAACTGGAACCTGCAACCTTTTGTTCATATGTCTGACTCTTTACCCATTAGGCCACAGCTGCGCTTTTATTTTGTTAAAAAAAAAAGTTACTATTCTCAAGTGAAAGCAAATGTTAATTATTCTGCTGTTTGTTGCCACCAAAATTCCACCCAAGACATTAAAATTAACCCTTTACACGTCAAGTAATTGTCATGATTTACCACCATTAAGGCTTTTGCTTACCAGGCACCTTTTTCCTGCAGTTTGACAAACGAAATTCACTAGTGATGGTTTTGCCACCAAAAAAAAATCATTTTTCAAACAACCGGTCGTACTACCTCTAGCTAAACCCCAGATTTTACATCTTCTCTACTGCCTCATGAAACTTTCAGCTGGAACGAGTTATCAAAAGAATTGCATTCATATGATCTTGTGCATCATGCACATGCCTGAACCCTGAGGAAGCCTCCAACAAAACCAACTTCAGCTTTTGCTTGTTTATATGCCTCAGTGGGGAAAAAGACTTGAAAAGAGGTTCTTTCCATGATCCTTGGCAAATAAATCACACTGCTTTGAACAACCGCGTCTGCAAGCAAATCCCCCAAAATGTCAACATTTCATTTACGCTTTTGCAACTATTAAAAGAAGATAAAATAATTGGTTTCGATTGTCTCAAAATTGGTTCTTACAACAGGTGACATTTCTGGCTTTTTGCAGTATGTTTTTTCCTAGACGTGCGTGTAACAAGCATTGAATGAAATTCTGGTTCCTTTGAAAACTGAATTAACTTTGAATGAAATGCACAAAACAGGTTTTAGAGTTATTGGTAGCAAATGTTAAATAAAACACTTTACAGATTGCAATGATGGTTTGTTGTTCTATTCACAAGGATCAAAATATTCTTAACTGCTTTTTCATTTCTGTGTCAGGAGAGCAAGAGCCAATCCCAGTGAAGTGGGAAGTGGGACTGTGGGAAGAAAACCGGTAAACTAGAAGAAACCCAAGAAAGTCCAGAGAGAAAATGCAAACCTCACTAGAAAAGCTCCCAACTGGGCTTTGAACTTGAACCTCAGACGGGTTCTTCTTGGTGTAAAGCGACACATACTACCTCACCGTGCTATCGTATTTATAATATATAGAATATAAGCATCTCCCTGCAAGCCTGACATGAAAAGTGGAAAATGAGCAGTATTTACAGGCACACCATATTTACTTGGGTAGGAGTCGGGGATTTTTCCCTAAAATGTCAGCCTCAAAGTGGAGGAATTATAGGTGCGGTCTACCGAAATATAAACATTTTCACTCAGAACAGAGCATCCATTCTTGCAAAAGTAAACAACATAGAAACAAGCACAGTAATTAAATTAACATTCATGAATTGAATTAAATAAATCTTTCAGAAAACCGGGCATTTTGTCATATTGGCTAACACAATTGGAATGTATCTCTGATAAATTTGTTTCAATTTTCATTTTCATGTAATCTGTTTGAATTTTCATGTAGTTTCATGTGTGATGACATTATTCAGAATCAGTCTGTCAGGGTAGATTGCGCAGGTTCTTTCAATGCTAAAATTCGGAAGTGGACTGGAGTCAACAATTCATGAAACCAAAATTGGGTTTCTACTCATTTCTATTTTTTCACTTTTCTCTCATTTCTTTCACCTTCTTATAAGCGGGTCTAAACAGAATACCACAATAGAGGCACTTATAAGCGGATCGACTTATAAACGAGTAAATTCGGTATTTGAAAGTTGTGCATTTAAACACAATCCAAACTTTCGGAGGTTTTAAGATTAAAAAAAGAGTGCTTATGTTCTTGTAAATTTGGTCATTTCTGTGTTTCACTGAAATAAACAACAACCACATGATGCCCCCCTGTATCCTTTAGACCCCAATGGGTTAATATCCAAGTCTGAAGTGACTTGCACTGAACTACAGTAGAAACTTCAAGGCTTCCATGGGAATCGAACTCATGACCTTTAGTGTTGCAAACCCCATCTCTACCAGTTGAGCCACGAGAAAGCTGCAGGCAATAAGCCACGAGATCTTCAATATTCCACGCATTCGCCATTGTGAGGCTTCACTTAGTCAATACAACAGAACCTCACGCAGCGGTTCGTAACACTGGTATTTATACTTTCATTTTGTTAAAATGTCACACGGAAACACCGTCAAATTCCAGCAAAGGTTATGCTGATGAATCAAACACGACTCTGTAAACCTGCTATTTTTTTCTCTCTCTCTTTTAGACTCAGCGTGAAACTAATAAATGTAATTAACAAAGAGAAGCGCTCAGATCGGCACACTTGTTTTTCAAACATCTGCTAATATCAATTGTCCTCTGTGCCTTTATTCCTCGTTCTCTTCCTATTGAGCAAGACAATCAAACTAATTAAAAAAGAAAAGGACAAAGGAACGTCGATAAGTCTGGGGAGAAGACGCAACCAAGCTCAGACTAAGACAGACAGTCTCAAATCGGCCGGCGAGGGGTGGATGATTTCCTGTTGTGAGGTCAAGAGGTCATCTCAACCTTAACTAGAACCGCTGACCTTTCTGCCTTCCTGGCTGTGAAAGTGTATGTTTAGGTAGCCGGTCCCGGAGGTCAATGCTTCATTCGGACATGCTCCGTCCTCCATCTGAAAAATTGTCTACCTGAGACGATAATTCATCTTCCGCGGCTCCCCGTGAGGAATAAACACCGGCTCCACAGGTGAAGCATCATTCAATCTGTGAGCTATTCGCAGGCCTCGTAGATGCATTTTACGTTTGGAATTTGATTTCTGCGTCTGAGAAACGATGCCACTCGCTCGAGCTCTACCCGCAGGACGAAAAGATGTGAACTGTGTTAAACAATCATCTAAAAACAGTGTTGGGGAACATGGAAAGCCCTGTTATCGGCTCAGCGCTGTGTGATATACTCAGATGCTTATTATAGGACGGAGTGGTAGTACTACATCACCATTAGTAACCTCTGATAGCCAGTGGAAGAAAAAAAAAAGCGGAATCCACCCCCACTAATCCTTTCAAGCAAGCAAAGCCTGCAAGCTATAGATAAATATCCACACCACCATTCTTTCAACAACCACTTCTCTTATTATCACAAAACGCCAAAGTTAATTCCAACGCAATCACTAACAGTTCAAATGCGATTCTGACGGCAACAACACTGACATGGAGAAAAGCTAATGCTGAAGTGATTTTCTAATGCAAAATATTGCGTTCGGCAAGCCACGTGTGTGTTTAGTCCAAACTCTAATGCAGCGGTAATCTGTCATGAATGCTGGTTTTCAAGCTTTGTATATTTTTGCAGAGAATCCCCCCCACCATCCTCCTCCAAAAAAGCAGACACCTTCTTTTAATGTAGTAGAAACAAGTGACCTGATTACGGTCCATACTAGTTTAGGTTGGAGATGTAGTGATGTTACACACACACACACACACACACACACACACACACACACACACTGTTCCTTCTATCTTACCTAATTATTCCAATTTACATCAGCACAAATACAACAACAAAGCATCTTGGTCCAAACACATAACCAATTACAACGCTGAGATGTTTAAACAAATCCGGAATTAGATCTGCTTCAATTACCAGTCTAGCGGAGCACAAGAAATCCTCCCTCCTCTGTCACATCCTCGCATTTTTGTTTGTTTTTTAGAGAAAAATTATAAAGTTAAACTGGGTTCAATGTACTCAGAACTCAAACTCTTTTTTAGTAATGACTGAAGGATCGACCGTGCCAAAATTTGTTAAAAAAAAATCCTCTAGCGGAAAAGTGTTTATTCATTTGTGTTTATTCATCTGAGTTTTCCATTTCTGGGTCACCGGGAGCAGGAGACAATCCTAGCAACTGTGAGCCACACCCTATATTGGTGGCCAACCAATCACAGAGCAGCACATACAGACAGGCAAAACTCTCACGCCTTTTTGATTACATACAGTTTGGTCTGAGTGACAGAACTGGAAACCCGGAAGAAACCCAAGCTGTAGGCAACAGCGACTTCACACGATGCCACTGTGTAGCCAGAAACGTTGCACAGTATTTATTAAAACAATTGAGTAAAGTTGTGTCATGTCGGGATGGCACATAAAATGCTTAATTTAAAAATAATTAAAAGGAGTTAAAAATATTGCAATAACAAAAGATAATAGTAAAATCAACTAAAAAATAATAAATTAATAATAAATTAATAATAATAAAATATATATAAAAGTGCAAAAATAAATTAAGGATCAATGAAACAGAGAAGAACATGAGGAAACAATAACACAGCACATCACTTAAAAAAATTGGGATTTTGGGTAATGGAGTCTGGGAGAAAATCTGTGACCAGAAAAACTGTAAAAAATAGATTTTCTGTAATTTCATGCAGATTGAGTTAGAAACCTTTACGGGTCAGTCTCACATTTCTCTGATGACTTAATTTGATGCTTCCACACATGCAGAAGACATTTCTTAAACACTGGATGTGAGTGCTGAGAGATGGCATCACTACCAGTGGTGCTACAGTTAAAAGGACTTTGTTACTTTGTTACTTAAGTATTTCTGCCTACTTTGTACTTGCACTGAGAATCAAATATACATGCAAATTTTACTCTCTACTTGACTACACCTTGGGAGTATTTGTACTCTTCACTCAATCACATTTGAATGGACACTTACCATTAGCTGTTACATTGCAATTGTGTGCAAAAAAAAGGCTATTTTAATTTGGGATTAATTTCTTGGGAGGACGAGGCGATATCGCCATCTACATGATGCTGAGCGTACTGGATGCTATTTATGAGCTAAATCACGTGAACTTTTGATTTTGAAAGACGAAATGTATTTTGACAAATGTATTTTGTTGTGTCATTTTGAAACATTCAGGTGTTAAATTTTATTTCTATAATAAGAAATAATAATCATAATTAAAGAGTTTCTTGTTTTTCACATTACTTGACTTTTTCCACATTTTTTTTAGCCTAAATTCAGTACAAGTGACATACCTACGATTTTTTTTAATGTAATACTTTGTGACTTTTACTCAAGTATGACAGTAAGGTATTCGTACTCTTACTCAAGTAAAGTTTTCAGGTACTCTTTACAGCTATGATCACTACCCACCGCACTGGATGGAGCTGTGTTGAATTTGCTTGAGTTAGCCGTTGGTTAAACTCAACATAATGCAATGAAACACACGGGTTATGTTTTAAGCAAAGGTCACGGGATGATTACATCGCTTTTGTTCTGATGACTCACTCGGAATTACAGCTAAACTCTCCTCACTACCCGGATTATTCTGAACAAAAGCGCAGAGAAAGATCCGTTACACACATATGCTTTAAAATGTTTATGGGAACCTCGGGGGGGAAATCAACATACGTGTTGTTTCAGCATGAATGAATGCGGAGTTGTGTGAAAAGCAGCTAAATAGCGCATCAAACGCTTTGAGTCGGATCTGATCAAAGCGGAGCTGAAAGAGAGAAACGTGTTAGAGACGGGCCACTAAAAGGCTTTGGTGTGACTGGAGAGGAGCTCGCGTATGTGACTGCCACGCATTAACTCAGACACTGCTTGTCTTTGTGTGTCGGCGTCACTTCTGCTGGGGTCCGGCTCAGACGAGATGGTGGGAGAAGGTCGTGGGTAGGAGACTGCTGACAGAACAGGCACATCAGAAGATAACGCCACGAGTCAGAAGCTGTGCACCAAAACACTCTTTGTGAATGACAGAAGAAGAGCAGGAGCTTGTCACAACCTAGTTCCTTTGTTCCAAAAGACTGTTTCATCTAAATGGATTCTTCTGTTTTTTTGTACTGTTTTTTTTTTATTCCACCCAGTAAACATACTTCAATGCGGCTTCGGTGACAAACTCGCAAAGGAGCTTGTGCGAGCCTTACAAAGAGTGAAGTTGGGAGATCTGGTGTGTTACTGGCTGTGTTGAAAACTAAATCGGCCAAATTAGATGATTAGACACACCAACTCGGAGCAGTGGGCAGCCTTGAGCCGGATGGGGGTCAGTGTCTTGCTCAAGGACAGTTGTGAAACCCATCAGACCCGGATTCGAACCTGCATCTTTAGCAGTGTTGTGCAAGTTACTTGAAAATTGTAATTCATTACACATTACTTGTTACTGTTTGTAATACGTTACATTACAATATTACTGTCTCAGAATTGCAATGTTACATTTGTCACAAAATCCCCTTCTCACCTCCTCACAATCCCAGACTCCGCCCCCTGACCCACATTCTCCACTGGACACCTGTTCCTCATCTCGTTTGGACACTATATGTACTTGTGTGTTTGCTTAGCCCTTTGTCTGATCTCGTCTATGTGTGAGTACGTGTATGTAGCTCAAGTGTCTTCGTGTCAGACCCGTGTATTCCAGAATCCCGAGTTTCTCCGTGTTCCGTCTTTGTTGTCATTAAACCTCTTTCTGTTTCACATTCCCCGTGTTTGGTAACTACGTTGCTCACGCCAAAGGCCTAATTATGTAGCCTAATGACTGTGGCCTTTTCAAGTTATAGATAACAATGTAGTTTATATAATAATAGGCAAAGTGTTAAAGTATGGTAGACTTAAAGAGATTTACAGGCAATATCTGTGAATAACTTGGGTATATTCTTATTAGACCCCACTGGACTATGTAAATTTCAGTGCCTTTTTATTCATTCTGAATGACTTACCACACTATACTGTCATGCTTTCTGGCCATAAAGTGCAGAGGACATTGTCATTGTCATTGCTGTTTTCATTCTCTTCCCAGGTCGAGAGGTTGGACTCGGTCTAGTGCTACTTTTTGATGTCGATAATTCTTTTGCGTTTACACAGAGGTTGCATTTTACTACAATGCTCTTGTCCTTGTCTTTTATAAAACTGAAAAAAATTGCATAAGACCATCTCGCGAATGTTTATCAAATTTGAACAGAAATTTTAACATGAACAGGAAAAACATTTTGATTACTTTTTGATTTATTGTCTTGAGGGCGAAGTTTGATGTAACACAAGCGTTACTTATCATGTAGCGAGTAACATATTCATGACAATACAAATAGTAATGTGTTACACTACTGCGTTACAGCAAAAATGAATACATTATTGTAAAATATAACTTTTGTAACGGGTTACTCCCAACACTGATCTCTAGTGCTGGACCACAATTGCCAATTTGTTGTAGTTGAGTCCACATGGAGCCAAAGTAGCTATAAGAGTCTCCTGAATGTTAAAATATTGGAGTTTTCCCAAAGAAACACTTCAAACTGACATTTTGAGGTTTCAAAACCTCAAATCGACTTGTTTAGTACCAGACATCAGATAACATTCTGTATATTAAAATTAAACAATCCCAGAATTTGCACATGTTAAAAAAGTAATTTAGGAATTCATTTAGTTTTAAGTTTAGTTTGGAAAAAATATTTTAATGAAAAATGTGTAAATTCAAATTTTTTATATCAATATATTTATTACTTAATATTATGATATCTACAGCGTACTGTGGTTCCTGAAAAATGTAAGTAAACTTTGGACATTTCCTTTCCTTCTAAATATTCAAATAACACACAATACTGCGCTGCATCCTAACGACTAAATATTTTATTTCCAACCATAACATCTGTTTATTTCTAGGACAAAGTGGAGCTGAAAAACTGCCACCTTCACCTCCAGAGTCAAATTCAAGCCCAGTCGAATGAATAAATAATATAAAACAACTTACAATCGTAAAGCTGAAGGACACCATCACAGGCTTTCCAGCAGCCACATAAAATATTTCTGTGTCACAGTGACTGTCTCCGTCTTTTCCCGCGCCAGGTCAGGACGCGTTCGGTCTGACGGCGCCGTCGCTCTGCTGAAAAATTCATTCAACCTATTGCGTGACATGCGACTTGAGTTGATCTAATTAATTACTTGGTGTGAAGATAGCACCACGGTAAATTATTGTGGTGTGTAAACACAGGTCAATGGTTACCAGTGATTTATTTTTCAATGGCTTTTTCCTAATTAATCACACTAATGGCACACAAACCGACTTCTTACACCTTTCCTGACTGACACGCAGCCAGTGGAGACTGGAATTCTCCGGCCTGGCACAGCTGGCGAGGATGACAGCGGCTTCCTCCGGAGATGACCTGCAGGAGGCGAAAGGAGACGCGTCCTTCATGTTCCAGAGGACAAGAGCAGCGGGGGTCTTCTGTGAAGCCAAAAAAACCCCAAAAGACATCACACAATCAGGGCCGCGTTTGGATCCTCACAGGTTCCGTCATAGGATACGTGTGACCTTTATCGTGTAAATGAGATGTGAATGCGAAATTAGAAGCATCGCGGCAATCACGGAGAGACTGCTGCGTATTTCTGTATGATTACCACCCGTGTCTTCTCTCTGTCGGCTTCATCCTCAGGTCAAATTGACATGCCGTGTCACCCGCCGCTGCTATTGTCTTTCTTTCATTTCCTGAGCCGTCTAACTTTTCTCATTACTTCTCGCAGGAAGACTGGAAAGGACGGGGTATGAAACTGTTGGACCATTTCTGGCTGCAGTAATTATGTTTTGATAGGGAAGCAAGGACCAACTGCTGATGATCGCTACTCGCTCTGCGGCGACCTCTAGTGGTCGCTGTTGCGCACTGCACCCGCCGTCGTGACTCACGTGGAGAACTTCTGGTGGGAGACAGCTGCCAATTCACATCTCGTCCATCTTCAGCTCTATCGTTCACATCATAACAAGGGCTTATTTCGTACACTCGACTTTGCATTAATATCACATGACAGTAAAGATCAAGCACGTTTTGGAGTGTTCGGCGTTAAATAAATAAATACATTGCTACTATCAATCTGGGAAATGAGGCTGTCAGAGGATGTGCACAGCTATCAGATGTTGTAAATAATCATTTTTTAATAGCCTCGCATCAAGAACTAGCTCTTCCCGGCATCGCCGCGCATGCTAACGTGAAGACGCTAACACCACCTTTTAAGGTTTGTTTGGCTTGACAAATCATCAAGTAAAGAAATTGTCCTGTTTGTTTTGGACCATGTTTTGTGCAGCAAAGCCCTTGTGGTTCACCCTAAGAGCGGAAAATGGTTTAAAAGCAGCCCAGACACAGACTATTTGCTTTTTATGAGAAAACTCTAAAGGGCATAATTTGTCCCAAACTTTGCCCAGAAGTCACTTCAAAATGGCTGGTTTAGTCATAATAACACAATTATTACTGCACTTTTGTGTCATTTCAGTTAATGAAGAA
>MU204446.1:22367074-22487740 GCA_017309775.1 Paedocypris sp. Pulau Singkep
TCTCTCTCTCTCTCTCTTTCTTTTTTCTCTCTCTCTCTCTCTCTCTCTCTCTCTCTCTCTCTCTCTCTCTCTCTCTCTCTCTCTCTCTCTCTCTCTCTCTCTCTCTCTCTCTCTCTTAACATTTCTATTTCTTTCTCTCTCCTATTTTCTCCTTCTCTCCCCACTGTCTCTCTTTTAGTGGAATTAGCAGGAATTCAGTGTTAAAAGAAAAACCGATGGAAATCAACAATTTTCCATAATTTGCATAAAAAGAATAAAAGCAGAAATTCTACAATAATGAAAGTTTTAAGAACTTTTTTAAGAACAGTGCACATGGAGTATAGGAGTAGACAGTCAAATCTACAATAGAACTTCACTAAATACTATATGATATTTTAGTTATTATTAGATCACATATACATGAGCACGCAAACACACACACACACACACACACAGGCTGCAACAACAAGACATATACCTTACAGTCTAATGTGACCATTTTTGTATGTACCGTAAAGTCTCCAGAAATGCTTCCTCCTTCTATAAGCTTGTAACTAATTACTTTGTCATTAAAAAAGCACAATACGAACAAAAACAAGCCCATTTAGATTGTGTTTAGTAGTCATTAAAGGTATCGAGTGTCGGGCTGAGACGTAGAAGAGCATTGTCTTCTGGAGGGCTACCTGATGTCTGGAGCTAAAAGAGGGGGTTATGGGTGGGTTACCACCATCTGCACTGCCGAGATATGGCAACATGAGTCTCTGATGTAAGATAACACCATGGAAAGGCAGGGAGAAAGGACAGGTCAAGTAACATGCCTTCGCCTCACACACGTACACTGTATACGCCATTTCATCTCCTATTTTTAACTCCACCGCCATATTTACAAAAAAGCTCCTCTCCGTTACACCGCTTCATGAATTAACGGCACGGAGCAATTAGTTGCACACGGCTGATATTAATCTGCCATTTAGAGTCATTACGGTACTATTACATACGGTGGTTTGAATATTATGCATATGCTAATTGAAAGGGATGACATTGCCTTTTAGAAATTGGTTGTTTTTGCCACTAGAGGTGCAAAGAGTACCTGAAAAACATACTTGAGTAAAAGTATGAATACCTTACTGTAAGTATTACTCCATTTATGTTGTTATTATTTTTCATGTACATGTTTGAATAATTAAATAAAATAAACTAAAAGTTACAAGTCTCCAATTCTAAGAAGACTTATAGAATTCTAAAAGAATATTTGAATCTGTACTGATTTTACTTTTATTTATTAAAGCTTTGTATAGAATGACATTGTATATATTAAAATATTAGAGATCAGTTACAGAGTCTCTAAACTCAAAAATGTGAAAAACAAGAAACCTTTTATTCATAAGGTTTTATTTCCAAATATAGAAATTTGAGAAAATTTCCTCAATGTTTCTAAATGGCAGAAAAAAATAGATAGTCCCAGGCAAATTCAAATGTGCAAAAAAGTGCAACCGTTTTTTCAAGTTGACCTGATTTAGCTCGTAAATAGCATTCAGTACCTTCAGCATCCTGCAGATGGCAATATTGTCTCGTCCTCCCAAGAAATTAACTGCGGTAGAAAAATTTGCAGACTCATCGCGCACAATCACAATGTAACGAGTAACAATGAGTGTCCATTGAAATGCTGTGGAGTAACGAGTACAGATACTCAATCACAAATGTAGTAAAATAAAGACTAAAAGTTGCTTATATTTTTGATAGTCAGTAAAAGTACAAAGTAGCCCAAAATACTTAAGTAAAGTAACAAAGTCCTTTTACTCAAGTGCTTTACACCACTGGCACACGGGAATCAGTTTCAGAAGAGGGTGAAATTAAACCCCATATAGATTTGACACTAGAACTAAACACCAGCTCGTAACAAGCCAGAAAGGATGCGGCTGTCAAAGCTGCGGAGGAGCATATAAGAAGCGGGTCAGGAGGAGCTTGATCTGAGCCAGCGCTGGCCTTTACTCCAGGTGACACACACACCACCGTCTTTCTTCAGTGACCAGAGAGCCAGGCGTCGAGGTCAGAAGGTTTGAGAGAGGAGTCTGACAGTCTGTCAGCATGATGCAGCAGATTCTCCAGGATATGTACATAGATCCCGACCTGTTGGCTGAACTCAACGACGAGCAGAAGCAGATTCTGTTCTACAAGATCCGAGAGGAGCAGGTTCGGCGCTGGAACGAGAGGGAGAGGAGAGATCCGGTGTCGGCTGCACACAGAACCAGTAAGTCTGCGGATGAATGACACTCGATGGAGGTTCAATGGAAGGTTAAAGGAAACCACATTATGGTGTGCGATGGATGAAAAGGAAGATCTGAAGGTTTGGATTGTTGTTGATGGAAGGATGTAATGCAAAGACATGATTCAGCTGGATTTACTGCTTAACAAAAGTGTTAATAAGATCATTACTCCTTCTATTTGTACACACAGGTTAATCTGTACTTTCCATTGGATGGTAAAAAAAAATTGGTATTGAGTTGTTTATTAATTAATTGATACTGTTAATTTGTTTCTTTCAGTGTCATCAATGTATAAATAAATAGAAATGTAGAAAATAATTGGTTTAGAAAAACTTTGATAATTTCATTTGTGTCATATACATTTTCATTTTGTCATGTATTCTCTGAAGTCATACCACTGACTAAAATGTGTATTTAATCAATCTTAATAAAAGAATTAGATATTACAAACAATGTACGAATAATAAATAAATACATATTACATTTTTTGGGTTAGATTTTTAAAATGTTCCATAAATGCATACAAATAGTAACATTAGCGTTACAATATTACTTATTTTTAATTATCTTATTTATGACTAATTTAGTTTGACTGTGAATTTTCTGCTCTTTTTTTATATTATTAAAATTTGTATACATAACGGTTTCAGGTTGATTTTAAAACTGTCTGAGCCTTAAAAAAAATAAACCATCGCTGTTTTATTTACACATTGACCCTTTTATCCGATGCATCATCTTGTATTTGTTTTCTTTTATGCGAATAATTTGAAATTCCCTTTGTGTTTGAAATCTGATCTACAAACATAAAGCTCGAATGGAGTGTTCACTAGAAACCACACATTACCCGGCTTAGAGAAGAGACACAAATAGAAGTGTGTCGTGCTCCACTATTGCATCACTAATGGTGTTGAAGTGGCAGGTGAAGATCTGTTTCCAGATCTTCTTACTTGAGCGTCGTCCTACTCTTAAAGTCTACAAGGCGTCCCTGGGGAGAAACTGGGGTCTTATCAGAACACGATGGGTCTGGAAAGCGTTGAGATGTTTGCTCACCATCGTCTCACTCTTGTCTCTGGTGCAGGCAAGCGCAGAGGCATTGGGTGGCTGGTGGGCTCAGATGGAGACGTGTGGGTCTGGGTGATGGGGGAGGCTCCAGGGGACAAGCCCTATGAAGATATCGTGGAGAAGCTAATGGAGGAGAGAGCAAGGAAGCAGGCCCAGCGAGAGGCACAGGAACTCCGGTGAGAGAATCACAGGACGGGGCGAAGGGAAATTGGGAATAAGGGAAGATTGACAGAAGTGGTTCAGCTAAAGATCCAGAGAAAGACAGAGGGAGAGTGTTAATGACAGTAGAACAGGAGAAGGGGAAGTGCATCACTCACCCCCTACTGTATTTCCTGAGGCGTGTGAAGGAGGCAGAGATTGAAAAGAAGTTTCGGGATGCCATGGCAAAGGAGAAGGCTCGTTTCGCGGCAGAGAAATGGAAGGAGGAGACAGATGACAGAAAGGCAGCCAAGCAGGAAGAAGAGGAAGATCGCATTAGAGAGGAACTGAAGGTGGGTTTGGCTGGAGTATACGTTCCTTTGACAGCATGACATAAGAAGACGTTTAAAGCGTCTCGTGAAAAGCGCCGCGTGTTCTAAACAAACTGCCATATCTTAGAAATCATAAGAAATAAGAAGAAGCATCGCATCCGTGTGGTTTAATGGAGTAAAGAATTAATGGAGGGAAGACCACCTAACACTACTTACAAAAATAGTATAAGAATAAGAATATTGTTATACATCATCTATAAATGTATGTACATACAGTGTGTGTATAAAAATAAAAACACACACACACACACACACACAAATACATACCGTACATGTAATGCTTGAAAATGTAAAGGTTGAATTCAATCAATTTACTGTAATTTTATGTAAACTATTATACTACTATACTTGGATTCATTAAATATGATTGTTAATTTTGATTCTAATTATATTTAATAGCACAGTTAATTTTTTGTATCAATACTGATATCAATACGAATAAACTAACTTGCACCATATACCTTATATAACCTATATATATTACATACATTATATATTTGCGTAAAGCTAAATATAAAGTAAATTCAACTATATATCAATAAACAAAATAGCTCTTATAAACAAGAAAACTAAAATATCAAGAGCATCAGTGAACCAAACCAACACGTCTTTGGTATTTATGCAGCAAAAAAGATGTAAAAAGTGAAGTTGTTCACACGCATTATTTTTCCCTTTGATCAAGTTTTATTTTCCCCACAGCAATAATTGGCTGCCACTGGTAATGATCTTAAAAACATGGCGTATCAATTCTGATCTTATTGGCTCAGTTGTGACAAGAAAGAGATTCAACGGCTAAGGAGGCATTTGTTCTTCATCCAGCCCTTTAATTCTGGTTCTCTAATAGAGATTGAGGTTAATTAGGCTTAATTACTATGTGTATCACATTCTGAGGGTGAATTATTTAAAGCGGGCAACCCTGCCGAATGTAGATGGTGATCTGCAAGACACAAGGCCAGCACTTCTGCGTCTGATGTATAATAAAGCTGAAAGCGCCGGACGACATTGTCCACTAAATTAATCCCTAATACTCACAGAATAATGGCCCCGGAAATAGAAACCGCTGAAAATTTCGAGAAACTTTTTCCGAGCTTCTTGTCTGTTTTTCCACAGAAATTTGAGCAGGAAGAAAGACAGAGAGGTGAGGAGGAAATTCGCCTGACGGAAGAGCGAAGAGCAAAGGAGTTGTACTTCTCTCTGAAGCAGGAGGAAAAGAAGAGCGAGCGGGATGACAAAGAATGGCAGGAACAACGTGAGAGAACAAATGGAATGAGAAAGGAAACTGAGTTTGGCTGCGCTAATTTATAGCAGCTTATTTCGGCTCACATTTCCCCCAGTGCGACGCTCTAAGGCGGCAGACGAGGAGATGAAGAGCAAGGCACGGAGGGCTAGAGACGAATACAAGCGTCAATCTCTGCGAGCCATCGAGAAGGGTATGGTGGCGGGACTCAGCGGCCTGTTCCATAAGACACATCGGAACGGATCCAGTCAAAACAGAAGGCCGGGAGAAATCACCGAACCTACGCTCTCATCCAAGCCAGGCCTGGCACCAGAATCCAGTCCTGGTCTTTCCTCAAGCAAAGACCGACACTACTGTGGTCCAGCAGCACCGTCACTCACAGAATGGTAAAGTTAATGATCACAATAATAATCACGGCGATAAATAAAACCTATTTTTTAATAGAGGTCAGTAATGAAGAGGTCTGATGGAATTCATTTATAGCTAATAAATTGCCGCGTTCTGGAATAAATTCTGGAAAATTAGCCGCTTATTTGTTCATTAAAATTTCATTTTAAAAAATCACTATATAATTTGTAGATGTAAATTTTATATATAATTTTTTTTAATTCCATCTCCATTTATCTTTACTTAACAAGACATTACTTTTCAATTGTAAACATTTATTTTGTATTTATTTGTATATATATCGCCATTATCTATCTATCTATCTATCTATCTATCTATCTATCTATCTATCTATCTATCTATCTATCTATCTATCTATCTATCTATCTATCTTCTTTTCATCCACCATCCATCCAAATATTTATCTGGCTTTCTGTGTTAATCTATCCATCTATTTATTCCTCCATCCGTTCAAATATCCCTCCACCTATTCCTATAGATAATCCATCCTTTTTTCATCCATATCCCGGTCTCTCCATTCATCCAACTCAGCTCAGTCAGTAGAGCGCTGGTGTTTCAAACAACGGTTCATGGGTTTGATTCCCAGGGAAAGCAGGAATTTGATGAATTGTTAAATCGTAATGAAATGTAAGTCGCTTTGAAAAAAAGGGTCTGCTAAATGACTGTAAAGTAAACAATATCCAAAATATCAGTCCCAAAACATTTTTCAAGTCGAGCGGTCAACCTCTGCTTACCAAAACATCTTCTTTTTGTTTCAGCCCAGTTTGGATCCGTCCACCAAGACCAAACTCTCGTGAGACCATTGTCCGCTGGTTTAAAGAAGACCAGCGGCCGAGACGAGCAGGTTACGAGCGAAGCAGCAGCTCCATTGCACCGTGGTTCCATGGTAAGCACGCAATTACAGCAGTAAACTACAACTGAAAAAGGAAAATACTGCAGTCAGAAAATAAAAAAACTGTACTATCTTATCTAAATAAATACACTTCACTGGACTGATTAAGGATCAATGCCTGACAACAATTAAATCACACTGAGGATTATGGGAAACAGAGTTTATAAAACACTGAGTACAACGTAAATGTATAAAAAAAATCAAGAAGTTTTAGAAAAATTAAACAAAGAATCCTATTTCTAAGATCCCATTAAAAGGACCACGATTTTAGCTTAATTAACAATTCAGTAGACTTTACACAACAAAAATAGCGGAAAAAAAGATTAAATTCAATCATACGTTCTCTCTGGTTGTGAAGGCGGGACACACCCAGCCAAACTCACACCTATGGACAGTTTTTCAAAATACAACTCTCTTAAACACATGATTTTGGACTGTGGAAGGAAACCCAACCAAGCTCAAGAAAAACACAAACTCCACACAAAAAGCCTCAAATTTGGATTTTTAAATATCTACGGTACTTAGACCAGAAACCTTGTCCATGAAAATCCATGGTCATTGTCTAGCAATCAAATCATAAACTGGTTTGTGGCAACTTGTAAATGAGAATAACAAGCTTTCCTTTAAGATCAAATAAGGCAAATTAAACCCATTAATTGTGTCCAGAAAGTCTAACTCTGAGTTATGGTGCATCCAAAGCCGAGAGTTTCACATCACACGGGCGTCAGGTAATCACTGGTGGCACTTCAGAAGGTCAGGAGCAAACAGTGTCAAAGATCTTTGAAATGGTTTGAACTTCAATTCCCATGACTTCACTCAATCGGCTGTGGAGTAACAGACACCAGGCTCAGAGATCCCCGTATGAAAGAGAGTCGGCACTTTTTCATTTAGGATTAGTCGAATATTACGATGGAATCTCCTTAAACGAAAAGTCAGTTTAGCAGTAGCTCAGTGGAGAAACAATATCGATCAAATAAAGAAAATAACAGGCAGAAGCGGAAAGAGGCAGACAGGAAAACTCAATAGTTGTGTCGGCACAAAAGCCACAGCGTGTGGCCTCTGATTGGACGATGATCAGATTAGCCGTTGTCTGACTGATGCTGCTCGACCAAAGAAGCAGTTCCAGTGATCACACAACACTCCAGATCGGCCTCCTGTCTGTCTCTTCCTCGACCTCCATCTGTCTCACTCACCGTCACTTCCTTCAACCTCTGCACTTACAGGAATAATATGCTGTGAGGGATCCATTTATCTATACAGTGAATTGTGTGAAATGCTCGCTCTCTCTCTTACTTTTCATCATCTCTCTAAGACTCTCATTTTCTTTCTCGCCTCACACCCTCTGTCCGAGTCTCTAACTCTCTCTCTCTCTCTAACTCACTGAGGGTCTCTCTCTTTCTCTCTATAACTCACTGAGTCTTTCACTAACTATCACTCTCTTCCAAACTCACTGAGTCTCTAACTCTCTCTCTTTAACTCATTGAGTCCCTTGTTCTCTCTCACTGGGTATCTCTCTCTCTCTCTCTCTCTTTCTCTCTCTCTCACTAACTTTTTTCTCTTTTACACTCACTACAACTCACTGAATCGCTCACTTTCTCCAACACTCTCGCTCTCTAACTTGCACTCTAACCCTCATTCAAACTCACTGAGTCTCTTACTCTCTCTCTCTCTCTCTCTCTCTCTCTCTCTCTCTCTCTCTCTCTCTCTCTCTCTCTCTCTGTAACTCTCACTCTAACTCACCGAGTCTCTCACTCTCTCTAAATCTTATTCTTTCTATAACTCTCGCTTTAGCTCGCCAAGTATCTCACTATCTCTCTCTCTACTCTGTTGTTTGAAGTCAACAGAGAATTGTCACTCTCAGGCTCTCCTTCTCGCTCTCTCTCTATTTCCTTCTATCCTGCTCACACACTCTCTCTCTTCTGTTGTTTAAAGTCTACAGAGAATTGTCACTCTTTCTTTGGCTCACTTTCTCTCCCTAACTGTTGTTCCCTCTTTCTCTACACACTATCACCCACTGACTCTCACTTTTGCTGAGTCTCTTTTACTGCCTCTATTTTTTTCTCTGATTCTTTCTCAATCACTGACTCTCACTCTATCTCTCTTTCTGAGTGTCTCTTTTACTGTCTCTCTAGTTCTGAGTCTTTGTCTCTCTTCCTCTCCGAGTCTCTCTCTCTCCCAATGAAATCACAGGCCTCATCTGTCTCACTCACCATCACCTCCTTCCATCCCTACACTTACAGGAATAATATCCCGTCAGGAATCCGAGGCGCTGCTGATGAATGCGGCAGAAGGCTGTTTCCTGGTCAGAGTGAGCGAGAGAATCTGGGGTTACACTCTGTCTTACCGCACAGCCTCGGGCTTCAAGCACTTCCTTATTGATGCCTCGGGTGATTATTACAGCTTCCTGGGTGTCGACCAGAACCGTCACGCCACTTTGGCTGACCTCATCGACTTCCATAAGGTGAGATCTCGAGGTCATTTCAAGCTCTCTTTTCTGCATGCGGAACATTAGGACAAGCGTAGCATGACTGACAAACGCTAGCAGGGCGCTCAGAGACCCCGCGGAAATGGCCGACATCGGTGTGGCGAGCACATCTGTCTTGCCATCTGTGTGCTTGATGCGGGGAATTTATTGTATTGCTTACATCAGGCTAATGCTTTATTCGATTCTTTGGGCTGATGGTCTGCTTTACCTCCAGGAGGAAGCCATCACCACGTCTGGAGGAGAGCGACTGCAGGACTCCTGCAGGCCCACAAGCTCCTCGTCTGACTACGGGGGTCTTTTCCTCTGATGTATTTCCTTGTCATCGATTCAAGTTGAGCTACACCTTATTTTTCAGAGGGTAGTGAATCACAGAAGACATCAAAACTCAATTTGGCTGCCATATCTCTTCTCCTCACATCCTTTCAGCTACACTGCACATTTATTTGTAGTTTGCCAAGCCATTTCTGTGGAAAATAAAAGTCTTCCTAAATTACAATGAACACACATTACACACACACACACATGCGCGTGTATGTGTATTACGGGCAGTGTGTGAAAAGAATGCATTGCATATAGAATGCATAGGCTTTGTAACAAATGACGTTTCTCGCCAAGTGTCTGAATCTGAAAGTACAAAATGTCCTAAAATGACAAAAAAAAAACAAAAAAAAAAAAACGCAACAGCCTGCGAGAATCACTCGAACAACAAACATCAGAATAGGCATTACTTTTTCTTGAGGCGTCATCGTAATCTCAAATATTTTTTTCATGATTTTAAGCGCCAATGACGAAATGTTTCAGAGAAAAAAGAGCTTTTTTTGTCTGTTATTTTCAGACAGTGTATAGAATGCCTAGGAAATGTGTGAAACATTTTGTATTTTTCCAGTTCTTCTATATAGATATGTACAGTCACTAAGGTTAATTTAAAGACCGGATAATTTTGGTCCTAATAATCTGCTTTATCAAATAAGTGGTTGTGCTCGAGACTAACAAGAAAATGTCAGTAAGGTACAATTTTTGTACCATTATATAACATTTTTGGTCAAAACACATGCACATTGTGACACTTCAACAGTATCAATATGCAAATACACAAATATGCAGCGCTTGAACATACGCGTTCAGATAATGTGATGAACATTCAGACATGATTCAGACATGCACTCTTGTGCATTAGTTGGTCCTATTAAGCGACAGTTTTGTACAAATTAGCGAACAATTTATGATTTGTATCATTTCTTTAGTATTCAGTCCAAATAAGAAGCTGATCCATCTAACCAAAATTGACTGTAAATACAAAAACAAATACAATTTTAATATTATAAAACCTTTGATAAAAAATTAAAGCTTTGCAAATGTGATTTTGGAATGTTTTCCATAAGAATGCATTTTGTATGCTCAGGGTTTTGTTGTTGCTAGTTTGTTTGGTTTGTTTCTTTTAAATAATTCAGATTTTGAAATTTACTTTGACACTCCAAATAACATGATTGGCCATTTTTCCACTTTTATTGTAAATGTCACACAGGAACCCACAGTGATGCTTCCTCTCATTCTCTCTCTGCCTTTCACTGTCTCTGAAACTGTCTCTTACTGTTTATATACTTTTAAAAACACCAGAAATGTAGAAAAATGTAAATTAAGCAGTAATAAAATTAACACAATAAAATACATTTACAGTGACAGGCAAAACCAATTCCTCTGCTTTGGTGAAGATTATCTCACTCTGTGCCACACCTCTGGCTACCACGTAGCTGGACTTTACTAGTCAGGGACACAATAGTTCTTATCAGCACACGAATCTTGAAAAACTCCATGGCTTTCCCACCAGTTTTGGATGTTTGGTTTCTAGATGTCGCCTTAATGTCAAAGGTTTAGCTCAGACACAATACACTGTGCTCTGGGCTTATGGAATCAGATTAGTGGCAAAAATATCAAACGTAAATTTCTATGAAATGCTTCATATTTTGGTTTTGTTTTTTCGATATTTCAATTTTCCGACATTTTTCGCAACAAAAATGTAAAGATTGCAAACAAAAAAATGTGAAGCATTTCATACAAAGTTACGTTTGATATTTTTGCCAATGATTTACGTACATGTAAAGAGGTCTCAACTTTAATCTTCATTTGTTCATTATAAGAACCAGCCAAAAGTCTGCAGCTAGTGACTTACTCTGCTGCCTATTGCTTGTCATTGCAGCAACTGGCCGAAGCCTCAGTGTCACCTAGTGGTGGGGAGCTGCATTGCGTTTCACGGACCTCACAGCCCAAATTCACAGAACTGACATTTTTTTGCGGCCTACTAGGTGGTGCTTGAGGCCCTATGTTAAGAATCACTGCTCTAAGTTCTCTCACTTTCTCTAAGAATCTCTCGCTCTAGTTCTCTTGCTTACTCCAAGTCTCTCTCTCTCTCTGTCTCTCGGGTTCTCTTGCATTCTCCAAGTCTCTGGCTCTCACGCTTTCTACAAATTTCTCTCAAAAACTCTCTAATTTTCTCCAAATCTCTCTTCCTCACTCGTTTTCAAGTCTCTCTCTCTTTCAGGTTATTATGCTTTCTTTCTTTCTCTCTCTCTCTCTCTCTCTCTCTCTCTCTCGCACACTTTCTTCAAATATCTTTCTGTCTTGCTCGTTTTGTCCAAGTCTCTCTCTGACTCGTGCTCTCTCGCTTTCTCCAGGTCTCTCCGGTTTGCTCCAAACAAATCTCTCTCTCTGGCTCTCATGCTTTCTTCAAGTCTTTCTCTGGCTCTCACTCTTTCTCCGAATCTTTCTCTAAGGGTATCTCGCTTTCTCCAGGTCTCACTCTCTCTCTTTCTCCAAATCTCTTTCTGTCTCTCTTGCTTTCTGCAGGTCTCTCTCTCTGACTTTCTCCATGCAATTCTTTCTCTTTCTTTGCATCCAAGTCTGTCTGTCTATCTGCCACGTACCAATAGGTCATTCTAACGTTATATTTCTGTACATCCTTTCATTCTACAGAGGTTCAGATGTTAGTCAAGTGTAAGGACAGGCACAAAGCGTGGTGAAATAATAATAATATAACAATAATTTAATAATAATAATAATAATATCTCACTGTATGATCCTCAAGTCTCGCCCATGTTTTTCCGTACGTAGGATTGTCCCTCTGTGTTTCCTTGGTTCCATGTCCTTCAGCACCTCACCACCTCTCCATCTTCCTGTTTTCCGATGCACAAAGAGGCTTGTGTTACAGACACATGGCTGACCTTGCTAATTGCACACTGCTCAATGGAAAAGGACAATTTCACATAGTAGCACGAACAAAAGCCCGATGGACGCGGCACGAGGTGCAGAGTGACAGATGGCCAGCACAGTAATGAAAGACGATGGAAAGAAAATACATGAAAAGGCCGTTTCAGTTTACCGATATATTTCCAGTCAAGCGGGTGTTTTCCCCGATGGACATCAGTCATTGATAAGTAGCATGTGTTTATGCGAAGGGTATCTTGGGGGGGAAATGGAAAACAAGATGCTTATTGATACAGAAAGCGGTCAATAAGTCAGAAAACAGTAACAAAGTCAGTACAGTTGACACAACGCTTTCCTGTCAAATAGCCAACATTAAACGATTTTCCTTCCAAACGCCAATGTAATGGGATGCTAACCAGCAGAACACTGACCACAGTAGCTGTTTAACCCAGACTGTGATGATGGATGGAGGTCCAACCAACCGTCCCAGCTGAAAACGCTCAGCTTCTGGACCACAGACTGGAGTGTGGAAGTCGAAATGGATAGTTATCGGAACTGCAGAATAATTGGGCATTTTATCATAATAAGACGATGGAAAATTGCAAACCGCCCGCAATTATTTCAAAATTACACTACATTTTAGAGTTACAGTGAATTTGCACAAATTGTTTGGATCATTGTTTTCTAGTTGGAACATTATTGCCGTTTACACTTTCTGAAACACACTGGGAAATGAGGTAAAGAAATGAATTCTTAGTCGAATGAGTGGAGTTATACAGCAAGGTAGATCTGTCACATCTCAAGCCAGTAAACTAGCTTTGCTTTACTGAAGATGATTATTCCAGTTTTATTTAATTGATGAGTATGGTTTTATTAGATGTCAGCGAAAAAAGGAGGAAAGAAAAAAAATAATCCAACTCTCCGTTCACTAGACACAACAGACTTATTGAAAATATAAATATGACATGAACATGTGCACTAAATCCTTTTCTTAGCAATAATTTTTTAACAAAACTAACTTGTGAAAATTTTACATGAATAATAGATAGAGAAAATGAACGTTAATCATTATGATTCCACATGCTATGCCCATATATGGCCGTATTCTGTTTTTTATTGTTGCATACAGACAGTCCAGAAAGAGAGAGAACAAAGTTCAACATTTTATTTTATTCAATTTATTTTTATTTTTTTCCAGTGTTATTTAGCCACTGATAAGTGTCACTGCGTGGATAACATTTCTTTATTCCAGCCAATAAATGCAATTTAGACCTATCATTTAAAGAAAGAGAAAAGGACAAAACGCAAAATTGCTTCCGACTTTAAAAAATGCAAAAAAAAGGCCATGTGTAAATATTATCAATATAAGTTGACATATGCACATATAAGCATCATCCAGGTTTTTGTGCTCATTTTTATTTATAAATTAATCTTTACCGTGTATATAGAATATGCTAAAAAAAATGCTGTTTTATCAAATATGGATGCAAAACCCTACAAAAACACTTGAAAACACTAAATCTACAGCAGGGGTGCCCAGTACGTCAGTCGTGACCGGCTGGTCAATCGCAAAGGCATTGTGGGTAAAAAAAAATGGCGCAGTAAGAGAGGGGATAGAAATGAGGGGAAAATCTGGACCAAGTAGAAAGCGATTTTTGTGATAATTTACACGATTATGCCAAACTCATAGATTTCTGATGAGCAGTCTCTCTGTCAGCTTGTGTGTGTGTGTCTTATTACCTGCACTAGAACTGTTTAAAAAACAGGAAATAAAAAGGGAGAATGATTGAGGAAACACAAAGGTAAAGTAAGTCTGCTATCAACTCTGACATTTCCGTACCTGAAAAAGGATTTTAATCTGAAGTGTTTCCTGCGTTTTCAAACCAGAAGCTGACACTCAGCAAACCACATACAGCAAACATAAACAGTTGAAGACAAATTAATTTTAAGTTCAAGTTCTGAGCATTTGTAAGGCACTTTTCAGTTTTAACTGTCTCAAAGTGCACGTGTGAATATGTAAGAGAATTGTTGCTTTTTATTAATTTGATGGTCTGGTTGTTGGTGTTAAGTAAATGGCTACGATTATCACTAAGACAAAGACTAATTTTAGATAATTTTAAAAAGTATTATCGCGAACCGAAAATATGTGTGCACCCCTGCTCTGCAGCATAATTGTCGCTAAGACTCAAAACGTAAGCCAATCAATCGCTTGATTCCCTAATTGTTCCTTCGCTACAACAGCATTTTCATCTTCTTAATTGCAGTGGAGACGGGAGCTGGTGGTTATCAGCTCTGCTCATCACACAAACCTCCATCAAACCTGCTGTACATCTGTCCTTACAATCTGCCACGCCGACACATGGCTGCTATTTATAGGCTTTTCATCAACCTGCCGTAGGCTTGTAGTGGAGCACAACATTTCTGGAAAGTCGCTGGATTATCTGTGAGTCAGCAGCACACGGGAGGTCTGACGACTCGCCTCCTGGAATCACAGCGCTAAAGATTACATTCAGCGTCCCGCAAGAACACCATCATTTCAATTTGCCCGAGAGTTTCAAACGCTTTATTTAGAACAAGTATGAGAAATGTTCTTAACAAATCCGTTGAATCACGCGGCGTGTATTTTCACTTCATCCCTGATGGCAACTGATGCCGCAACAAGTTCGCTGACAAAACATCAACTTATTTTAGATGCTTGAACAGATTTCTTAATCAAGTATAAAACAACGGCCATGATGATGGAACATCAGAGAGGACAAATGAAGAACAAGCTGAATTAAGAACTAATCCAATTATAAAAAATATTTTGGATTATCCCTTAGCGCACTACTGGTTGTGAAATGGTTTGTTGCAAGCCGGTTCTGGTAAAGATCTGAACAAGCCCATGTTTGGGTGTCAGAGTTTGGGATGATCTCAAATGCTGAGCGTCGTACAAAGAGCAGCTTCCACAACAAACCCGCATTCAAAGTGCCTGGAGGCAGCGGATGCCGGCTCAGTTGTCCTTGGATGTTCCCTTTAGACTGGATTTCAGCCTTTTCTTCTCTTTCTGGCCCATTGTACGGTAGATCTTCTTCCTCTCTTCCTTCAGCCTCTTCAGTCTCTCTGAGTCCTGCTTCTCTTTCTGACTCAGAAACTCTTTGTGCTTGGCTCGTCGTTCTGCTTTGGCTTTTTTGTTTTTGTGTGCGTAGACGGTGCTCAGAGCGTCAAGCAATGCTGCCACCTAGTGGAGAGAGGAGGACACATTTTTATCACTACACATTTTTCCAAGAAAACAAACAATTTTATATTATGGAACTAAGAGATTAAACCAAGAATGTTCCGATCCCCTTTTCAGAAGTAGAGTCGGGGCTGATACGTGTAACACACATTAGCTGATCAAATTGACGCAAAACAAACTGGTTTATTCTTATTCATTAATTGGGAAAAAATTCCAAAGTCACCAATTTCCTACTTCTTAAAAAGGGACAGAGACTAAAGTTTGAATAATGACGTAGCAAGTTAACCTGAACTGTTTGGTGGATCACAGTGCAACTGAAGACAATGAATCACTCGTGAGACAGACAAACATTCATTGTATAAGTTGTATTGTGTGTGTGTGTGTGTGTGTGTGTGTGTGTGTGTGTGTGTGTATTTTTTGTGTATGAATGTGCGTGAGTGAACAAATGCGTCTTAAGTGTGTTTTGAGTGTTTGTCTGCTAGTGTGTGTGTGTGTGTTTGTGTGTGTATTAGAGAAAGTATATGTGTGTTTTGAGTGTGTTTGTGTAAGTGTGTTAAATTACACAATAAAATATACTGTACTTTGTCTGTCTTTGTCAAATTTTTGTCACTTAAATTACAAATCATGCTGCAATAATAACAACACAAATCTGAACAATTTCAAGAGGGTTTTATAACTATATAACTTTTGTCTCTTGACTTTTTGTAAATGTGTAGTTTTTTTATGTTGCAACGACAGAAATCATGCTGACATAACGACATAGCTCATCATTCACGATGACATCAAAAAAAGTCTGATTAACTGAAAAATTAAAAATTACAAAACCTCTTTGTTCCTTCCCAGCACGATGAAAATTATTCACAACAAAAGCAACAACAAAAAAAAAACGCAAAAAAAGAAATGGACTAAAAGCCTAACCCCCAGTGTCATCTTTAATACAAGAGGATTTCAAAGGGGATTGGCTGAGAAATTGGCCAGCAAATCTGTCTGAGGTATTTGTCAGGAACAAGGATTAAAGAAATGTGATATTTGGCAGCCGAGACTCTGGAGGTTTCCACGGTGGATTAACTTTGCACTAATAGTGGATATTAAAAAGCAACTCAGTGTAATGAAAGACGGCTCACATCTCACCTTTTTCTCGTGAGGTTCTCTGATGACGGCGGGTCTCTGCAGGTCACGTGGGGTCTTGGCCTTGGCCTGGATCTGTTTGGGTTTGCTCTTAAAGGGCAAGGCCTTCTGCAGCTCTTTGGGAATGTGGAGAGTATTGAAGTGTCGAACCTGCCTCACGACCGGCTGCAGGAAAGAGAGTGTAAGAGATAACAAGGCCAGCGGACAAAAAGATACGGACTTACCTTGTAAAGAGAGTCTCGGTTGGGCTCGTTACGGATGCCCATGTCACGTTTAAGCTGCCCGAGGGTCCTCATGCCAGTCCACTTGTCCTTTTCTCCAGCCGGCATTAGAAGAGTCGTCACTGGATTATACAGCTGCGGGACCGTGACGGTAAACCAGGAGCGCAGGAAAACGATATCTAGAAGCACACAGGAATGATTACTGCAGACGTGTGTGTAATTTAAACGTCAGTGGTTGGGGTCTGAAATGTGTCATACTCCCGTAGTTCAATATATGGATTGTGTAATCGGGAATCAAGAATTCTTTATTCATCTCCTTGGGGAAATTATCTTTTGTTTCATAAGCTCACAACCTTTGATCCTGACAAAACACGCTTAAAATGTAAAATTGCATACAGATAAAAAGAGCTAGAACTAAAAACCTGACTGGTTGTCTATGTTCAGAAAATTCTATATCATTTACATAAACACTGTATTCATATTAGCAGCAGTTTTAATACCGGTGTGAAATTTACCAGATATCTTATTTCACTCTAGTAGAGGGGAAAAAGGTTCTTAAACCAAAGATTAAAAAAAACTAGAATATTTCCATCATCATATATTTTGTACAAATTGTTACAAATTGTTTCTACTAATTTAATATACGTTTCACGTTGTTTCTCTTTTTGCCATTTTGGTTCACTGGAATGTTCACACAATGGAATTTTTTTTAAATACTGTATAATATATAGTATAATATATACTGTACGTATATCCATCTATTAGCATTTAGAGCCACTTTTCCTTTTCTGGGCCACAGGAAGCTGGAGCCATTTTTAAAAAAGTTTTACTTTGGAATAATTCTGCCTCTCTATTTGAAATATTGAAATTTTGAAATACAAAACCGTACTGAACATTTGTTTTAAAGCTAATTTAGTTTAAAGCTTTTCTATATATACATGTTTTTTGCACAACATTCACAATATTCACAATCATTTTTGAATTTCTCTACATATTGTATTTGCATTGAACCTTGTGATAAACATGAAAAAAAGACGTGGAATTATACCTAGAAAATTATTTATAAACCTAGAAAATATAACCTTATTACCATTTTAAGAAAAAATGAATGATCTCAGATGCAAAGGTGAAGAGCAGTTTCACAAAACATTATAAATTAACCTGACATGGGTAAAAAATGCTCCCTATTAAATCGGCAGTAAAAACAGTACAAATCAGGAACTGTGATAAAATTGTGTTTTTTCCCAGTTTATCTATCATTAAAGACAATCTCTCAGCTGATTTATAATTCAGATGAACACAAATTCCCAGTGGAGCCAAAACAAACCCAATCCCAACAAGACAAACTCAAATTACCTCATCATTTCATCCTTCCAGAGAGGAGAATAATAAAAAAAAAATATGCATTTGCTTTAACAAGGAGTGCGTTTCACATGAAATTGGCCTTCCTGGGAGTTATTACCTTCTTAGACTGATCTGATCAGACACTGAAGCAAACCGCATGGCATAACAAATTATAAATAAATACAAATAAATCAACAGTGGTAGGTTGGTGCAGAAGCTCGACATCAACAAAAAGTGTGAGTCACTGACCGCTCATCAGAGGCTTGTCCTCAAACGTTGCTCGGAAGGCTCCGGGCGGCGTACGCAAGGCTTTCTTTATCTGCCCTTTAATGCCACTGACTGTGCGGATGGATGCGCCTTCAAATTTGGCAACCTCCAGGACGGTGTTAAACATTCCCTTAAAGACAAAAAAACAGTCAAACCGATTCCGTTTCCAAAATCCCCTGATGCGTCGTGCGCAGAGATGCTTCACCTGTATGAAGGAAGTGTTCTTGAAAATTTTATAAGGGTATCCGATCAGTTTGAGCTTCTTGACTATAGTGACCGATTTGTCCAGGTCCAGAACCACTCCGGTGGCGGCGATTCGGAAACTGGACTAAAGGGAAATGGTTTCAGTTTGGTTGCAATGGAACAGGCGAAACTCTGATTGATCATGTGTTCAAAGGAAATGACGCTTTCTTACCTTAATACCTGACAAGGTCTGAACCGCCAAGAAACCTGTACCCTGTGGAGTTATGGGTCCTGTAAAGAAGAGAATAGTGAGTATGAGATGAGAGGAAGGAGAGAAGGTGAAAGGAAAATAATAATAAAGTGTAATGTAAAGTAGGCTCTTGGTTTCTGTGAACAGTTTGGTTGGCCAGTTTTTAACAGAGAAATCAATGTGAAATGAATTAATTTGTTTACTGATATATAAATACAACACTGGTTTGCACTGAAAAATATATTTCAAGAACAAAAATCTGTGATACATGAAGCCCCCCCGAAAAATTAGATTCATCCACCATATTTTCAATACTTTTTTTCCATTTCTGGGTCACAGGGAGAGCCAATAACAAACTCTAAAAGGAGGGACTCGCAATGAATTGGTGGCTAACCAATCACAGAGCTGTACACACATTTACAGTCATTTTTTCCACAAGACCCACAGGAAACCCACACAAGCATGGCCCATGAAATTATTTTTTATTAAAATAGCATAAACAAATACATATATATGTAAATATATGCAAATCAATGTTTGTGTACAAGTAATTAGGTCAAAGTGGGGTCCCAAGTGTTGCTTGTTTCTACTAAAGTGGTGGCATATGGGCACTTGTGGGAATCTTTATCTGTGCCCAATCACTTTGAAAGTCTGTTTAATGGTCAATTAGGACCTAAGGATTAATGTTGAAAATAAGTTCTGGTTAAGATTAAAGTAAAGGGGCTGGGGAAGGGAAATATGTTGATGGGTGGGGTTAGGATGAGGGGGAACGGAACGAATTATGTAACTCAATGGTCAAACACCACAATGAAATGCACGTGCATGTGTGTCTGTGTGTGTGTGTGATTCGGAATTTAAATATGTATCTAAACAACAACAACCATTTGCATAATTATGATCTGATTTGTTCTTGTAATAAAAAAGGACAAAAGAAACAAAGAACGTGACATTGTAAGTGTTGTCTCTCACCCCACAGACTGGCACCGCAGTGCATGTGTTCCGGTGTGTACTTCAGCAGCCGGTGTCGCCCGTTATGGTCTTCGATATAGTAGAGAGGGATGGTCTGAAAGCGCCTCCATCCCAAAGAGAAAATCAGAGGGTCGCGGGTTTTCAGGATTCGGTTGTGCCAGCGGTGTTTCTTCAGACGCAACTGAAAAGGTGAGAAATACATAACACTTGTTTGGCACAAACTGTTTTACCGTAAAAATCAAGCTGTGGATAGTGTCTGTTCTGATTTACCTGTAGATAGCCAACGTTGCCCTCACTTGGTCCCAAGCCGCCGAGAATGATGGGATAATGTGGGTCAAAGTTGGTGACAAACTCACACGGTAAAGCGGCAATCTCCACTCGTACGTACATGCCCGGCCTAAAGCCCTCATACTGAACTCGAACTTCATCGTCAAGGTCTTCAAACTCTTGTCTGTTTAGCTAAATAAGAACACAAATGGTAAATGAACGATGCAGAGTATACTAAAACTACCTTTAGGATCTGCATTTGATTCTACACACATTTATAGTATCCAAATTTTTGATATATTTATTTTTTTGTGAGTGTGATTGTGAAATTTGTGCTCTGCATTTAATCCATCCACTTAGGTGTGGTAGTTATGATTTCAAGGACCAGTGATTTCATAGATTTAAAAAAAAACTGGAAAAACATTTCTGAAAGGGGAAATTGTGCCTGTGCTTTTTTTCCTCCTTGTGAACATCTAAGGTGAAGATGTTTTTCTGACCTCGGCTTGTTTCTGCATTTCCTCCTTCAGGTCATCAAAGTACGTGGCGTCCTTGTCGTCGTACTGAGCATCAAACCTCTCTTTCAACCGCCTCTTTCTATCCAATCGCTTCTTCTTCTGAACTTCATCGTCATCCAGTTTGACAAGAGGAGCTTCTTCTTCTTCTTTGTCATCCTCATCATTGTCATCACTGTTTCCCTGAGAATAATAAAACAACACACAACAATTAGAACATTACCCTAACCCTAACCCTAACCCTTACTTAAAATAAATTTAAAAATTATTTGCATCTCATACTTCAGCCTGATCTTTGTTGTCTGGCTTTGCTTTGTGAACTTCTCCTGTTTCCAAGTCTTCAAAATCTCCATAGAGCTCATCTAAAAATAAAAAAAATTAAAAGTAGTATTACACAATGCAAGAAGACTGCTTATCTATCTGCTGAAGCTTACGGTCTCTTCCTGCTTTTCGGAGCACTGCTCAAAAAGGATTATTATGGATTTCATATTAATATTAGTCTCAAACAAACTTTTCACTAAAAAAATGTATCTCCCGGGAACCAATCCGCCTTAAGAGGACACTGTCTGTGGAACCTGCGGTGCCTAGAAACAGCTGGCGCTCTGTCTGTTCTGGAGTCACTGTCCGCTGAAAACGCAGATGTGTCGTCTATTTGGGTATTGGACGCTTCACTCTGTCTTATTGAAAGCTTGGAAAACTGTGAAAGGAATTTTTTGGCTGCCCAACTCAATCCGGCTCAAGAAAGACAGAGACACATGGACACCATCAGGCTGGCAGGGGAGATGTCCAACTACTTCTCACTCCAAAGAAGGAATGAGCACTGAGACTGTACAATTCGACTTTGGCTCTAGAAATTGATCATGTATCCATAGAAATTTAGGCCCAATGGCTTTGGGCTTGAGAACTGATAACCAGCTCAGGCTCTCCAAATCAGACCAAATAGTTAACCATTACTAGTTAAATCTAAATACAGAAAAAGCAAACAGCATTAAATAACAATTGCAACACATCTAAATCAAAATTGCTGCAAATAACTCACCGTCTTTTTTCAGCAAGGTTGCAGCGTCTTTATCTTCCTCCCACTTTCCAGTCACGAAACAATCCCTGATAGAATCCAGCATCTGAAATCACACAATAAGGTTTAAAGTTAAGATCTGTTGTGTGTATAATAAAACACAGGCTGTATGTTCATTATAATATGGCGTCTGACCTCTTGCTGGTTCCAGTCATGGCTGCGGTCCGGCTCAAAGCGAGAGCAGTCGACAGCATCTACTCGTGCTTTCTTACTCTTCTCTGGCCGACTGACTTTAAACAGACCACCCAAATCTTCTTCATCTTTCGAATCCTCCTCCTCATCTTCCTCCTCCACCACTATAAATCACACATTAGGAGAATTTGGCTGAATAATGACCAGCCCACAATCGAAATGCTCCGGGTTAGAACTTAGAAACTCACCCGTGCCGTAAACTAACTTGCGCAGGTTCGGAGTTGCACGCTGTTGTCTTAAATACACTTCTGCTGCTTTCTGTGCCAAATCTTCCTTCCACCTCAGAGCTCCTGCAAGAAAAGACATTTTAACACAAAATCTTTGTTAAAAGAGGATGTACAATGTTTAAATGCTCAATACTCATGCTAAGGACATCTGAGTTGCTTTTTTGAGATATTTGTGGTAAACATTATTATAAATAAAAAAGTAATCACAAAATTAATAAAATGTTTTATTTAAATGGTCACTGAATAATAATGAAATGCAAGACAAATACATTCTAAATCACCTGAAGTTCCGAAACCCATCTCTTCATCTGCCTCGGTGTCAATACTTGTAAGACCGGAATTCTTAGAGGATGTCTTTGGATTTAGATTATCTTCGTCAATTTTGGAATTATCGTCGTCGTCGTCATCATCATCATCATCATCATCAGTTTCAGAGTCATGACCGGAATCAAGACCTGATTTTCCTTTTTCAGTTTCTCCTTCCTTCATCTCCTCATCTTCACTTCTTTCCAGCTCGTCCTCACTATCAGCAAACGCAGGCATCTCCACAGGCTCAATCTTTTGCTTCTTCACAGGTGGTGCTGCCTCTTGCACAATTTTCTTAGCTTGCTTTTTCATCGTTGATGTTATGCCTTCATTTTCCTCGTTCTCTTCGTTTTCATCCTCCTCACTTCCATCTTCATCATCATCCTCCACTTCATCATCGTCATCATCTTCCTCTTCCTCATCTGCATCACTTTCTCCCTCTTCGTCTTCATCATCTTCCTGTTCATCGGCGAAGACACCTCTCCTTCTTTCTCTCTGATTTGTGGAGTCCCATTCACGACTTTCTATCGGACTTTGTTTACTGCGGGTCAAAAAACATCAAATTAACAAATTAGTCCGAAATTAATTTGTGCCGAGAGCCAATTTGTTCGTCAAAAATTTCGCTCGTTCTCTAATTTACAAGTAAATTGGCAGATGTTTATAAATATACAGTATAAAATGATATACGGTCGATCTCACATGATAATTTAAGATCTCGTTACTCTGGATTTTTGTTACCTAGGACATAAGCTGTAAAGTTGGGGTACCACTGTACATCAATATTTATGTTCCTGCATTTTTGTTATTAGAAAATTACAGTTCAAATCTCACCCACTGTCCTGGACATCATCTTGTGTCAGTGCAGCGGTCCCTGAGAACAACGACACTTTGCTTGCAGCCATTTTTGCATCTAAAGTTGCTTGTGTCCCAATCAGAGACTGAACCAGTTCTGTGGTGGGTCGCACATCCTGAAACGCACAAGTCACACATGGGGTCAGATCACACATATTAATAAAAAGAAATTCTACCAAAATGAATGTTTAATAACTTTCCAATACTTCAAATATGTCCTGACAGCCGAAGAGATAAGGCATAGAAATAAATGAACTAAAGCTGTTAGAACTCTGACCTGTTGCTGGTTGGCATGGCTACCGGGCATATCAATGTATACAGCATCCTTGTCATAAACCAGTCCGCCAACGCCAGCCATTGGGGCATAGAGATACCGTTCCTTCTCATTAAGAGCTCGCTTCTTCAGCACCTCAGGAAGTGGACAGGGATCTGGGAGGAAGCTAATATCTGCCACATAAAAGTCCCCCACACCTGAAAAAAAGGAGTATATATTAATGAGCACACTACATGTACACACTACATACACCGTACACACACATTTTTTAAAGTGTTATTGGCATTTTTGTATGTGCGTATTTCTGAGAAAGTGTGAAATCAAGGTTGAAACGAGTTTCTTTCTTTGTTTCTATCCTTCTATCTATCTATCCATCCATCAACCTAGAACAAGAGAACTATGAAATCAGCATGTATCCTAAAATCAGTGATTATGAAGTATGACAAAAGAAAACAAATCTGAGACATAAGTGGCAAATAGGGTTTGCATTGGGTTCCATTTAGAGTATACAAATCAACAATTGATGAAAAACAACAGAAAAAAGAAAATAAACAAAAAAGAAAACCACATGTAATGACTCACCGGGTATGTGTACTTGGCTTTTATTTTTCATGAAGGCCCCACGCAAGTAGCCGTAAAGAGAGACGGTTCTGTCGCATTTGGGATTTAACCTAATAGTCTCTGGATCAGTAAGGTCCTCCATTCTGTCAACAGAGTCGTGTGTAGTACATTATAGATAGTGACAGAATAAAAGACAGGCACTTGTGCTTCCGTTCACTGACCGATCTGCCAGGACATAGGGGTGAGAGGTCTGCCAGACAAGCGGCCTGAACTTCATCACCGAGATGAATCGGCCCAGGTTCTTCACTTCTTGTATCTGGTACTCGCCATACACCATCCCAGACAAATAAAAGAGCTTGGCACCCTGTGGATTCACACAAAGACGTAATTTTTTCCAGCACTATAAAGCATAAAGTTGGTTCAAATTTGACTGAAACAGCAAAAAAAACCATACCTGGAAAACCTCTGTCCAGAAGCGATGCTTTAGACGCTTCTTGGTTTTCTGAAGTGTTTTGTTGTTCTTGAAGGTGTCTAAATGTGTGAGGACACCCATGACCCGAGGAAAGCCGTGAACTTGGCATATATTCAGAAACTCAAACGTCTCCATTTCAAATCCAAAACTTGCATCTATAAGCATCAGAACCTTATAGAACAAAAAAAACAAAAATATATATATATACTAGAATTACTCTAATGGAAAGCACACTTTTTACTTTGCACCTTGACTTGCAAATAACGTGTTTTCTGAAATATGAGAATTCAGTTGGTAAATTTTGTTTTGAGAAAACCAAAAATTCAGATGCACACTGTTATTCTGTGATGTCACAGCGCCCCCCAGTGGACAGCACACACTTACTCTTCACATAAATTAAACTGAGATTTGTCGTGCCTGTGTTATGCTTTGTGTTCTTTGCAAAAGAAAGACAAGGGCAAAGTGTCTGTTTGACAATCTGAAGCAATTCTAAAGCAGGAATCAAAGGAAAAGACATTGTAATAAATCCATGGCAGGATTTCAATGGGGGAAATTGATTTAACACACAAGTAATTTGACACTTGTGCTTGAGCACGAAACAAATAAAACTCATAAGTCAAGGTACCACTGTATATGGATACTTAAAGTAAAGTCTCAAAGGCCAATTTTAGAATAGCTGTAAAAAAAAAAAAAACCTACCAAGTCGGCAACTTTTGCCAGGTCAATCATGGTATTGATATCATTATTGCACTCGATAAATGTTATTCGCCGCTTTTTACCTGAAAGAACAAATTAAACAGTATTCAAAAACAAGAAATATTACAATTAATACGCGAAAAAACCTACCGGATACAATAGTCACGGGTCCACAGATGTCAGAGAGCTTTTGTCGTGTGTAGTTTTTGATAAGACACCGGATGAGGGTACTTTTCCCCACTTTAGGTGGTCCCATCACAACGACAACAATAGGTGGTGGTTCCAATGGGCTCCGGTCTACCAGTGGTATGTGATGCTTCTTTGTCTTGATATCCTGAGTCCTAGAAGTAAGAATGTGTAATATTGTAATAATGTCCTTAATTCAGTTTAAAGATTCTCAATTGATTACATCCAAGCACTGACCTATGGAAGGCTTTTGCCATCCGCACAGACGACTGCACTCCAAAGGCACGTGGATTCCGCTTGCGCTCATCCTGGATCTGCTCGGCGCTCTGATCCTTCTTCCTGTCTTTCTTCTTTGCTTTGGGTCCACTGTGTTTAGGCTTGTGTCGCTTCTGATCTTTCTTCTCCGTTTCCATCTTTCCTCTGGTTTTTCCTGCTAATTATGAACAGAGGTTGATGAATTAGCTACGTTTGTGCACTATACACATGCATTAATTAAATGCTTTTATCCCAAGTGAAACAGCAGACCTGCATGTTTTTGTAATACACAAAGTGGTTGATACAGGATACAGTAATTATAAAAGCTGAAACTGTCAAGATTTTTAAAAATCATTCTTCGTGGCCTGTTACATATTTTACGGCATGTAATGTTGCGGTTTTTGAAAGCAGCGCGATATTTACCAGGGTTATAATATTAATTCGTGAAAGAAAGTGAAAAAAGAAAGCGAGAGAGAGAGAATAGTATTTTGTAGTTTTAGTATTAAAATACTACATAAAAATAATTTATGTAACATCGAGTGTCATAATTCTAAACGCGGAACACAAAACTGCATGTATTTAAGACCAAAACTCACCTTACAAGATAAGAAAAAGCCAAAAGAAACCCTACGTGGTCAAACAAGCTTCGAACTCATACTATAGCGACAACCGTGTCTCCCTGTTTACACGTGCGTCCAACTTCCGGCTACAAGCGGATGTTGCTCCGGTAATATTGAAGCGACACTCGGAAAACATTTCCACGAGATCGGTTCCGCTGTAAAGCAGTTTTACGTTAGTGGTAGTCTGCAAATTTTGGCATTTATGCAAATAATAATTTCAGTTGTATAAGTATTTGATATAGCTTGGACTCGTCGTTATTTGTAGCGAGATCCTGCAAAGACCATAGACAGAAGTAATTCGACGATTTTATTTCAATAAATACACATCGCAAAACAAGCATCAGTGTCTCAAGTATGCGTGAATAAATATGATAAATTAAGAAATAAATATGCACAATTGTAGAGTAACTTAAAAAAAAAATAAATATGGTCAAATTACATACTGGTACCAGATGAATTTAAATCCACAAGTAGTAATAAGTTAATTTGGCATTGATGCTATACCCGTTTTTTGACGTTACAATTTCAAACAATTCTTGTTAAATATAAAGAGGTAAAATACAAGCCATTCTCGTCATGTTAAACATACATGTTGGAACACCATGCATGTCAATAAAAAGGCAAGCAATAAATACAGGTTTAAATATTAAAATTATTGTAAATCCATCTGGCCATTGAACTTCCACCAGGCCGGCTCCATTTTCCCCAGCACGTCGTCCAAATACTCGGTCGACAAATCCGGAAGCGGAGGCACGTGTTGCTCCTCAGCAGGGCTTTCCCAAGGACTGTTGCAGTCGGGATAATGCACGGATGGAGAACTTCCATATCCCATTTCCCAAAAAGCAGAGTCCGCGGAAGCAGGAGAGTTTGGCAGTGACTCCAGGCCACCAACACTTCCGACCTGGCTACTTCCATGTGGGTAAGGAGGTGGTGGGTAGAAGAAATGTTTCTCATCCACGTACGAATTGTCAAAACTCTGCACTGGTGTGCTCCATGTAGACTCAGGAGAGGAGTACAAGCCTTCTTCAGAACTCCAGCTGCGTCCCATGTTTTGTGGATCTGAAAGATTGTAAAGTGAATAAGAGCTGGTTCCCATCAATCGGTTTTGCCGTGGCTTCATGGCTGGCGTGCTGTAGTCGGTTGGTGGAATGGCAAAGTGCTGTGGAGATGTTTGAGACTTGGGAATTCTTCTGCGTTGTTCACTGACCCCTGCACTGGCCATCTGGGGAGGAAGAAACGGGCTAGGCGAAGGAGAAGCAGCCTCTAAATGTGAAGAGGGCAAAATGGCTCGGTTCTTTAACGTTCTGGCCCTCTTGTTCTGGAACCAAACCTGAAAAAGAAATACTTAGATTAGCACTGATTGTGGCTATACGTGTATAGCACTGATTTTTTTCTAGAAAGTTCCACATACCTGAATGCGTGACTCTGGCAGGCCGGTGGCTTGAGACAAACTTTCGCGGACACTTATGCCAGGGTAGGGGTCAACGCTGAATGCCATTCGTAAAAGTTCCAAGTGGTCTTTGGTGAAACAGGTTCTCTTTCTGCGGCCTGCAATCTTACTGGTTTGAGAGTTTCCATCCTGTGCTGTTGGAGCAAACAATGTTTGTTAAATGTATTGAAAAACAAAGTATTGGCCCAGCTTTTGTGATAATTTTCATCGTTAAAAATCGCTAAACTATTACACAAACAGTAAGTATAAAAAAATTACAACAAAATAATTAAACTGTAACTGAACGTACCTGTGGGATCCGTCCACATGTCCATTGAAGAATCTTTTAATTGAAGCAAGAGAGTGTCTATTAGGCCAGCCCTGTCGCTGCTTCTCCTTGCGTTTGTGTTGAGTAAAAGTTGGAGACTAGAAGTATTTATACCTGTCCAGCCAGGGACGCCCCTTACTTCATAAGCGCACACTGAAGTTTAAGTGGACTTTATGATCTTCAGTGAGCAATTCACACCTTTTAGATATGCCACGCCTTAATTTACCCATCAGCCTTGTTTGTGCACAAAACAATACATTTTTAGGAGCTATACTAGAGAATATCTATACTAGATAAATTAGACTATTAGATTTAATAATATTTGTAGTAAATATTTCTTGCATAAAAACGCTAAATTGACTGATTTCCATCAAAAATAAGAAACTGTTTACACATACATCGTGTTACTGTTACAAATAACATGGAAATGCTGCTTCATGCATGTATAACTTGTGTTTTGTTATAAAATAGATTCTCTTTTAAACAAACTTTTGAAGCTCAACAAATAGTCAAATTTGTAATGTTGTATTAATGCAAATAATAAGGAGTGCATTGTCTTATATAAAACATATGTATACTTTTTAGAATGAACTATTAATCAGTGGAATGACCCTGTGGCATTGGAATTAAACTGATGAATGTGTTGCTTGAACGTCTTTGATTACAATGCCTTAATCACTTCATCAAGAGACAGCTTGAGTTCGTACTCACACCACTTAGCATGTGTGATGAGAGCCTTATTAATCTGAATAGACCCCAGCAACAAACTAACGAGATTAATACGTCAAATTCTGAAGATAATCATACACATAAATACATGTAGCCACATGCAGAGCTTCATCTCTTTATTTGAATCTTGCATTTTTTAACTTTACACAAAGGCCAAAACTCATATCAGTGCAGTGTATGTGCGGAGTATTACGGTAATGCGTCTTATATGTCGGACCATTTATCTCTCACTAATTACGCAACTTGTGTTGTACTGATTTTAGTTATGCTTAGTTGAGTGTGAGCGTGTGTGATACAGTAGGTCAAGATGGCGCGTTTTGATCTAGTGAGTCATGGCGTCCCTTGAGTCCACAAACAGCAAAGTGTAATGGCCACTTTTCTAGCGGTTGTTGTAACAAACCGGAAGTGCCGGACGCGGCACAAGACACAACTCAACACACGCATCAACTGAATGAGAAAAATAAATGGCCGTTTTATTAAGACACAAAGTTTGATCGGGAAGCATCGCGTGATGTTAGTGAAACGACCTAATGAGTATTGCAGGTAATCCATATTCATCCGCTCGGAGTTCCTGCCTCACGCGCAGCGAAGGGAGCGGAACCCGGATGGAACTGTCATGGCTGCCGTCACCGACCTGCCTGTCTAAAGAGAAAAAAGCGGTAAATTTATCGAAACATCGCTCATTTCTAACAGCGGTTTTGTTTGCGACGCCATTGCGTTACGTGCCGCCGTGACGGACACTTTTTGAGACGCGCGGCCTCGCGTTACGATATCTGGGTTTTAATCGTTTGATTACATCCAGCGTGGGTGGGGGCGAGTTGCTTTATTTTTGTTAATATGGAGAAACAACTGGCACTCGAGTCATGGACTTTATGTGGCGCGTGCAAATATACGCGAGAGGGTCGCGTGGGCGCATCCGAAATTGTTCAATCATAATTCTGGTGTTGAGTCGATTGACATGGCACTTCCTTTAGTTGTGCATTGTGTGTGTGTTCGTGTTGTGCAAAGTTAGTGAATGTCAAGTCTGTTTTTGTCTTGAGCTGTTGTTTGATACAGCTTCTAAACGCTTTAAGTTTACTTTCTGGAATAAACTTGTATTGTTACGTGCTTCATTCATCAGCCTGGTCAAAAGTTTGATGGGCTTTTAATAAATGATTGCAGTTTGCCTGAGATGAAGGTGTTAATTAGCATCTCTGATCAGGAAGTGTCATTCACCACTTCACATTTCTGGCCACTTTTGAACAGTTTATTGTTCTGTTGTCGTCATTGACAGTTGACGTGAACATTAATCAGTGTTAAACTGATGGAAACTGTCTTTATAATAGGCTGGAATGACGTTGATTTATATTCCCATAAAATGTCGGTCACATTAAAATGTTGTTCAGTAAGTCATATTGTTTATTTATTTTTTATTAGAGAAAGTAATATAAAAAGTTTTTTCGTTTCTTTTTAGTGAAGTTAGGACAGTGTAGTATGCAGAAATATAGAGTGCTAGATTGTTATCATGTGACATTAATTAAGACATTGTGACATTGTTTAATTAAGTTGAATAATTAGTTTTTTGTTTTTTTAGAATGGTGTGTTTATCGTAAATATTGATTGTTTTTTTTAAACGTTAACATTATCTAGTCAAGGCAAATATAAATAAAATAAACCATGAGTCTAATAAACATATGATCAACTCTGTTGAGATAAACTGTTTTGTGTTGGTGTAGTTGTTATAGTTACCAAGACAGTGTTAACCGAGCAACAGCAGGATGTAAGACATTTAATTAAATCATTATTCATATTTGATTGATTTCGGATACAATTTATAGCAGATGTAATATGTTATGGAGGGCTTTTTTGACAAGTAAATGTATATCTGTGTCATGTCAAGGATGTATAACATGAATGTTATATTACAAATTTGAAATGTACTGCACACCATATTTGCTATGGTCATTTCCTCGTTATCATGAAAAACTTAAAAACTATTCATGTAAATTAAAGCAAGTTGTCTGTAAGCAAATGACAGTGTTGAACTAGTTACCTCATTTTTATGTAATGTATTTGTTTATGTATCATTATATATGTATTTGTTTTATATATTTATCATGTCATTTGTTGCATGCAATATTTAAAATTTATTTTGTAATGTCCAGAAATATAATAGTTTTTATTTTAATTTTACAGAAGCATTCATCAACCATATAGAAGTATGGAGGTTGGCCTGACGTCTTCAGACGATCCCCCTGAATGCCATGACCAGTGCCCGGAGGATGACACCTTTTTGGACCACGGTTTGCCTGTGGGTTTGACGCATCAGCTTCCAGTGACGGCCTCTTGCATGGAGCACTGTGACCAGGATGAGATGCCCGCCGAGGAGTCGGGCTCTGAGCATCGTACCACAGATCGCAAAGCTTCCGGGAAGTCTTCATCCAAGACGCAGCAGGGTGCTGTCTTCTCGGGAAAAATACTAAGTTTTTGCTGCTCTGAATGCAAAGACGACACCACATACAGCCCAAATGACTTGCTGAAGCATTTCCAAGGAGAACATAAGGGAACTCTTCCAACTTACCCTTGTGATCTCTGCTCGTTTGTCACCAATACATTTTCTTATCTTCAGACGCATCGCATCGAGCATCGCAACACGTTGGTCACGTGTGACATTTGCAACGACGGAGGGCTGTATTCGCTTCTTTTGCTAACCAAGCACTTTACCAACTGCCATAGTCGCAACGGACATTTTGATTGTACAATATGTGAGTTTTCCACCAGGGACGCCGGGACTTTTGTTCAACACATTCACCATCACAACGAGCATAATCACAAACAAGAGGAACAGCAGAGGCATACCATTGTGGGTTCTGGCACTTTCCCTTTCATGTGTCAGATTTGTGGATATTTTGCCGCTCGCAGAGACTATTTGAACAAACATCTGACTGCTGCACACGGTGAAGAGATGGATAAAGCGAACAAGTGGAGAGCAAACGAAGACAGCTTTGTCGCTAATTCGCCCGGACTGAAACTTCTGCTCAAAAAATCTCCAACCACTGGATCCAGAGAATCACAGTGGATGTCAAAGCTGAACTCCTTGCCTGGCGTAGGACTGCTCGACCACAGTGGCAAATTGTATAACCCTGAAAAAACTCTAGAAGGAACCCAGCAGTTTCTAGAAAGAGCTGTTGGGGTTAAAAAAGAAAGTCAAAAATGGACAAAATCTCCCTTAAAGATTGATCCGTCATCGACCCAGCCGAAGCTTCAAGAATGTGAAACCAGTCCCAGGAGTGGACTTTTGAATCCTCCTAACAGTAACGGACTCACGGTTCTAATGGTAAAAAATAAAATCTCCATTCCTCCAAACTGCAGCACTAAAGTCATCGGGTTCAAGATGGTGGATGGCAAAAAACATTTAGTTCTTAAAGTCATACAGACGAAGCAGCCAGACTCCACTGAGACTGATGTCTCTGGTGAGGATGAAGATAAAACAACCAGCAGTTCCTGCTCGTCATCATCACCCAGAACAGAGACCGTTTTAAAAAAAGATGGGACAGACGAGTCACAGGAAAATGAAAACGACACCAGTAGCCCTATTCATCAAGCAAACTTTGAAGCTCATTCTCCTTCGGCAAATGACGAGACGACTCAAAATTCCACCGTTTTGCCAAGTGAAAGCCTCCACTCCAATGGTTGGAGACCGTATGATCATGAAAAGCGCTGCAACAATGAAATTCAATCCGCAAAATCGCCTGCCAGCCTCTCCAAGCTTTTACCAGTTGCTTCTCAGACCACAGTGGCCGACTTGACCAGAACATCATCTGAGGCGAAGACTGCGGGGTTATCTTTAGTTACGAATGAATCCCAAAGATCTAAACTGAATTCTAAACCATCAGCAAAATCAAACACTTCTACCCTAGAACCTAAAACTCCGTCCAAACCAGCTGGGATCTCAGAGAAATCCTTTTTTGAAAACCTTCAGATTGGAAGTGGTAACAACTCCACTCTGGTGGACGTTTGCTCTGGTGACTCCAAAGCACCGAAGAACCAATCAGTTCAGAGATTACTTCGTTCATCCGCTAAAGAACGCAATTCTGATTCAGACAAAGTTGAGGTCAAAAGTGAGTTTTCAAATTTAGAAGGTGTTTCTGCATCTAAATTAATGAGCCACAAAGAAGCAAAAGCCGGTCCACAAACAACAAACGCATCACCAGTTGGAAAAGACCATAACAAGGAACTTGATATTGACCATCTCAGTTCTCCAAGTCAAGAGGTTTTCAGCTTTCACAATTACTCGAAAGATACCTCTGGAAGTTCTCCTGATTCTCTTCAGTGTGCGGAAGATTTTCCACAGGAGCTGGAGGAAGAAGAGTGTGAGGAGGATTTTGGCGACTGGAGCCTGACTCTGCCCGATTCTCCTTGTTCCAATGACAATGATGCAGAGAAACCAGAAGCGTCCAGTGGAAGTCCTCGTGATGGTGAACACCATGAAAAAGCTTTAGAGCGGGTTTCAGATAGCGATATCGAAGTTGATGAGTGCATAGCTACTGTAGATGACTCTCTTCTATGTAGGCTTTCAGAGAACGAAGATGATGGTCTCCCAGCAGCTGAAAACACCCAGAAAGGCGGTGGAGATGACGTGGCCACGAAGGCGGCAAGTGCTAATAGTGCGTCTGTGTTAGGACAAATACTGGAAAAGCACTCTGATGCCATCATCAGTAAGCAACTCGAGAAGGACCGATTGGGATCTTCAACTACTGGGACAGACAAAGCCAAGCCGACTAAGACCATGCTTCGCATTCTGCAAACACCAGAAGGAAAGCAGAAGATGTTCCTTCAGACGGAGGACAAGCCGTACGCAGTGCCGGTTCAGCTGAAAGGTGGAGCTGGTTTTCAGCTGATCACCAAGTCCTGCTCGCCTCAAATCAACGTGTCCTACGTGAAACCCGGAATGGAAACCGCCAGCAAGTCTTCTGGAGTGGCTCTGACTCTAAACGGCGGACGACTCGGGTTGTCTACAAAAACTCCAAGCGCTGAGAAAAAAGACCAGGCTGGGTCGCAAGGCGCCAATGGAAATTGCTTCATGGTCAACTCTGGTGCTCTTCAAGGTTCTCTACTGTTCTCCGGTGCCGTCACGTCTCCATCCGTGGACCAGGCGCCCAGCTCACCACCGACGTGTTACTTAGTCAAGAGACCCTCGCCCGCCAGTGACTCCACCGCACCAGCTTCTAAAGTTGTAGCCATGCCGGTAAACGGACGCAAAACCAGTCCCCTGCCCTCAGGAAGACAAGCTTACCTAGTCCGCTACATTTCCCCCGCAGCATCAAGCATCCTCTCGAACAACGAGTGCAAATCACCAGAGGGAGGCAGCAGAGCAAAAGAGGCTGGGAAGAACAGGGTATTCCTGAAGATTCTCAGAGGTCCGAATGGTGCACGCTTCCTCTCCACCGCTCCGTACACCACAGACCAGCAGCCATTATACCTGGCCACAGGCTCATTACAGTCACCGTGTTTGCTAATGTCTTCAGGGTTAACCAACGTGTCTACTGGCTTCCCAGCGTGCAGACTCGTTCCCCCGCAGGCCAGGCGCATCGCACACCCCTCGGACGTCCCACTCAAAGCCAGAGTTGAGTTGGAACCGTCTCCGCTCTCCCGTCCCGTTCGCTCACAAAGCCAAAGGAAAAGAAGACAAAGGGCTTTGTTTGAGGACCTGCTGGAGAGATCTTCAAAGTCCAGGAGAGTCTCCAAGTCAAGCGTGAAAGACTCTACCTCAGTCTGGGAGCCGGCTGCTAAAGACGCGGTGAGAACGCTGAGGCTTTGTCCCTTCAGTCCTCTGCAGGAAGTCAAATGTCCACGACGAAACCAGCCCGTGGTTGTTCTGAACCACCCAGACGCAGACGTTCCGGAAATCGCCAGCATCATGAAGTCGGTGAACAAGTACAAAGGCGACGTTCTCAAGGTGTCACTGTCCCAAAGGACCGTTCAAGCTCTGTCTGACCCGGATGCCTTCAGCAAAAGAGCTCCGAGGTCCATCCCTGCAGACGGAACCGCTCGAGAGCGATTCATACTGAAAATGAAGTTAAAAAAGACGAGTAGGAATAAGTACGAGGTGGTGAGATCTTTATCTGCCGCTTCAGAGCAGCCCAAGAACTTCCGCTGCTGGTTTTGTGGCCGAGCTTTTACCAGCCAGGAAGATTGGATCGGTCACGGTCAGCGGCATCTCATGGAGGCGACCAGAGACTGGAATAAGCTGTTCTAATGCAACTACCGAGCCCCTGGATTGGGCCCAATGCCATCTTTCATTGAAAAGAAAACAGTTTCTCAATAGTGCGGTAGATTTCAGTAATCCTGTTGACATTTATTTTTTCATAGATTTGTTTTGCTGAGTATTTTAAAGAAAATAGTCTATTAGGAAAGGGTTTGGTACCTGAAACCAGTTTGTATGTAAATAATATTCGCCCTTGTATATTTAAATGGCCCTTTGTACAGAACGGAACTGTGAAAACTGGACACACTGTATGTTTATGATGCACGCGGAGAGATCACTGGGATGTTAAGATGGTGCTGTCTTCTTCTTGACCTTTGTTAATGCAGACTATTAAGCCAATCTCTCAGGTAATTGTAGAATCTTTTGAAGAAACGGTCCAGGATAAAGAACGACTTCATGCAGTCGCTTTGATTTCTATATGTTCAGTTTAAGGCGGCTTTGTATGTCTTACACACGCTGGGATCTTTGACCCGGCTGAACGTTTTTGGTTTTCCTCATTAATTATGTCTGGAGAAGAGTTTCAAAGCAGTATTGGCTATATGTGGGAGTGCTTAGGATATAAATTCTCTTTTAAAAGCCATTTATTTTTAATTCCGTCTGAGGTCATTTCTGCTTTGGTGTGAAGCCGTTTCCAATCAGGTCTTTTCTTTCATGACTTACAAATCAGACCCAGTAATTTCAGTAGCAATAATCTTTGCCTGTTTGTACAAACTTCTTCTGTGTAAAAATGTTCAGTCGAGCCTTTGGTGCTTCAAGGTCCGTTCCTCTTTTGAAATGAAGAAATGAATCTTTAACCGTGCGAATGACGTACTGGTTCAGGTTAGACTAGAATGTCTGTGACTCGAACAAACCAAACACTAACAGCTTGAGAGCTTCATTCTGCCTCCGTCTCAACAACAGTCTGTTTCTTTGGGTGGTAAAGTCCAGATTTGTGGGATTTTTGTGTGCTTAGCGGAGGTCGAAGGTTAAATTGGGACGCCATCCTGACGTCTTTTTACCATAATGAGGATTTGGATGTTAGTGTGTCTCTTTTGTTTGTTCACTGGTTTGAACATTATTGTCTGTTACATCATGTGACAGGAAACATCAATTCATAGTTAGGAAATAAGAAAACATTTAGCTTTAAAATTGTGAAATTGTTTTATTTGTATATTTCCTTTTGATTTACTGACATGCTTTGCTGGATTTTGTGGAGTTGTTAGGCCACCAGTCCGGATTGTAAATCCAGAAATGCTTATTTTAACATGTTTTTGTGCAACTTTTGTTCAGTTGTCTGTGTCAATGTTTTTTTGTTTTTTTTTCAAGTTTAAGACCAGTTTCATCAGTCAATTCAGTTTGTTATTAATCAATCATAATTGGGAATGTGAAACCCTCCAGTTGTTCCTTTTGGATTCATTTTGTTTGCTCGCATCTCTCTGTGTAATATGACAATCACAGTTTTACATGTGATGTGTTGGGATTATGCAAATCACGGCGGTTGACTAATATTCAGCCGGATGTCAAGGCATGAACGAGCGAAATGTGGTCCTTCCTCAGACACCCGTCAACCAAAAACGTCTTGTAATGCCCATGTCAAACAGGCTTTTTTCCAGATCTGAGAGACAAATGTATTTTTTTATGCCAAGTGCCTAAAATCTGATGCACCAGATTGACACTATATTGTACTGTATTTACCTCCCCTCAGTTCCACCTTTAATAAATGTAAATAATGTTTAAAAACAGTTGTTGTTTTGTGACTCCATTTTCGGGCCTTTTTGACAATGCCATAGATTTACATACATTGTATATAAATGTAAATCTGTAGTAACCTATGTTTGCCTCTAGGTGGCGTAATTGTATTAGTTGTGGGATTGATACAGTAACGTATATCTTATATAGCAACAGGACGTTTGCCATCGACTAAACAAATATAATTTACACTAATGAAAACTTTTGACTTTTCTGTTTGTTGTACACTATTAGAAATAGAAAGTTGTCTCATATTGGTTTGGATAGTTCCCGTCTCTCAATCCATCTACTCTGCTGAACTAGAGTCATTTTTACACACATTTGTATCAAACGAAGTCTTTCGCCACGCTCTCCATGTGATAATTTCACACAATTTCTGTTTTGGAGGCGCCATTAGCATCAGGGCACGCGAGAGCCCCATATATCAAGCGCGGGCTACTGGCTGAGGGACTTATTATAGAACAGGGAGCTGGAGAGTAAGAACATGTCTCCCGCTTTGACGGGGTGTAAATAGGTCAGGCGAGCATCAGAGATGTCTGCCGACAGCCTCCAACTTCTTGCCATTGAAGTCACTGTGGCCAAGGACTGTCCTGCGGGCAGAAGCCGTGCCAGCCTTCCTGAAAAATGAGGCATTACCTCTCCAAGGTGAGGAGGAAATGAGAAACTGATAGCTATTGTCACGCAGCGTCTCGTGAATTTGTGTTCGGGTTCGTTTTGAAGATGAATATAATATAAGGAATACATTAATTCAGCGTTAATATTTATTTATTTGTACCGTAATTGTGTGTATTTTTCTCTGAATTTAAACGAATGACTTCATCAGTGATGTGTTTAATCTGCAGTGTAAGTAGTGTAATCTATTTTTATGTTTGTTAATTTGTATCCACCTACTGTCTGTCTGTCGATCGTCTCATTCTTGTATATTCCTGTCTGTCCCCCTTTCCTCTATCTGTGTCTGTCAATGTGTCTTTTTATCCACCTGTCTGTCAATGTATTTCTGTTTGTCTATCTCATTTTGTATATACCTGTCTGTCTTTCCAGCTAACTTTATTTTAGACACAAGGCATACGTATAGTAAGAGACTTTATTGTCATTACAAACCACATGTGTTTCGGTAGCTCACTGAGGACAGCAGCAATGCAATACAATAAACATAGTAAGAATATAAAAAGAAGTAATGGAAAAATGAATGGAATACAATAAAAATGTTATCAGTTGTCTCTGTCTATCTGTCTGTGTCTCTCTTTCTTTCTATTATAGGGCTGTCTGTCTGCCTATTTTTCTATCTATCTATCTATCTATCTATCTATCTATCTATCTATCTATCTATCTATCTATCTATCTATCTATCTATCTATCCATCCATCCATCCATCCATCCATCCATCCATCCATCCATCCATCCATCCATCCAGCCATCCAGCCATCCAGCCATTATCTATCTATTGCCTATTTCTATGTCAATTTATATCTGTCCATCATGCAAAAATCACAATTCATACTGAAAATCTGAAATAAAAATTGCCTGCTTGACTCGTTTCAATCCACCCGTTATTTTTTTTTTTTTTTCATCTATTCCTGGTTCCTGTCCTCCGTCTCTCCGTATCAAGCTCCTCACCGCTTATGTCATCCGACTTTGAGTGGCGTCTTCTGTCCATTACGGCTCAAACCGAAAACGGCACTCCAGAGATATTCCGAGGCCACCTTTGTCTATATAAAGTGCACAAAATAGGCCACGCAGCCGCATGAAGCTCTGAATAAGTGATGTGTCAAACCATGATGTAATTGCAATTCTTTTAGTTGGAGTGAGAAATACCCTCAGACCAAAGTGCAGACGCCCATGTGCTCGGCATCGACACCAGCCATTAACGGCTGGATTATCCAAAAATCCCAGAATTCTAGGTGAAGTAAAACATGTTCTTCCGGTCAAACTGATTCCATGTTAGCATGATGCTAATACAGGCTAATAGGTGGGCTAAACTAACGTAAACAAGGTTTGAGTGGGAGTTAATTTACATTATTATTTTTTTTTCCTGTCCGTCTTATTCTGAGTTGAAATGAGGTGAAGTCTCTCGTTCACTTGCACAACACGCAGCACAGAACACAGCGGGTCATTTTTAGCCATTAAGCCACTTTGATCAACAAGAAATTTTAGTTCAAGGGATTTTGAGGCCTGTAAACTTCCCAATTTTCTTCGTCTGCGATTTAGCACAAAAAAAGCTTTGTAAGTTAAACACAAAATACCGGTCATTATAGCACACAATATGCAACGTGAACCTTTATTCTGAAGTTCCAGCAAAACAAAACCAATCTTCAGTATGAACACTGCAGTTATGTCGCTCGCTCAGGCGTTCACAAGTCTGCCGGCCTGATTGGAATTCGATGTTTAATTGTTCATCCCCTGAAAAATGGCTTGTGCGTTAAGATGCTAGAGAGGGTTGTCACGGATGCTGTGGAAGACGGGCGGGGCGGTTCTGTGTGGATGGGTCGGTTTGTTCTGAAACCCTTATTTATCAAACATCCTCGGGTTCAAATTTGAACCATATTTCATCCGGTCCAGATTTGGCCAGATCGTGACCTTTGACCTCTGTCACCTGTTAGTCTGAAGGCCTGAAAGCGAAGTCGAAAGGGGATTGACCGACTTGCCCGCCTCCTCTCTTTGTCCCTCCAGCTCCTCGATGATGTCAGAGTCCTTGACAACAGAATGCGTGAGCAGGGATCAGCTGCGGAACGGAGAGGACTGATGAATAAACAATCGTCCGAGCCCTGCAGCTCTGTAAACCCTCAGCCATGAGAAGCACATGGGCGACTCAAGGCGAAAGCGTTTCTTCCTCCTCAAATCAGGGTGAGTTTGATAAAGCGCATTGGCCTTCACATTGCACCCAATGGATGGAACCAGACAGATCGAGTTAGTGGAGCTCTTTGCCCTCTTATCAGATCTGGATATTTAACAGCCATTAAAAAAAAACGTCCACTGAACACAGGACCACAGCATGAAGTGATAAAATATATTTATTGGAAATTGTGACACATGATTAAAAAAAAACGACTTTGGTCAGGTCATAGCACAAATCACATCGACAAAAAAAAAGCACTGCAGTTCCCGTGTGCTGCAGGAGGATGGTGGGTTTGGTGGAAAAGCACAACACATGGTAAGTCAAGCAGGTAGGCAAATTTCATTTTCTTCAGGCCTTTTATCCTGGTATCCATGTGCTACACATCTGCAGAACTCAGATGGTTGGTTAGTGGGGCCGATTGAGTTCAAATAGTGTGTGGGGTAAAACGTCTACAAAAAAAAACCAAAACAATAATATACGATATATATATATATATATATATATATATATATATATATATAAAACACACTGGAAAAAAGAAACTCAAAATTGTACTTAACCCCTACAAAGGAAAAATCTTTTGAAGTAACAATTAGTGTTAAAATTGTATCGTGTGAATTGAAACTCGATATACAGTCATCTAAAAATTATTGTAGCAGTACATTTTACCCAAAAAAGTGCAATTGTGTGAGCTTTTTAAGCACATATTATGAGTTTCAAATTTCAGTGTGCATATACATATATTTATATACGTATATATATTGTATATTTACTGTGTACAGCATATACGGTGTATATAAATACTTATATATAGCATATATATATATATACACACATATATAAACACACACACAGATGCGAATGTGTGTATTTTATATGTATATATAGTAAACAAGAAAACAGAGGCTAAAATCATTTGCATCAATTACATGCACAATTTTCGAGTGTGGCGAAATTCTTTCTTTTACTGGTGATGCCAACAAAATCCCTGAGCTGACACAGAAGCGCGGCATAAATAACTCTTCCAAATGTTGCACATGATCTCATTTTTTTATTATTATCATTATTCTAATTAAATTATGGCACAGCATCACATGGCAATTGCATCACATGGCAAAAAAGTTCAATGCTACGGCTGGAACAACAAAAAAAAACGGTTAGTAGATCCATCATCACATCCTCAGTTTATTTGCCTCTACTCTTTGACACACGAGATTCCAGTGCTTTCCCATAATTCCTCTCTGCAGTCTAAACTCCTAATGAATCTTGTTTAATTGGACTTGAAGAACGAAACGCTCCCTAGCTGGCTCGAAATAAACATAAGCAAGTTTACCAGAAGATGGAATCCCTTCCTGCAAACGGCTTTACCACAAGTCGTTGATTACGCATGTGAATGATTCCCGCTGACATTACGGTGAGCATGCTTTAATGCTTTAGTGCAACATGAGACTTTTTTTGATCGATGCATAACTGATGGTTTCTGTAAGGCCATTGACTAAAACGAAGCTGAACCTCATTACCAGTAACTAAATACTGAATGTGCATACATCATATGTGCGGTTCAGAATGCATTCTGGCTGGGCATCTCTCTTCATGATTTATCACCATGGAAACACAGGGAGTCTATTTGTTTGCTGTTTTTTATGCCTCTAGATGGAGGGAGAAAAAAAAGACTTGGTTGTGACGACCACACAATATTTTCCATGCATCACACACTACTTAGTATTCTGGTCTAGATCTCGGTATTAAAAGTTGAATCTGGATAATTACGTTTGGCACATGTAGTTCACATAAACATGATGTTTGTTGATTATCGTCGTTAAATCTAATAATTCACAGTTTTTTTTTTTGTGGGAGTGTTTTTTTTTCCTAAGAATTGAAATTGGATTAAGTGCTCGTTTTCGGTGCACCAAGTTCTCACTAGAATGCCAAACACAAAAGTGAGGGCTTTGAACGAAAGAAGACATCCTGCACAAATGGAAACACCACCGTCACACACACACACACACACACACACACACACACACGTCGTCACATGCGCTCAATTTCACCCACGTGAATCTCTTCACATTGACACGACTCCACAACTCGTACCGAAAACATATGTACAAAAATCAGCTTGATTACAAAAGGTCATCCAAACAAAATGGCATCGTGTTCGTCAATGGATGAACCGGACACCGAACCAAGACCTCTTTAAAGGGACGAGAAGGTACTGGGCCACGTGAGAGCGGGAAGTCACAGCAGAAGGACTACACAGTAGCTTAGCTCGCAGGAGAGAGGGCCTTTGGGTTACAGCCCTAGGACTACACAGTAGTTTAACTCGGGAGAAGCAAGTGGACGCAGGCCTACACGGTGGTCTCGTTCTTCCAAGGTCCAGTTCTAATGTTTCCCGTGGAATCGGAGGTGAGCAAGTAGTCCTCGTGCTGACTGTTGTTCCGACTCAGCGTCCCTCTCCGGCTGAGAGTGCCCTTCCTGTTGAGTGTGGACAAAGTCACTCGAGGAGGGGTCATGTCCAAGTGCAGCATCATATCGTCCTCTTTGTCCGCCATTTTGGCACAACTGTATATGAGTGGCCCCGTGTCGGGATCCTCCGCCTGACAAGAACTGACAATGTGGTCAGCTTTGGGGCAGCATAGGCTGGAGAAGGGGTCTGCCTTGGCACAGCACACATGCCTGTGGCAGGAGAACTGACCGTCCATGTGCGAGCCATGGCAGTCGTGAAGGGCGTGCGAGTCCAGGTGGGGACTGGGACTGGGGCAGCGCAACTGGTTGTCCGGATGGGGGCTGTGACAGGTGAGAGGGTTGTCCAGTTGGACACTGTGGGGGCTGTCCAGGTGCGAGCTGTGGACGCTGCCGTCCATGCTGGTGGAGGCCATGTGGAAGGAGTAGTCCCTGAGGCAGGGCCGAGGTCGGTTGAAGGAGCGGGTTTTGGACCGGTCTTTTAAGCAGCTCTGTAATGGGAGGGCGGGCCGGGGCAGTTCGTCGGGAAGGGACTGCGGGCGAAGCGAGGTTCCGAGCATGGGCGAGTGGCTGTGTAGGGTGGCACAGCAGGTGTTGGTGTGGTTCTGGGCAGAAGGCAGGGTGCCCAGCTTGCAGTGTGCGGCTGGGGAGTGAAGGTGTGGCGAGAGGAGGGGCTTGCTGGGGCAGGAGGAGTCTATCTGGCAGTGCAGTTGGTTCTGGACGTGGGACGGTGTGTGACTGTGACTTTGAGTCGGAGGGCCTGAATTCCCCGCTGCTGCTTCTCCGTTGACCTCCACCTTTGGTTTGTTGGGACAACAGGCCCACCAGCGGTGCCACACATCATCCCGCTTTGCACAGTGCTGGATCAGCAGAAAAAGCCCCAACGTGACTGAAAAGGCTCCGTAGAGACAGCTAAAAATCATGTCCAGGAAGTGACCCTGGGACACGGCCAGAGCCCCGAAAACCCAAGTGGCTAGGAAGAGGAAGAGCGTGAAGGCAGTGGCCCTTAGCTGAGCTTTGAAGGAGTGCTCGTTGGCCAACATCGAGGCTGTGATGGCCGTGCAGCCCGTGTGGTCACCATGCTCCCCAGGCTCTCCGTTGACCGCGTGGCAGTGGCCGATTTCTGCCACAGCTAGCCGTTGCTGCTCTTCCGTCATGGCCTTGAGCTCGTACTTGCGCCCCGGGTGTCGCTTCAGCTGGACGAATGTGCACAGGAAGTAGATGCACATCACTAAGACGAAGAAGGCAGTGGGTCCGTAGAAGCCTCCCAGACTGGGCTCCCAGGCCATCCAGCAGCTGCACCACAAATAAAGACCGTCATTAGACTGGCACCGTCTTTACTACTTTGCTTGTAATTACAGACTTTGTGCTAAATGGAGGCTATTAATGAACAAAAGAAATGCTAAGAAGCACCTTTCAGAGTAAGTGACAGTCTTTTTGTTCTCCACTAAACTGGCCTGAACTAAAAACACATTTATAGACAAAGCTGACATATTTTTGCTGTCTTAAATGTCATTGACTTAATTTAAAACAATAGAATTAAAGATATTATTAACGTCACCAATATTAGTCATTTATTTATTTCTTATTTTTGGTGGAGTTTATGATGATTTTTTACGTATATTCGTTTATTTACTGATGCGTTTTTAAAATTCTCTCTCTTCTGCCTTTCTTTTTCTGCTGTTGTTTACAATTTTTTTTGTTGTAAAGATGCAATTTTCCCACTGCGGGACTTCTAAAGGCATTTCAATCCAATTATTAAACGATCAAAATGTGTATAAATATTGTTAATATTCAGTGTTGTAATGAAATATCCTGTTTTCATGTATTTTATATATTATATCTTTAAATTAAAATTATACATTTTAATTTTTAAAGCACCTTTCAGATTAAGAGACAGTTTTTGTTCTCCTCTGAACTGGCTTGAACTAACAGCAGAGTACATTTATAGACAATATTATTTGCAAGCAGCAATGACAGTCGGGAATAAAGTTGAGGATGCATGTATTGAAGACTTTACCTTATTTTATAAGGTAATACGTTTCCACTGAACTGTACTGAGGTAGAGAAATACATTTACGCACTTGGTGAATATATATTTGTAACACAAAAGCACACGTTTGAACAATTGCACAATAGTTTGCATCTATGTTAACTTAACCCACATCAAAAACACTCCTTGTACAGTGTTCTGTAACGACAAAACAAATTCAAGGAGACTTACATCATAATCAATAATACGCACTTCTTGAGCTCAATCCATAAATCTGAACTATGTGTGCACATCTAACTCAATCGATCCAAGACACAAAAAAACTAAACTATAGGTTTAAGCCCGAAGAGTCTGAATACCTATTGTAATGAACGATTTCAACTAGGCTAATATTATTAGCACAATAGTATTCACACCTAGTATCTAACGGAAACACAAACGCTTCAACTTCGAAGTTAAACATTATAGCCTGTTGATCAAATTACATTGTTTTAGCAGGATATTGGATATTGAAAACGAGACTCCAAATTTCAAAATTACAAACTACTGTTAATTTTAAAAACGCCAAACGACTGAATCAAGTGATAGAAATCGCTTGCCTGTGTGACTTACATTTTATGAGTTAAAGAGGTAAACAGGTTTTTTTTTCCCTTTGCCTGTGATCTTAGCTCTATCCAAGGAGAAACCGTACACATAAAATAGGCATTCTAGCTCTTCGGGTTTTAATCCCCCAAAGATCATCCCCATGACCACCAGCAGTAATACTTACTAAGGGGCATCATCTCTGCTACCATAGTTATCCAAGTTAACAGCAGCCGTGACACCGACTACAATTAGTGGGACTCCACCGCTGACAATATAAAACCTAAAACGTCACAAGAACATCAACCTTGGTGAAGAACAAAAATGACTGTAAAGACAATTTCTATTAAATATGAAGACCTGGGATTGGAATTACATATGATTTGGAAGACTCCTGCTTTACCACAGATTACAGTTTTGCTTTATTGTTGGTTTGCCATTCAAACATTTTGCAGGTTTCGGAATGTAAATACAGCGGTTAGCTGCAAGTCCGTTTTTTAATTTCACTACCAAATGGATACTAATACAAGTTTAACCTTAGATATCTTGTATAGAAAAACAGGAAAGAAATTTTAATTGGGAAAAACTCACGTTTAAATATATATCTTAATTTTGCCGTATTGGGGTTTTTTTTATCTACCTGAAAATGCTGGCTTTGGGGCGTGGATGTGTGGGCGGGTCTCTGTCCTGAGGAATGGGTGGAGCCTTGGACACCTCCTTGCAGATATTCCTGGCAGTGAAGAGCAGCCACAGCATGCTTGAGAGTGACGAGTAGTGCAAGATAATGCCAACCTGAAGGTCAAAAAGAAGCATTAAACAGCAAATAAGAGACTTGACAGAAAATTGTAAATCTAGATCATTTCTTGGTGTGTAAAAAAGTCTATGGATTTTACCATATTCTACCAATTTTTTGGAAAGATAAAAAAATTAGGAAAACCATAATTCAGTTTCAAGAAAGTTCTACAATAAAAAGGTTCTACTTCCTAAGAATCTAATATTGTCCTATAGTGTTGTTCCAGTGTCAATGCTGTTTTCTCATTCATCCATAAACCAAACATCTGATTTTACAGGGAATGATAATAAGCACATTTTGTCCTGTTTACTAGTAATACAATTTTTATTTTACATGCAATTATTTTTAATATTATCAGGTTCTACCACTTTTCTATAAGATATTATGCAAAGTGTAAAAATATTATCAAAATGTAAAAACATGCAAATTGACATAAATTGACTTTTTGAAAAAAAAAAAAAAAGTATTATAAAGTTTTCAAAAAGGAATGTTATGGAGTTCTTGGAATCTTTTATGGAATCTTAGTTTGACACATTTTCCACACACTTGTCTTTTTCAACACAAGAATTAAGAGATGATTTTGGTGGAATTGACACAATGAGCATCTGCTTCCAAACAGTTTTCCTCTTATTAGGTTTTGACTGCGGAATATTGATCTACATAATCTATTTAAAACGTTAATCAAATAAACACTGAAAGCCTCTGCTGGTGTAAAATCTGTAAACGTATTGTGCACAGATTAATTCATATGAACTCTAGTTTCCCACACTTCAATCTATTCTGTTCTATTCCACTCTACTCTAATATGTCATATTCTAATAATATTTGTGTAGTGTTTAAATATTTCTTGCATGTTAGCACTGAAAAATCAGAGGCTCCTAATTTCATTGTACAATAATATAATTTACATTGTATATGTGTACAGTGTGATACAATGTACAATGTGAACTTTTTTTGGTGCTGTACATTCAAGTGTACATTTTCTGAACTCCTCCCACACTTCCTGGTCAATCACATTCTCACCAGCCAATCAGAGTAAGGGCTGCCCCCACGTGATACTTGGGTCAGAAATCCAAACCAAAACAAAAATAAATGAAAAACTGACTTTGTGACAGTGACTTGAAAATGTGAAGAATGCAAACAAAAAATAAAAAAATACATTTTCATATCTCTGCATTTAACTTTTGAATGGCCTGTCTGAGTCTGTCCGACTGAGACTGCCTTTTCCCTTTTAGAAACTAATCCATCTCTCATAGTGATGTGTCATTCGTGAATGATTCATTCTAAATGAACTAATTTTTGATATGACTCGGGATGAACAAGTCTCCTCAATGAACAATTCGTTTATCACGAGCTGAGCCGCGCAGCCTCTGTAGTGAGAAGAATCTCTCGCAACGTGTTCAAACGGACAGCGGCGCATTCAGTAAAAAAATGAAGACACTTGAAAAGACTGTTCGAGAGTTAGAGATCCGAGACAGTTAAAAGAATCGAACTTCCCATCACTATTCTGCGGGGCAGTTTACTGTTTTTTAAAAGGCTGTAACTTTTTTTAAATAAAAGGACTATGTAATAATTTTCTTTTCTATTTTTTTCTATTGTATTCTGTGAAGTTCTATTCTATACTTTTCTATTTTATGAAGTTCTCTTCTCATCTTTTCTCTTCTATTATATTGTAAAATATTTTCCTTTCTGTTTTATTATATTATGTGAAGTTCTATTCTGTGATATTCTGTTATATTGTATTATATTAAGCTATATTCGGATGGGTTAAATGCAGAGAAAAAATTTCCCCATGAGGGACTAATAAAGGTTCAATTATTATTATTATTATTATTATTATTATTATTATTATTATTATTATTATTATTATTATTATTATATTACATTATTTCATTTTAAATTGAGTTCTGTTGTGTTTTCTTTTTCTCTGTTCAGTTTTGCATCTACTCATACATCTGATGTTTTTAATACTTAAGTTCCAAGGATAATGATTCAGCTCCACTGTAATTAGCCTTAAATATATTTAATAAGCATTCGTCTATAGACAATCAAATTAATTACACTCACTGGTCCAGACGGATGATTGTCTGTGATAAGTGCTACATTTTGAAATGCTACGGTAATAGTTGAGCTCCAGTGTATTAGCCTCTCAACACCGAGCAGCGCTGCCAAACAAAGCCCCGGTGCCATGGTAAATGGCTGCCATGCCATTTCAAGTCAACGAGGCCATATGTTAGTGACTTTGAGCTGGAGCCACAAACACAGGGCATACATTTTGCCTGGTAGTGAACTGGGAGGCTTACCACTTGACAGATTATAGGGTACTTGATCTGGTTGATGCCTCCTGCAAACACCCCGAACGTCATGGCAGTGTGGAAGAGGAAGTTGAGGAGCATGTGCCAACCTTTCCTGCTGATCCGTATAATGCTGTGAAGGCAAACATGCAGGCTTCATCAGACCAGCCGGTGTTGATGAAACAAACATCCTGAAAAGTTCACTTTGCAAGCAGAACACACACACAAAAAAAACCAAGAGTCATCTCGACCCAGTCTGCAGAATATCCAAAAGTAGTTTGGCGGGCTAAATTTGGCGCAGCCCCTCTGAGGTTAGACGTAGCCCCTCTTCATAAGGCAAGCATTACTCACGGAAGTAGATCTCTGACAGTAAGTGGGATGATACTATAAATATCGCTGGTCTGACTCAGGATCATGGCGGTCTGTCCTAAAACTGCTGTGACCTTGAAGCCTGTGTACTTGGGATAAATGTAATCCCTAAATTTGTCGATTGATCAACGTCTCTCAAATGGTACTCAACTTTTAATAATGTCACAGGTCGATTAAGTACATAAGTATTGGAGAATTGGTATGATGTGGACTTGCAACCAAAAACCACAGGGTTTGAAGCCTGCACGAACAAGTTTCATGCAATATATATGTGTGCATAAAAATTCTAAAAAATATTGAATATTTATATAAATAAATAAGGTATTTGTGCAGGTATAAGCACACTTTTTTTTTTCCAATTTTAGTGGCTCAAAAACCTGCGGGCTGCTTATAATCGCCAATTTCAAACAGAAGCGCTCATTTCTTTAAATAATGGTTCTGGAGGCAGACTAATTAACAGAAATAAGAAATACTTTAGAAACGTCACGACACTTAACAGGGATAAAATAACACTGGAAGAAGTAAGATTAAACGACAAACAATCATTAATGTGTCTGCTACACAGAGAAAAATGTCACTGTTATAATATTTACATCTAACAAAAATCGAGCTCAGTCAGCTTTAAGTTATGCTCTTTTAGCGCAAAGGCTCATGGGAACCAGTGAGTAGCAAAGCATGATGGGAGGTGTAGTTTCGACCACTAGAATAGATTGTTTTATTATTTTTAAGTAAAACTTAAATTGTGTATATAAAGATAGGTAAATTGTATAAAAGAGAAAATTGCATTTACTGTTGCTTCAATTGCTCCTTGTTCAGTAAGATACTTTTGATGAAGAAAAAAAAAACATCCACCAAAAAGATAAACATAAGATTTAGAGTAAAAAGTAAACGTATAAAGTTAAACAACCACTGAAAACGAGTTAAACTGTTTACAAATCTCAAAATAATTGAATATTACCAATCTTCTACGTCATTCCTTATCTGATATTGACAAGGTCTAGCATGTTAAAACAACCCTCACCCTAAACCTAATCTGGATTGAATTACCGAACAGTTTAAAAAAAGAGTTAAAAAAAATGGCAAACGAAGATGAACTTTCTGTCAATTTGATGCTCAAATTATGAAAAAGATCAAAAAGATGCTCAATTAATGTGTGAAGCACAAACCTGTGGTGAACGATGTAAGTGATGATGGAGATGAGCAAGCAGAGCAGCATCACTGCAGTGCAGGCGTACACCACCGGGTGCAGATAATCCCCCGGATACGGAGGGAAGGACAGCACCCTCTTCAAATCCTGTCAAAACCAGAAGCAGAGATGGTTAGAACCAGGCACGAGTAATTGTCGAGTTGAATTCTTATTAAGCAGCAACTTTTGAACTATCCTCGGATTGATTTTACTCTGAGCCTTTGACTGCTGCAGGCCATAATGAGAACTTTCCCACTGAACGAGTCTTGAGACTTTGAGATGATAAGAGATGATGGATCCTTTCGGACACAGAGAAATGTTTTGCTTTTCGGACTCATTGACTGCTTTTTAAGTGGACTTTCACAAAACTCCATAGATCATGTAAGACAAAAATGACAAAACGTTGAGAAGAGTTTAAGATCCAATGTGAAGAAGGGAGGGAGGGAAGGAAAGGGAGGAGGGAGGGAAAAAGGAAGGAAGAAAGGAATGAAGGAGCAGAGCGTGGGGGGGAGTGAGAAAGGGAGGTGAGGAAGGAAGGAAGGGCAGGAAGGAAAGAAGGGAGGAGAGGAAGGAGGGAAGGGAGAGAGGAAGGAAGGAAGGTAATAAAGAAGAAATGAAGGAATAGAGCGTGGGAGGGAGGGAGAGAGGGAGGAAAGAAAGGAAGGATGGGTAGGAAGGAGGAAGGACAGAAGGGAGAGAGGAAGTGAGGAAAAAAGGGCGGAAGGAAGGAAGTGAGGGAGGAAAAAAGGAAGGCATGGAGAAAAGAAGGAAGGAAAGAATAATGGAAGGGTGGGAGGAAGAGAGGAAGGAAATAAGGAAAGAAGGAAGAAAGGGAGAGAGGATGGAAAATTCTTAAATGTGAAAGAAAATCACATACATTTGAATAATGAATATTAAAAAATATTTTTGTTTAATAATACTCGAACTGAAGAATAAGAGTGTGCCACAAAATGTATTACAATATGGAACAGTAATTCATTCTTTATAAAAGACTAAATCCATTCTGGATCACAAGGAATCCCAAGCTCAAACACAAACATGGAGAACATTCAAACTCAGAAAACAAGACCCAGCAATAGTTTCTTAAAGCACAGTAACAGAACGTAACGTTTGAGGAATGATTTCATGATGGACACGCACCAAGTCCATGATCAAATAAATACAGCAGGTAAACTTGAAACCAGCCACATGTGGAAAAAACTACACGCAAGGGATTCATTTAAATGAATGGCGTCTAATCAGGCTGACATGGGTGGTGGTTAGGGGAATCCCCTGAGAACAGCTTTTTTACTGTAATAACATTAAAAACAATGGACATTTTTCATTGACTCATTTCCCTTATTCTGAACACAGATGAACAATGGGCATTTTTCTTTTTTAAAGACACTATTTTTCCTAGTTTTGTATAGCGGCTTTGCGTTGGTCTGGGACTGAGAAAAGTGCTATTTAAATAAACTTGAACTTGAACATAAACTTAAACTTAAACAGTAATACGAAATTAGAAACAAAAAAAAAACAACCTAAATACTCTATGGAGGATCTCTGTCTCTCACACCCCTCCTCCAGTTTGCTGCTGGTTCTGTCCATCCGTGTGTGTGTGTGTGTGTGTGTGTGTGTGTGTGTGTGTGTGTGTGTGTGTCGATTCACTAGTACAAAAGAGAAACAAATAATAAATGAAAAGCAGTGAAGTTTTCACAATTAACGAAGCATAAAGCCTCCGTTTAGAAGTGAAAAGAAATGTGTAACAAAGCAGAGAAAGCGAGTATGACAGAGAGAAGGAGAAGGAGAGAGGACACACACACTTTTATATAAAGTTTGCTTATTCACAGTGTTTCTGTGCAGAGTAACGTCAACGCTACTCATAACCAACAACAATCATCAGCTTTACACTTTTAACCATCGACAATGAAAAATCTGTCATGTATTCCCAAATTTGTGTTTTGAATTTGTAGCCTTCTGCTAATTTCTGATGCTAGCAGCTAAAGCTATTTTGCAATGCTCTAATGTATTCTATATTTAATGTTCTACTGTTCCTCGAATTTTCTCCATCTTGATCTGTACCTGAGTGAGATCCATCTTTTGCAAACCGTGTGTGCACCGCCTTGTGAATTTAAGCATACATTTATAAAGTTTTATTTATGCCGTGCTCCTAACTTGTATACTATTGAATATGCTGATTAAAAAAAAACAATTATGCAATGATATATTAAGTATAATATTGCTATGTAGAAAACCCCAAATGAGTTTCACAGATTAAATGCAATGGTCCATCTATATAATAATAATAATTCATTCAATTTTTTATTTCTATATCTAAATCATTTTGTACGTCTAGCTCAATAAAAACTGCAATTTTTATATTATACACAACACAAACGTATACACGTTCACGAACAACAGTGATTTTTGAGTTACAGGCCTAACTTTACATTTTTATAGGGCCCAAAACTGCCAGCGGCGATTTTATAGTCCATTCAGCAAGCAGATCCCGAAGCGTCCACACAAGTAATACAATAAACAGGCAAGTGGTCAAACACGAGAGAGCAAAACAGGAACATAAAACATGCCTGAACTTCTAGCGACATGACTTTACAATTCTTAGCCCATAACCTTGCAAGTTGCCTGCTAAAATGGCTGATCAGGAAATTACCACCGAAGCAGAGATGTCACACGCAGAACTCGCGCAGCACCACCCTCTGCTGTCATGCTGTGGTACTTCCTCACTCATGCCAACACATGGTTTACTGTCTCCGTAAATGTGTATTACACATTACATGCTTATTCTGTCAGTACAATACAAAATATTTTAATATATTAGAAAATATTTATATATTTACTGTATTAATGCAAACACAGTATGTACAATTTTAGATAATTGTATTAACTAAAAAAACCCAGCAGCTTGGTTTGGAGTTTTGTTTTTTTCTACTAAGACACTGACAGTAACATGGCTCCACCCAGGAATGTTGTCATGAAAATGGGCGGGATTATGTTTCTGCCTCTAGAAAACTAATTTGATTAGTTTAATTGCTTTGGACCTTCAAAAGCGTAACAATCACACAACTGCAGTGATGTTAAGTACTTGAGTAAATGGATTTTGTTACTTTACAACTGAGTATCAAATATGTAAGCAACTTTTACTCTCTACTTGACTACATATTTGATTACCTTTACTCTTTACATTGTGATTGTGCTCAACAAGTCGTCATCTTTTTCTATTGAGATAAGTTTTGTGGGCAGATAAGGCAATATCGCCATCTGCAGGGTGCTGAAGATACTAGATGCTATTAATGGTATTGATGTGAATCAGCGGCTTGATAAATAACAGGCGTTTATTTAGCGACATTTGTACATTTGAGTTAGACTGAGACACTTTTTGTTCTTTTTCTATCCGTTATTGTTCTGCCATTTTAAAAACATTAAAGCGTTAAATTTAATTTCTATATTAGGGAAATCTCATGAATATAGAGCTTCTTTTAAAATTGGATAGTTTATGACTTTTACCTAAGTCTTGTTGGAATTGGTGACTTGTAATGAAGTAATTTTTAGTAAAGTATTCATACTTATACTCAAGTATGATTTTCAGGTACTCTTTACACCTCAACACAACCATATATAAGCATCTCATCTTTGTATAAGTAAAAATGGTCCCCATCATCCAGTGAAACCCAGGGCCTTGTAAAAAAAATATAGATGGCTAGAATGAAAACCAATAGAACCGATCTCTGTACCGGTGAGTCAAGAATATCCCATATGCATCAATCTCTTTCAGCATGACTACTTTATCGTCCATCCAGACGATCCCTTTTGTTGTGAGCTTGAAGGGCTCCGTCCCCTCTGGCAAGCTCCGGCACAGATGTACATGCATATCTCTACTCTCAAACAATGAATATTCTCCCCACACTGCGAGACAATAGTCCCACTCCACGAGACAATTTTCACCTTCCCTACAACTCCATCCCAGAGCAACTGACATATAAGTGTGTCACGCGATAAATTACATTTCGGTTATTACGAAAAGAGCGGTCGGCGGGATTCTGTTATGGGCATTTGTTATGCTCTTGTGCTCATAAAATTTTTACAAGGCTGTAGTACAGTGGATGGATGGAATGGGAATAGATGGATTGGGGCCAATATAGGGCCTGAAAAAACATATAGACACGTTTTCAAATGGCAAGTCTTTTCAAGGTAGCGTTAAAACGAGACAAACTAGGTCAGCGATAAATAATGAATTGACGCGGGGAAGAAAATTAGCTTCATTGTAATGGCCGGACCCTCCGTGCCCCTTCCTCACGGCGCATCTGCCAGGGTGAGGTCAGCACAATCGCGGCCTATTAATCAGTTTGCCAAGCATCACTCAGTGTCACATTATTGATCTTTTGACCTTAGCTCTTTAGCAAAGATAGTCCCAACACAGTCAACCACTGTTGCACTGAAGGTTAATGCTGATTAATATCAACTCTTGCTGCTCCAGACCGTCCTGCAGGAAGTCATTTCAAACAAATGACTGTTATCAAGGCCTCGGGCCATGCTATAATCAGAGCTTGCACTGCAGAAAATAAAGATGCAATCAGCTGCTTGTTGCCGAATGTAACAGTATGTATTGCAATTTCACCGAATTCGTTTTCGGGTTCGATTGAGAAGCCTGTTGCCCGGCGCTGTGGAAAAGCTGATACTGGAATATGCAAAATTGTATTGACATCTCTCTCTTCAAATGGAATTTGATTACAGTTGGCTATCTTTAAATGGAAACGCGTAAATGCCCGTGCGGTTTCAAATACGAAGAAGAAACGGTAATCTTGTCATGCATTAAACCGCTTTGTGCGTTTACATATAAAGCCAATTGTATAAAGCCAATTGTATCAGCAGTGATACATGAAGGTTGGAGCTGTCCTGTGCAGCTTCGTGAGAATTTATTTCTTGAAAAAAAACCCCAATGTATTTAATTATACACTTGCAATGCTTGGATTTTACACCGGGGGCAGTAAATATTTAATCAGGGGCATTTCAGCAAGACCACAAGTCTAAAAGATTCCAGGAATGGATTATTTTTAGGAAAGAACTTTGCAGTGATGAAAATTAAAACCTCATTTTGAATGGTATCTTGCACAACAATCTTCTGCATGTTTTTAGAAGGCAAAAGATGGCGTGAAAGAGGATGAACAAGAACAAAAACTGTTTTTCTGGCTGACCACCATGTCGAATTAAATGCTGTAGTACAAAAAAAAATAACAGATACTTTACTCCTCCACACTGCCAGTTTTGGTTCAAATGTTTCATTAAGGCCAAACATATCATATGTGATACAAATTGAAACACATGAAATGTTTGATGCATTGAAGTTTGAAAAAAAAAATGTTTATTGTAACTAATCGTGGCTTAAATGGTTTGGGCTTTTATACTATTTTTTTTTTAAAAAAAAATAACCGTCATATAATCGAACCCCTGACTTTTAATGTTCCACTAATCAGTGATCACATTTTATTTAAAAATATGAGAGAATCGATGATCCAATGACAACAGAGAGTATGAAACACCCCTAGCACATCAACACCTTCATCCTTCTCTCCTTATTCCAAACGAAAGACCGGAGATGCTAAATCAGACTTGGCTAACCGATACGCAAACAACAAAAAAAGGTCAGGGAACAAAAAGTGAGTTCTGAAGAGATGCCATTTCAGGTCTGAGCCAACACGCACGCAGAGAGGAAGAGGATCATCGCTCGCTCAAGAGGATTTGCTATCGTTCTGTGCACGGCTCGCTTTTTTTCTCCAAGTTGTAACATTTCAAGCTGGTTAGGTGGGAGAAAAAGTGTCAATGTTTTCACAATTACACCGCTTGGCAAAGAAATAAACGCCGGAGCTTATAAAACACGACATGTCGAATCTATTTTAAAACGTGTGCTGCTGAGAGACAAATTATTGAGAGTTTTGAGAGGGCGAGTATATAAGAACTGACAGATCCAATTTTGGAGCAAATTGAGGCATTGAAACAAGGGGGGAAATACAGGCCGCTGTCACATGTCACCGCGCCTTGACACTCAGAAAGGTTGTGCTTGAATTAAACGTGGTCCGAGAAATGGCATGTGTCGGCGGGACATATTAATTGGAGTACAGCATACATTTCGCGCTCAATGCCACTGACACTTGTCGTTTCCCGCGCTCCTGTGAGTAAAGTGAAATTTAATGAGATGGAGAAATTGACTGATCAATACACTGCATCTGTGAAGCTGGAACTGCTGAATCTCATCAGGTCCGTCTGGACCGCGAACGTCCGCCATGTTTTAAAGCACGCGTGAATCCTTCATACACAAGTCTCTGATGCATCGTGAGCATGAAGGGAGATCTTGGCTTCACCCTCAGTACGCGTCACTGCACATGCTTATCTTGGAGACAAAACTTGGTCAATCAGTCTGCTTCAGCGAACATACTCCTTTTTTACTCTGAATATTAATGTGGGATTGTTTCGGGCATTTTAAGGCATATATGCATGTATATATTTATGTACGTGTGTGTGTGTGTGTGTGTGTGTGTGTGTGTGTGTGTGTGTGCGTGTGTGATAAGGAGCAGCTTGTGCACCATTTGATTGGCAGCAGAAAATGTGCCTGGTTTAATGTAAAAATCTGCCATCTTTACTTAAACTGAAGCATAGAATAAAGCACATTTAGGAAACAAATAGATATCGTCTTACTGTTGCATCCATGTAACAACTAAATCTATGCACCACACTTTTGAAGAAAAACTTTGATGACCTTATCCATGATCCCTATCTCATTTTTTTATTTATATTTACAAATGATAAATATAAGCACGCCCCTGATTGTACAAGCACAAAAGACTGTAAAAAATGTAAAATTATATTTACATGCATTTTTAAAATGTGCCCACACAAGCACCCCCCAGGTTTTTGAGCGTCAAAAATTGGAAAATATTATGCTTATTTTGGTGTAAATTCCGAATGTAAATGTAAATGTTTTGAAAACAAGGCGAAGCGTTAGGAAAAACAATGACTGGCTGGCTTCTCTAGACATGTTAGAGTGTTTAGTGTAGTCACTGAATTCTGAATAATTCTGAATAATAATTGTATTATTTTTCACAGCCGGCCTTGTAAGAAGATATGGGATCTCTAGCGCCCCCTGTCATGAGACAATACGTATGCGAGTCTCGCCTAGTGCACTTGATTTGCATTTTACAATTGTTAAAATTCTCAGCACAAGAAACACTTTTCACAACACACTGGTTGATAAAACATTACATTAAAAATATTAAAAGAACTATTAATTAAACTGGGTTTGAACAATTTAAAGAGGTACTACATGCATTTACAGTTCCAAGACATATACAAACCATACATTTAATTCAAATGCAGTTCATTCTTACATGAACACATTCCATTTCAATTTTACTCAAAGTAATTTCCATTACAACACACTTTACATAACAACCACTTGCATTCTATTCCCAAATATGGTTTATAATTCAAGATGTCATTTCCATTCAAGCAACTAAAGTAAATTACCATATGATCTATAATTAAACTGGCTTTAGTGTGCAGTGGAATTTTCATCTGCAATTTAGCTGCTTTATGTTGGTGTTGGTATGATCTTCAGTGTAATCCTTCTGGAAAGTGTGCATGTGTGTGCTGCTCCGAAGAGCAGCTCTGTGCATTTGTTCCACTTTCATTTCCTCTGTAATCTAAAAAGACGCGTTTGCAAGGTCTAGTGGATAATGGTGGGCTCAGATGAACATACCGCCTATTTTCACATAGCTCTCTGACATATACATTTTCTATACAATTTTGTAATCGAGTAATTATACTAGTCATAGTTCAAGGTGACACTGTAGCGGCAAAAAAAAGACATGTCAAAAGAAGAAACGTCAAAAATCGTAGGAGACAGGCACTACACACAGAGAGGGAAAAATGTGCCACTTTGTGTCAATGTCTTAGTTTATTTTAGATCTTATATCTATCAGGTGTTTGTGTGGCATCTGTTCGGATTATAGACTCTTAAGGCACATTTTGAGATATTATATGGAGATATTATATATATGTATATATATATATAATTTTTTTGTAATCTTTATATATATGTATTTTTTTATTATTTATTTATTTATTTTTTTGTGTATTCGCTTTCGACATTTCAGTGTGAAGCACATAGTTAGTGGAACTAAACTCCAGCCATTTAGATTAATTTAATGTCATCAATGTTTTTTATATACTTATTTAATATAACGGTGGCAGTTAATTCTGTAACTCTGACATGGCAAACCAAAAAAGTGGTTCCCATTTTGGAAACTAAACCTTCACAAGAGTGCCTGAGGGCTAATGGAAATTTGCCAATCCAGTCTAGACACTCATGCCGCCTGGGTGCCACGGCTTAGGCTGCCCACTGCTCCGGGTTTGTGTGTATGTGCACTTCACTTGAATGGGTTAAAAGCAGAGCACCAATTTCGATTTGGTCCCTTTTGGCCATATTGACAATCTCACTCACTTTACTTTGTGGAGAAGGCTGACTGTGTGGCATCCTGTGGGGGGCGCTTTGGGAGTATGGAGTGCGGGACCCTCTGATAAGAGCTATCACTTCTCTGTATGACTGGAGCAAGAGTTTGAGTCACATTGTCATCAAACTTGTCACCGGTCCAGTTTATTTTATTTATGGACAGGATTTCTAGGTGCAGCCAAGCTCTGGTTTGGGCAGCACAAGATTTGACCTCAGCTTTTGGCAGATGATGAGGTCTTGCTGGCTTCCTCAGACCAGGACCTACAGCAGCACTGTGGCGGTTTGCAGCTGAATGCGAAATAACTGAAATGACAAAGTCAGAGGCCAGGTTCTAAACCGGATAAGGGTGGTTGGCTCTTTACAGGTGGGAGGAGAGACCCTGCCTCAAGTGGAGGAGTTCAAGCATCTCTGGGTCTTGTTCATGATGAGATTTAAAAAGAACTTGAGATTGACAGATGGATTGGTGCATTGGAAGCACTGTTGAGGTTGATGTACCGGTCTGTTGTGGTAAAGAAAGAGCCCAGAGGCAAAGCTCTCAATTAACCGGTCAATCTGTGTTCCAACCCTCACCTATGGCCATGCGCTTTGGTTCATGACTGAAAGGACAAGGTCTCGGGTACAAGCGGCTGAAATGAGTTTCATGGCATGGCAGCTTAAAAGACAGGGTGAGGACAACCGAGAGGAACTCGTGGCAGAGGTGATCTTTTTTGGATCTCCCAGGTGAGATGTTCTGAGGCCCAGAGGAAGATCCAGGACATGCTGGAGAATGTCACAAAACCGGCCTTTTTGAAAAGCATAGATTTTTGAAAAGCATGGATGGATGTTGGATGTATGGATTGATGTATGATACTATTGTAACGTTTTAAAACTTTCTCTAAATTAAATAGTATGTCTGCAAGGTTTTTCATTTTAAAAAATTGCAATTTAAGAAAACAAATTAAGAAAAGAAGGTAAACAATCATTAATAATCTTTATTGGCCAAGTTGCAAGTGACAACAAGGAATTGAGTTTGGTCTGACTCCGGCTTTTCCCCTCTATTTGCAGGTATTAACATACATATATTAATAAAAGAAAAACAATGACATGAAATAAATGAAACATAAATAACGTCATTGCACATGTATAATTATCACTTAAAACACCAACACTGTGAAGTGAACAAACACAAACCCGGAGCAGTGGGCAGACATACGCTGTGGCACCCTGAGAAAATCTGAGGGGTCAGTCCCCAAGGACACTCAGCTTTGAAACCCACCGGACCAGGGTTCAAACCTGCAACATCTGAGTGGCTGGTCCACTGGACCTCAGCCGCCATTATTCTGCCTTATCACGTATTCATTTTTTAAACAAGCAGACCATCACTACGTCCTTGCTGTTTTCAAACTTATAAGACTTATCTTCAAAAACTTTCCAAGACAATTTGTAAAGTACTTTACTGTGAAGAGTAAACAGTAGCACCGCTCGGATCGCTGTCCATGGTGCTTAAAAGAGATACCGCTCTAAAAGAACTCTCCATGGTGCTGAACCTCACCACTGGCTTACTGTAATTGGCTGAATTTCTAAACAGAGGAAGTTGCGACATCTGACGTCATAGTTGTACATACGCCTAAAATAATATCCTGCCTGTCATACTACTGGAAAGATCATTCATAAAGCAGGCAAATGGGGAAGCAAAGAAAATCCGTGTTTCTGGACAAGCCACAGCCCCTTGTGATGATTAGCTGACAACGACAATTGTTATTCATTGCACGCGCTCTCCAGCTTCCAGAGCCACCAGTGCGGTTACCCTCTGACTACATCTCTTCCACAGCATATCTACCGTTTACAAGTATTTAAAGATAGCGCATCGACGGAATGTAATTGAATAAAGCCCAATTTGCCGGCGAGGAATATTGAACCAACGTCAAGCTCTACAACAAACGGATTCTGTGCCATTGAGAAGCGCAACGATAATATATGGTGTGATGCCTAATTCCGTTTAACACATTAAGCACCGCGTAAAGGTCCACGTTAAAAATGCACGAAGCCTGAAAAGAAAATCACCACATAAAGTTTCTGTGTCAATGGCTAAAGAGACATTATGGAGAGCGAAGTTTTGAAACGATGGCGTCCCAACGGTGCTTTTTGGGAATAGCGTCACACTTTGGTTTACTCACCATCAGATCTGCAAAGTTGGGGTCCAGCTTTAGTGCAATAGTTCCAAGTGTCACAGTCGGTTATGATGTGGCCATCTGGCGCGTGGCCCTGATGCACGCGGAGAGAAACGGCATTCCAACAGTCGGCGAGGGGGGGTCATTTTCTAGCGGGAGGCTGTAGAACATCCGAGAATGAAAGCAAAAACTACGTGAAACACATCATGATCCGCAAAAGAAAGCGTTCCCAGTTGAAAACTGACGAGTTTAAGTCACGGCAGCGGTATCCATTGGGCACGTGTGCATTCGACGTGACGTAAGTCTTTGAAAATATCGCTCGTGCAAATTTTAACAGCACGAGCATCTAAGCAAAACGAACAGGATGACGTCTGAACCACGCAGGCAGCCTGAATGCCGTTTCTAAACAGTGCCGAGCGCCGAAACAATTCCATCTAGAGCGTGATATAAGCACTAAAAGCCACCACCCTTCCATTTACATTCAGTTTTTTTTCACGTGGATCTAAGCGCAAACACGTTCGCCTAAACGCATCTAAATTTCAGTGCTTACTCAAAGAAAAATACCATTTATTTAATGTCCTTACCTATATTCAAGAGAGCAACTGGTGTCGTGTCCCATCGTTACGTCCCGTTATCTGATCGACCCGACAGGTTGATAATAGCAGCTACTTTATCTCAGATAAGCCTGGGAGCAGAAGCTGGATCTTAGCGATATCCAGTTCTGTCTCAAACCCCAGTACCAGATGAATGGAAGATGAGACGTTCTTTTCCGCTAACGGTCCTCGAACCTGCTTTCCTCCGCCGGTGCAGATCTTGTGAAATGCTCTATTTCCTTCATAATGGTCAACGTCGACGCATCATTACACCCCGAATACACAAGCGCAGACACCGTGCTGACCAATTCTCGAACAAGCCTCTCGCACGATCAGTTTTAGTGAGTCATAAGACGCGTGGATCTACGTTCACTAAAGGCATCGTCAGCATGAGCCCGTGGAATTCACAGAGACAGACCGCTGGTAGTAACGGTTCCTGCGATCGATTTAGCAGACGATGCTTGTGGGAATCACAGCCAGGGTGAAGCAATGAAGTCCGAAGATTCGGTTCCTTTGAAGCATAAAACCGCTAAACGATTCTCTAGTAGCAGTGCCGCTACGATCACAGGATGAATCAGTTGATATGAGTCGGGTTATTTTAGCGAATCAAATAGCACCAGAGGAGCCGTTACTACCGTGAGAGCCGGTCGCTGTGGGGATTTCTTCCACCAAATCTGGACGTGTCTACCAAAAAACGGTCATATTTACTAATAGCCAATCGCATTGACTATTTTATATTCTGCTTAAAAATAAATTGTTTCGACAGCATTGAAGAAAAAAATGAAAATCGTTTTTCATACTTTTATACTCAGTTTCATCTAGTTTATACTTATCCTGTGCTAATCTAAAAAACTCTATCTAAAAATTTAATATATATTTCATATTATTTTAATAACGTGATTTTGTTATTACGAAATTTTTCAGTTTGATTAAAATTAAAAACGGCTATGAAAATATTTCGACACGATTCGGTGGGGTAGTCATTACAATTACGTACGCATATATGAATTTTAATTAGCTAAATTATGTTTTAATAATTCTAAATTATCAGAGTGCAATGCAATTTGAAATAAGCCTACTATCACAGGGCTTATTAACCTGGAGCAAAGAGGTTCCGGGTCAAAATCATGGTTAAACAGTTTTCGCACTCAAAGTGACAGATGAGCTTTGATTCGAGCGTGGGATCCACCACGCGGCAGGAGAAAGTGAGGCTGTGGAAACTAACGGTCTCGTGTCACGGGAGGCGCTGGCGAGCATGCGCACTGGACGTCCCCCCCACCCCCCCACCCCCCCGCTGCAGAGGTGGAAATGGTTGTAACCGTCTGAGCTGGCGGGCACATCACCGCTGCACTGCTGATTTAAAGAGACAACCTTCCAGGTTTTACCCTTCGCAAACAGCGCATTTTGGAGAATCACATCGGGGGGTTTCACCCCACACTGCTACTGTTTAAAAGTCATGCAGAAAATAGTGTGTGCCTCTTACTCATCTGGATCTTTCTATTGGCTTTGTGGTTTGGGCCAGTGTGTTTATGTATTAACTCCACTGTGTGGACCAAATGCGCCCAGGGGGACAGTAAGTGACCTTGTGGGAGCATAATATTAATTGGATAAATTGTTTGTTTTGTATGGAAATTCTAAAGCTGCAGGATATATGTTATAAACATAAATAGTATATATCATAATACAAACAGGCACAATAGTAGTTATTACCGCTGTTGCCTCACAGCGAGAAGGAGAAGTTTGAGGCCTGTTTCCTCCCAGTGTGTGTCCAGCTCTCTGACTGGTCCAGTGTGTAAAACCTGCCCCTTGACCCCAAGTGGAAAAGTGGTTCCAACTTTTTTTGGATTGTTTAGCTTTCACGTAATCCACAATGAGCCAACAACTCACTTTTAACTTTTGATATCTATTAATTTTCTATTGTGATTAAAATATACGTTTATGAGATAGGTCAATACATTTCCTTATTACATTAACTAAATAATCATCATCGTTCAGCACTGATAGTTTTATGGAGACTTCAATCTTTCCCTTCACATGGTCCATAATGATCTGACCCTAGAATACTAGACATTGCTGGACCCCGAGGACCATCAAGAATATCCACAGATCATCCATCCACAGCGGCTATCACTTCACTTCATTCACACTGACTGTCAAATTGGTTTATAATTGACCGTGCAATCAATGTAAAGCCGCTTTGTGGCAATGTTAATTGTGAAAAGTGCTTTACAAATACAACTGCAGTGAATTGAGATTTGAGTTTTATTTGCCCTGTGAATGTCTCAGAGGCAGTTCTGAGTCACTGTTAATAACGAGGTTGCCCATTAATAATTAAATTCATTACGATATGTGTTCTGTCACTGAGGTCATGTTAGAATAACCACGCTTTTTAAAAGCACATCATTTCATTTTCCAGATTACAGTGTTGTAGCATTCCGGAGCGGATGAAAACCATCTTCACAAAATGTGCTTTAAATGAAAGGAGGAAATACAGTTTAGTGTCATATATAATGCTATATATACTGTAACATTTAATAACTGGATCCTGAAGAGAACAACACAGGTATAAATACAGAAAACAATGACTAGGAAAAGTAAGACTTTAGACAAAAAGCAAAGAATAATAGAAAAATAGCATTACGAGAACTTGAGTAGTATTAATAGCAGGGAGTAGTGAAACAATGACTTTTATATCACATCACTATGGACTACAGCACCCATAATCCTCGTTTTTTAATCTTTTTAGGGTAGTGACACGTGTGATCGATTTCACCTTTGTCCGCTTTTGTTATTGGATTTAAGTTGTCATTTTATTATATTCATTAATTTATTTATTTATTTTTAATTATTAAGAATGAATAGTTATACATCCTCTCCTTTTCTTTTATTATTTATTTATGCTCATTATTGAAATGTATCTTGTAAGACACTATATGACGCGCAGAGGAATTAGCACTAAAATCACCTTAAGCTATGTTCATAAATAATTGTTCATTGATGCATGGTCGGTATAATAAACCTAATTTTAGCATTTGAGAACTCAATGCCATGAGTCTGATGTTTTATCATAATTTATCCCCAGCTTTCTGTTGGTTACTTGCTTTTGTGATTCTCACACGGTTGGAATAAAGCAAATGTTGTGCCTCCAACAACAAGATTTTACAACAGGTAAAACATGGTGTATACTATAATAGTGCTTTGATAGCAAATCATTAATGCACACATCCCCTAGCAGTGATAAATAAGTATTATATACGTAATCATTAGACACAACCTTTGATCAAATTAGGGGGTCAAATTAGATTTGCTCCGATTTGCACAATTTATTCAAAACTCAAATGTTGATATTTCAGTTGTCAGACTCACCATCAGGTTCTAATCATTTGTAAATTTGTCCTTCACGGACGTTTTACGATTTAAAGTTGTTCTAATGCGTAAAGGATTAACTCCTCCTGGCAAATGGAATACATTCTCAAAACAAGTATGTCAGATAAAAAAGCGGCTCACGTGTAATACCTTCAAAGGCCGGATATGGCCCACGGGCCGCATGTTGGGCATCAAATAAATAAATATCACACAGGGCAATTTATTAAAGTATGTGGAACGATTCCAAGGTCAAAAGCGACATAGTTGGTAGTGTTTTTGCAGCAAGCAGGGCCCGAGTTTGAGACCTGGTCAAGGTTTTTCTGACATTGATGTTCCCATGTTCTCGTGGGTTTTCTCCGGTTCTCCCCGATGTCTTTGCACTGTGATGGATTAGCCACTGATTTGAGGTGTTAAAGCATCAGGCCCACAGCTAACAAACGTCCTGCCACACAGAAATGGAAGAAGCAACTAGCTGAATGGTTCAAGGCTGCTGTATTGACCAACTGCAGTGATTTGATTCTATAAATACACCAACGATCTGCTATTTGTACAAGTCTATCACCCTTTTTAAATGCCTTCTAAAACCATATGACCACCCACAGTTCACCGCGCTAGGTCTTAGTATCTCAATGCCGAAAGGCAAACTCTACTCCGTCACCCACGCTGCTAAATGAAACCGTGCTCACATAAAGACCTACCTTTTATTTTTTTTTTATCAGCCCCGAAACAGCTGTTGGCTTTCATGTAATGTCCTCATGTTTTTTCAGAAGTGCATGGCTTTTTTGTTTTTTTTTGCTTTTGTGTTGTGATTTTATATTGTTTTCTCTCTGGCTCATTATACACAGTTTACACTACAATGGCATTGAACATGGTTGTATTAGCATGCTAATTGAAATTTATAAAGCATTTGCTCTGGAGAACACTGAAAGGTCCCTGATCCAGTCGCTCTGTTAAAAGCATAACTAGCAGAGCGTAATTAAACCCTGCAACTTGGTTTCTATGCCGACCGATTCACCTCCCCCACCCGCACCACCCCAAACGGTTTCAATTTAAAACGAGATGAAATAATTCCTCCCAGGAAAAATCTACAGATTTGAATTAGATTGTGTAAATAGATGTTATAAAAACTGACCAGATTTCCCAGGCAGTTTTACTCTCTTGGTAATTTCAGCCTATCAGCGCGGCAAGTACGAAACTCTGCGAGAAATGCTGACTTTATTGATGATTACTTTAGGAAGCGAACTGATTTAATTTAATTTTTTCTTTCTCTTATAGCTTATGAGAGACATATGTACGGATACATACCAAAAAGGGAAAACAACATTAATTTACTTTGAACTAATGGGAAAGAAACAATACAAGACATCCTTGTGCTTTTGATTTATCCAAGTACTTATAAAATAATACAAATAGAATAGAATAGATTAGATTAGATTTACTGTCATTGTATCACAGGGTTACAATGAAATTAATATTGCTACTCCATTTGATGCAACAAAAAAAAATTAGATAACAAGAGTAAAATTTACACACTGAATAAAACGTATATAAATAACTACAAAATATCAAAATATAGTCTAAATATAACACAAGGTACAAGAACACAATAAAGTGCAACTTGACAAAATATACATAGTGCCAAAGGCAAATACAAATATGTCTTAAAATGACTTGGGTGGGTTTTGCATGATTACTTTCATACAAAGAACTTAACTTTCATTGTTTAAGACTCGCGCCTGGCAACACAATGGCCAGAGACTTTTCAATAAAAGATCTGGATTATTCTTACTGTCTTCCATCAGTCATCAGGTCTTTGGCCCCGCTCATCCCATGAGGGTCAGTGAGAGTGACAGCACTATCTCAGGCTGAATGTACCTGTCACTTGTCCCTTGAGATTTATGGACAGCTTAAATATTTGTAAGCATCTATTTGTGACTATAGCCACTCTTGGGCGGAAGCTTCCATGGTGCTATAGCTAAAATAGGATGGGGACTGATGACAGGCTGATGGGGCCTGAACTTCTCAGAACATCCTTTCATATCGTAGAATGGAATTTTTATGGACATATCAGTGAGCCATTCATAACCTTTTTATCTCTGATGTCGATGGCTATACAAAAATTGCTAGCCAGGAACAGAAAGATACATCATGAATACGTGACATTGGAAAAGAAGCAAATAAATAGTAATTTAATGTAAAGTGAGGATAGGTTTGTGTGTTTGAATGTTCTCTTTTGCGTGGGTTTTTTTCCGGGGTTCAGACTTTATCCCACAGCTGAAAAACATGCGTCAAAGAGAATTAGAGTTTGGAAAATTGTTCATGGGGGTGAGTGAGAGTGTGAATGTGTGTGTCCCCTTCACTGATTGGTTGGTTTCCCGAGTGGCTAGTATTGGCTTCGGCTCTCTTATTGGTGGTTATGAAAAAGGATAGATGGATGGATTTAATGGATTTTACTTGTAGCTGAAATAAATGTCAAATTAATTTTAGTAAAAATAAAGTGCGTTCCCATAAGTATTTCAGTTTTAAATCTAATGTTTAAACTTTTGAGGACTATAGATGTTTATCAGAAACAAATGTGTTCATCTTTTTTTTTTTTTATCACTGGTAGCAGGGAGTTCAGTAATATCAGTTAATGCTGCTACAAGTTTAACATTTTGTTGAATTAAATTTTTTCTTATTTTTCTTTTTTTTTTACGTCCAACTTTTTAACAACTTGTCCATCTTAACAATATGATCATTGAACCAAACAGGCGTTCAATAAAATAAAATAAATGTTTAAAGAATTAAATCAAATAAATATATAACCAAAAAAAATGTGTCTTGTCCATCATCACAACATAATCATTAAACCACAAGTTGACATTTTTTTTTTCTTTCGTAAAAAGTTTAAATCAAATAAACACATACACAACAACAAAAAAATAAATAACTAGTTAAATATTTCAAATTCCACTTCCAACAAAGTGAGGCATGCGCTGTCACAGCGAAGCAGCAAAGCCACCGGATGACTGAAGGATGATGGTTTGGCTAAGTGACAGGCAATGTCACTCGGGAGAGTAAATCACACTTTATTGCATGGACCAGCCCTTTTCCTTGTTACTATGGAGACAGACCAGTTCATTCACATAAAAGGGTCGAGTCAAAAGAAGTTGTGTCAGCCATGTTTGAGGATCAAGGCACTAACATAACCTATTAAGAGTTCATAAGGTGAGAGCAGCTGCCATGACAACACTAAACAGTCCAGAGAGAAAGGTGGAAGTTAAAGAGATAGTTAAAGTTACCAACTCTAACTATCTGTTCGTCAACTAATGTGCCGATGCTGATTTATGGATAGAACATCAAACACACCCATTTATTGTCGATTTTCACCTATAAATTCACAGCGAAAAAAACACGGCTGCATTGTATGTCATAGCTCGGCTCAGAATAATTTGTCTTTTTAATAATTTGTCAGGTAAGCGCACAGAGCCTTGACCGATTTTCTTTCATCAGATTTAAGAGTTTCTAAACAAAACGCACAAAAAAATTAAAAAAAATGTTTCCAACTCATTAAAGGCTCCAAAACTGTACCACTGAAGACCAGGAAATCTGTTCTGCGCCTGTGGCGGTTTGCTTGCTTTATATGCAGACATAACCCACTTTTTCCAGAGTTTTGATTTCAATCTGATTTTACATTGACTTTGCGATTACAGTGGTTCTCGCAGAAACGCAGAAGGACCTTTAAGCGCGTGTAATGCCTTTTTCTTGTAGTATTTTTCTAAACAGTGTGCGCTGTTGAGGAGCGATTTAAAAAGCACTCATGGCTGATTTCTTAAAATATCTAGAAGAGTGTTTGGGAAAACACAACAAGGCGAATAAGCGTAAAAAGAAGTGATTTTACTATTACCATGTTTACACTCGCACGCAGTGGCATAGTGCAAACCAGTTCAATATTTAGTTTGGAGGTTTTGTCGAGGACCTTCTGTTTGGAGAGGTAATGCTTGCTCTGTGTTTGCGTATGTTTCCTCTGGGTCTCCAGTTTCTTCACACAGAGGAAATAAGAGAACATTGCCCTTTGGTGTATGAGATGTGTGTGTCTGTGCGTTCTACTCTGTGATTGGTTGGCCAACAATTCAGGGTGTTTGTCTCGCCTCAGGCCGACTGTGATTGGCTCCAGCTCCCCCGTGACCCTGTAATGAAAAAAACAACTGTATCCAAAGAAACAAAGAAACTTTATCCACGCATTGACACTTAGTAGTGGCTAAATAACACTGAAAGAAATAAAACTAAATTTAATAAAATGCACTAACATGGAGAACTCTGTTCTCTGTCTGTCTGCGACCTACCTTTGGCAGCGTGAAAACTGGAATATGTCTATATATTGACACAGGACGTGGAATAATTTATATATCTGGAGATATACTCTACCAAATATAGAAATAATTTTTAACATTTCTATTGGTTATATGTATATTATTCAAGTAAATGTTAGGTTTGTCAAAACAAGTGAAATAAGTTTTGCTAAGAGAAGTATTTAGCCATAATTTTAGGTTTTTGGAAAGTCAGAACATCAAGAAAGTAAGGGGTTCTTATGTTCACATATTAGTAGAATTTCTATTTTGTGCCTGAAAAATTGAGGAGTATCAAAATTGAAAAATATTCGTGAGGTGCTTATTTTCACTTAAATATGGTATGATTTTTCCCATTCTGTTCTAATGTTTAGATTTGTCAGATTTTGCGAGTGAGCTCTCATTGGTTGACTTATTGCAAGAATCAATTATTCAAATATAATTATAAATCACAGCTTTGTGCAATTTCAAAACTGCACATATCTGTTTGCTGTACGCTGTAGCTTTACATATTTTATTTTGGCTCTTTGAAATTACCATACCGCAACCACAGCACTTAGTTAAATCCCTTAACTATCAAGGAATGTTGCTCATTTTGCTTCAGAAACGGAGCTGGCAGCAGATTGGTAATTAAGGCACAACATCTGTTCCTGCTGCTATGAGGTCAACATCCAGAACAATCTGTGGAATTAGTTCAAGCTCAGAAGAGCGCGGAGGTGCTAAAAGATTCTGGCATTGTGCCAGAGGGTCAGATTTTGACTCTAACACATCAGGTGGTTGCACTAAGAGGGTGACGTGGCATAATTTATTCAAAAACCCATGTGCAAACGGCCAGAGCGAAGCCACGGACCGGTTCCGGAATCTTCCGTGGTGGACCGTTAAACGTCAACCGTGAGATTCCAGTACATCGCATTCCCGCGCAAAGATGTCGCAGCACTTTGGCATGTGGCCAACTCGCAAACAAACTGGATGGATTTCACATCTTTCTCATGATTTAGATTATGTCGGTCTAGGACGATCATTCCAACACAAGCTCCACTGGCCTGGGTTCAGAGGCTGTGCCGAAAGCGTTGGACTCAGCTCTGCTAATTAAATTAGTCTCAACCTCAGAGCATGCAGGGAGGCAATGAAGAACATTAGTTATTTTATCTTGATGCCTCCCCCATCTGTCTTTTCCGGGTGTTTCCATTGGAAGACGTGGGGAGTGAAAAAAAAAATTGCTTGGTTCAACACTCCATCTAACAGATACTACAGGTGGACCGGCTGACATTTCAAATGCCACATCCACTGGCATTTCACTTTATAGGACGAGGCGCAGATCATTCCGATCAGTAGATTTTACCAAAGTGGAATATGATAATGAATGTGTGTATGGATGTGAGTGTTGTTACTTTAGGGCATAGCGCAGTGTGTATTGCACAGGGCAAAAATGAAAAATGTGAGCTGGAAGAAAACTGATTTCGATCGGAAAGCTGGCTTGATAACACTTCAGTGAGGATGAAAAGGGAGAAAAGGCAAAATAAAAGACCCAATTTGTCGAAATCTGTTTGTCTTTCCCATTTTACTAGGAACTGAACTGAAGGTAATTTATGTGAGTATTTATGTACAGTATTTTTATATTTAGGTGATTCCTAAACATGAGAAGAAGCTCGTCATGGCAAGGTATGATCTTCACTAGGTCTTATTGTGTGGTAGATCTTGGAGTTTAGATCTTCAATAATCTTTCAGAGTAGGACTTATTTTCTTCCTTTGGTTTTTTTTGACAGAAAAGGATTTAGTAGTCAAATTGCAGAACAGTGGACACTCTAAATAATAGTAATTGTCTAGTTACATATTTCCAATGTGTATCAAATTGTGTCTAGTTGTGTATTACAATTTGAAATGTGTCATTTTAAACAGAAGTCGTTTTCTGTGACTTATTGTGCATTATTATATATTTTCCTATATTTCTAGCACTATAAGGTGCACCAGACTATAAGGAGCACAATTAATACATAGAAACGGAGAAGAGAAGAGAGGAGCTGTTGTGACAAATCAACCGGCGCTATGGCAACTTTCTATACTTCTCTTTTTTTTTTCCACATTTAAAAGCACGTTTTTTTTTTCCAGATTATTGGCTGCACAGCCAATGTGTAAACATTTTCCATCTATTTGTAATGTGCCTCAGTGTCCAAAAAATGTGGTAATATATTATTGTAGTTCCATACAATAAATGTGACATTCTTTAATATTGCTTTATAAATAACATATTTTGAATCCTTCACTTTTTATTGTACTTCTATGTTGTCTTTTTCATATATAAGGATTGCATTTTTTTTACTGTAGTTACTAATGTTTCCTCCTTCATTTACATTACTTTACAGTCATTTGGCAGACACTTTTATCCAAGTGACTTACAAAAAGATGAGCAAGTAAAGCAATTTGTCTAAAAAAGGATAGTTATGTAGTTTTGAACAGTAGATATTCACACAAGGATATGAAAAAAAAGCTTACTAGACAGAACAACAATGACAGTCAGTAAACACACGAGACAAAGACTAGACTGAAAGAAAGACTACACTAGACTTTTTTTTCCATCCTCCTTTACGTATTTTCCAATCCTTCACAATGCATTTTTTTGTAGTTGTGTTGTCTTTTTCATGTATAAGAATTGCATTTTTTTTTTACTGTACTTACTAATGTTACCTGTTTCATTCCCGTCCTCTGTTGTGTTTTTACTTAAACTTGTGCTTTTTCTCTTCCATAATGCTGCTCGGTTCTCTCAAATTTCCCCACTGTGGATAAACAAAATGGGTCTTGGTCTGTGATTGGAAGCAGTTCTCAGAAAGAGCTACTGTACTGCTACTGTGCTACAGTCCTTTCCACAGTGTTCTGCATGTTCCCATCAACTCTGTTCAATGCATCGATGCAAGAAGCATGTCTCAGCTAGTTACCTTTGCAAGTCCAGCACATAGTTTAAGGGAATCTGCTGTCAGCATCTATCATTAGATACGTCATACACGATCAGTCATGTAAACCTCCCCATCGCTCCCTATCTGCATCCGCTTGCCACTGTCTAAGATTATATATGTGGTTTACAAATACCAACACATTTCTAGGTCAGTGGAGAGTGTCACGGCGAGGACAAGTGCTCAAACACTTGATTATCAAGCCCCAGTCTTCCTAAAACAGCCATGCCGTCGACACCCTGACAGACTGTTTAAGTGAACACGAGCAGGCATCTATTTGACGCTTTGCTTGAAATAGCATCCCGGTTTTACTCGCTCCTGCAGAGCAATGGGGGAGTAAGAGAAAAGGATGGGCCTGTGTGTCACTGCCAGTCTCTCCAGAGGTCAAACTCCTTTAGCTCACGTTTGGGAAGCAGAGAGACGTGTTGAATTGCAAATCACATGTTTTATTTCAGTGATGTGAAGTGAGCCTACGTAGGTGGGGTGAGGGGGTGTTTAATTGTCTGGTGAAAAATCTGTCAGATATTTGTTGGTAGATCTGCTGGCCGAACAGTGAAAACAATGTGGAAGCAAAGCATTCATTAAATGGAATTGCCCAAACCTGGAAATAACTCTTTGATTGCTTCGTAATTGTCCATCAGCAAAACAAAGCCACGTTCGAATCTTTGAGGAATAATCAGGTCATTGTGATTGAAAGCTGCGGAGTTACTCTGCAATTACCGTTTCCAGCAAGTTGGCAACAATCAACGTGTTGAAAATCTATAAAACATTACAATCCAGAGCAAAAATGCAATTTCTATGCTGCAGCCAGAATGGCAAAACAGTTTCAGTATGTCAATATTGTCATGCTTCTCTTGCTAGCACTTTATAATAACTACTTGCTTTGAAACATTAGTAACTAACCAATTATTCATTTATAAAGCATTGTTCCTACATTAAACAACAAGTAGTATATAAATACTGTGATAATCGAGCCCAGAGTCGGGCCAAGGGAAAGTGGTAGGAGCCACAAAGATGCCAACTTGATGCAAAAAAAAAAATATTTAGAAAAAAAACTTTCCAAAAAAAAAAATAAACTAAAAGAACTACTCTCCTTGAGACAGGAGTAACTGTCAACATGAGCAATATGTGTTTGCACAGAGCATACAACCAACCAAGCCACTCTCACAGTCAAAATGGCCTGGCTTTTGTAGGCCAGTTTTCCCGCCAAATCTTAATTGGGCCAACCTACATTATCTGAGCTGGAGGGGTAACAAGATGATTAAAAAAAAACGTATACAAATACAAAACATATTTATCATTTAAATAGCAGAAATGGAAAATAAACTCTTAGCTAAATAATTAACTTTGAAATACACACAATTAACATAATCCATGCATTTGGCTCATGCTTAACACAAATTGAATACCATCACCCTCTACCCAAAATGGAATCATCCTCAACCTATAAAATGGCAGACAGAAAGGCCACGCCCCTCTTTGCCCAAACACAAAAAAGGGGTAAGTCTGCTGTGTCTTACATTTTCTAATAAAAGCCTTTAAACCAAAATGTATGCATTTTCTTTTCTGCAGTGATATAACAAATAAAATGTTTGATTGTGATAAAGCAATGAAGAGTAAACATTTCAAACATTGACCTGCTGCTGTGATGATGATTCTCATCATCACAAATACTAATATGATGGCTTTATTTATTCTTTAAGGTACATGTGTCAAACTCAAGGCCCGGGGGCCAGATGTGGCCCGCAATGTCATTTTATGTCACCTGTGAGAGCTTAAAAGTTTTGAGTGCCTAAAAATAAATACCAAAACAATTATTTAAGACAAAAAGCCAAAAATGAGTGGAAATGGAGCATGGAAGCAATTTTTGACATGAATGTAACGTAGTTTATCTGTGGCATTTCCTCCGTATTAGTAATGGGTTGTTGATATATTGTTAAAATACACAATTAGTAAATAATATATTATTAGCAGGTTTAGGTTTGTAATAATTATAATTGCAATAATAGTAGTTAGTAATTTACCAACAATAATTATATTTGGAGTCACAATCGTTCAGGCTTTAACCCTAGTTACTGTAAATACTAACAGCTGAAAATGTAAATTAGTAACAATGAGTAGGTAATTAACAATATGTTTTGTATTATTACTATTATTAGTAGTATTGAAGCAAATTAGTTGAGTGATAAAATCCACACGTAAAGTACTGTACTCCGTAAATATTACCCACTGAGACCAAAACCCCATAACCACTGCTACAGAGACCCGAACCCCATCTTTGCTGCTTACATCTAAATTATTTTAACTAATTAGTGCCATTTCACTAATTTTCCCACTTTGAGATAATGTAGTCTTTACAGTGGCCTTGTGTCAGTGAACACACAAAATGTCCAATAGCGACTGTATGTTTCAGTTAAAGGTCAGTCTATCACCCGGTCGAACATCTATCTTCATGTGCGTCAACATTTGGATTTTTAAAGCATTTCGACGTCCTCATAATTGCCTGTACCCCTCCCCCATCAAGCCCTGCTTTGCATCCAACCCCACTAGCTAATAATGACAGTGTAAGATGTTGAAGCCCCCCAGTCTTTCACATATATGAGTGTCTGCCCATGGTGAATGCCGGACAGTGGAGTAGATGGCCCAGATTTACAGCGTGCCAGAGAACAGCACTCCCTGTGTGGGAGTAGTGCTCCGTCAAGCGTACCCACCACCATCTCACTCTCCATCCTCTCTCTTCCTTCCTCCCGTCTTTCATCCTGTTCATCATCTTAACTGCCTGATTAAGCATTTATGGACATGTGATCAATCGGAAATAGGTCAATGTGTTAATGGCACCTGATAGGAGTCTGTAATGCTCATATCATGCATTATTTCATGGTTTGCTTAGTAAAAAGACATAGAAAAAACATGCTATGGGTTAAACGTGGAGGGACATTTGCAGTCCTTTTACTCTAAACAGACATTTGTGACGCACTGCAGCTAAAGACCTAAAGCTTCGGAGAATGTACATCTATAATTGTTATTCTTTGCCATTTGTGAATCTCTGCCCATAAAACCGATGAATATTCATGAACGTCCTCGGGGAGAGATCGCTGCCTCGCTACGTGTCTGAAAACTAAAAATAAAATGGAGAAAAAAAGATACAAATATACTGGGACCGAGTTCTACACCTTTGAACCCTGCCAAGAAGAGTGTGAAATCACATGAAAAAAATTCTGATTCTTTAAAGCCATCAGATGTGTCTGGATCTATTTAACCGTAAATTTTCATAAAACACAGGTTTTACTTCAGTTAACCGTTTAGGAAGCACTGGGGAATCCTTTCACTGTTTGTAGAACAACTGTTAATTTGTAGCGCTACAGTTTCCCTAAGTTAGCAGTCATACACATAGTTTAAATATATTGTTGTAGCATTATAACATAATTGTTACTTTTGAAGATGAAGATAAATTGAACTTTATACACTGTAAACCAGTGGTGTAAAGTACTTTAGTAAATAGACTGTTACCTTACTTGAGTATTTTGGCTACTTTTTACTTGTACTGAGTATCTGAAATATAAGTAGCTTTTACTCTCTACTTGATGACATTTTTGATTGAGTATCTGTACTCTGTACTCCACTACATTTGAATGGGCATTTATCGTCACTCGTTACATTGTGATTATCACCGAAAAACAATGGACATCTATCTTTTTTAATTGACTCGTTTTTTTTTCCTAATTCTGAACACAGAAGAACATTGGACTCTTTTTTTCCTAATTCCGCATAGCGACTTTGCGTTGGTCTGGGACTGAGAAAAGCCTAATTTGCTTAAGTAGCCTAAATTGAGTACAAATACAATTCTGTACTTAAGTTCTTGTACAATTGGAAACTACAACTTTTACTCAACTCCTCTTGGAATTGGTGACTTGTAATGGAGTAATTTTTACAGTAAGGTATTTGTACTTTTACTAATGTGTGGTTTTCAGGTACTCTTTACACCTCTGCTGTAAACATTGGGAATGGAAACGGGAATCAAACCCATAAACTATATAAACAGGACTGAAAAGCAAAAGATGTCACCAAGCAAACAGGACATATTAAAGAAGCCTAAAATAATAAAGTTCCCACATATTTCAAGCTTTCTATTTGTGAACTCAATCCACCTGGCCTTTTCCAAGTGTGCACAGAATACTCCGGCTTTTCTACAGGCTGAGTGTGAGTAAAGAGCAGCTCATCTGTGCAGAACGCGGCGTGACTCAGTGACATAATGCACCATGGCTGCACCTCTCACTCTTCTGCTGATCTAAATAAATAAAAGCTCAAGCTCAGACATTTTATGTGCTCCACAAATTCCCTCTGGATGAATTGTAATCTGTGAAACCAGGCAATAACTTATGCGTATACGATTACAGTTTGTTAGCCATTATAGTAAAAGAAATGTTCAAAACTTTTCAAAATAAATCATACTCACTATATAAAATTTACCTAACTTGAACTTACTAAAGTAATGTAAAATATTTTTTACAAAGTACTGAAAAAGTATTTGTTGAATTTGAAGTTTTACAAATATTATGGTACACAATGGTAATCAATTAGGGTAAGATAATACATACATAGTTATATAGTTAGGGTAACAGAGACAACGGTTACATTTACAATGTCTCATTTAATACTACGCAAATCATAACATCAAATATTACTTTTTTGTAATCATTACTGAGATAGTACAATGTTTGTTTTAAGTTGTCAAAACTGTATTTACTTTATTTCAATGTAATATATAACAGTAACCAAAACCAGGACGTATGGAAATCTTATATAAAGTTTGTTTAAAATAATCAATAAAATAAGTATTACTTAAATATTGTTTATCTATCTATCTATCTATCTATCTATCTATCTATCTATCTATCTATCTATCTATCTATCTATCTATCTATCTATATATCTATCTATCTATCCATCTATCCATCTATCCATCTATCTATCTATCTATCTATCTTTCTATCTATCTATCTATCTATCTATCTATCTATCTATCTATCTATCTATCTATCTATCTATTCACTCTCTGTCTGTCTGTTGAAAAAAATTGACATGGAAATTAATAAGAATTGGAATTTAAAACATTATATTGTAGTAAACAAAATGTGCTGAGAACGAATCAATAATAAGTATTAGCATATGCTCTGTCAAAGTGCCATTTTCATTGTTTAACGTGGCTAAAACTGTTAGAAATGGGGCAATACGGTAGCGGCCTGATAGCTGATCACAATGCCTATAATGCTCAAAGCTGTCACGTGACAAACCAATGGAGAATAGGGGCTTTGATGAAGCGAATTTTGGTTCTGCAGCCCCCTCTCTTTAAATCCATTTCCTTTGTGAGATCCCTGATAAAGCAATTCTGTGCTCGGCTGAGTGGACATCTCACTTAGATGTTAACTACATCATGGCCCATATTTCTATCTGTGTGCCTGTGTATGGCGCTAGCTTCAGCATTAAAGGCAGCTGATTATACAGAGCTGGGACTGAGATAATAAGTACTGGCTTGTTCGGAAGAGGATGAGAGAGACTGGGATTCTACTTAATCAAGAAAATCAATAAAGACACCAGCGATGGCTGAGCGTTTATAGCGGCGGTGACGTCACAGCGCCATCATGTGGCGTCGACGTAATTGTCCGATTGAAGCAATAAAACGCGAAGGATGAACAAATAAAACAGCAAACGCTGAAAGAAAAATGACTTGCAATTATAGAAAATGGCTTGGTTTAAGTGCAAAATCTTTTATTACTCTAAACAACTGCATGCAGTGTGAAATGCAGACCTTATTTCAAAATATGTGGTGTAATAATTGATGGGCTTGAAAAATAGACTTTGCTAGATGAATTTTATTTATTAAAATGTATGTAACGTACAGACAGGGGTAATTTGAAAAAAAATATTGGTAATTATATTTAATGTCCAAAAAATCTATATATCCTAAATTTCATTTTTTGAACTGTTTTCTATTTCTGGGGGAGATGGAGCCAATCACAGCAACTTGGGGCCTAAAGGCTGGAGACACGCCCTGGATTGGCAGCCAACGAATCACAGAGCGGGACACACATGCACTCTCAGCTTCAATTGTCCAGACTTAAATTCTCCTGAACACATGGTTTTGGACTGTGAGACCAATGCATAGGAAATACTAAATAATTTAAAAAATGTAAAATAAAATAGTGTTTATACCTATTTAATTTATTTTTATAGTTATTTTATGTAAGACTCGATACCTAAAATTTAACAGAAAGATGCTAAAGCATCAATCTCAGCATCTGCATTTTTGTCATCAAAATTATCACTGACAACATATCAACCCAAAGGCGTCGCCTTGCAGTGACAGATGTATTGCGGAGAGTGTGTGTCCCTGTTTGTTAGTTTTGGATTTAGACTGGGCTAAAAATAAAAAAATGGAGTGAGCAGACACAAAATATGATTCGAAACAAAAATGTGTTTCTGCATTATATTACCTAATGTATGACTGTCATAATCAAAGAGAAGCTAACTGTAATAATTCAGTCAGGTTTACTGTACAACTATTTATTGTATCCAAATCTGGAAAAACAGATGCATTAGAATCTCCATGCATAGAAATCATTGCAACATGGCCTGCTGTCTCTTTAGTGCTGTATGCAACTTTCATGCATTATTAAAATAGCAGTATAAATTATAAATAGTATTTGGCGAACATTGTTTGCAATATTCAATCTGGGCATTCAACGACAAAATGCTTCTTGCCAAACAAAATTAGCTGGAAATTCAGAACCCCGAACCAAAAAAAAAAACGACAAAAGTAAGATCAGTTAAACACAAAGTAGATTAACTTGCTAGAATTCTGACATTCACGATTGAAAAATAAAAAAGTATTTACCCACAGAGTTCAAATGAAAAACATTTTTCATGAAAACATCATATAAACCAGTTGCCGTTTACAACAATTACAACAAAACAAGCGCAGTGTGACAAAGGAAAAATATGCAAATGCGAGCCATCTAAACGCCATTAGCTACAGATTTAATGTTTCTGTTTGTTTGTGAACTGGCATGTGCCAAAAATATCAGTAGTGCATATTTTACGGGCTTTGCTTGAACTGCTCTAACTTATAGTTAAAAGACATTGAACTGGATAACAGTAGTGTATTATCTGAAGTCAAAAAACCCACAAAATACATAATAAATTAATTGTCATGCAAATAATACAAAATCATTCACAATCAGTGCTTCTATTCTATGTAATATTTCCAAATATAGTGTGGAGAAATGAGCAATTTAACAAAAAAAAATGTATAGATATATATTGTGTACACTGTGCATATACAGCCGACTCCGTTTAAATGGGCCGCCGATTAAAGGGGCAGTTGCTTTATTGGGACAAATCTTAAAGTCCAAATCATATCTCATAATGTAAATTTGTGACGCTTTATTGGGGGAAAATGGTCATGTACCGATTTGTCCCAATTAACAGGAGTCGACTGTATATGTAAATGTAGTGTGTGTATGTCTGTGTCACACACACGCTGCATATAAAACGAAAAAACTGAATGCATACCATGAACTCAATCAATTTCACATTACAGTTATGAACAATGGATATATAAATCTTTGGTCCAGTTTTTACTTATTACTGAAGCCAGTAGCTGTCAAACACACACACTCCTCGAAGTTCAAAACACAATTCAGACTGGTGATTTGCAATTTTTTTTTTTAACGTTTTATCTTCATGTCCACAAAGCAAACAGAAAAAAACCAGTGTCCATATCGTAGAGTTTGGTCAATTTTGCGTCAAACGGTAAAATTTCAAGCTCCATCATCGCATGAAGGCCACGAGTTCCTGCCGCAGACATGTGAACACATCCTCAGGGCGTGTGCATTCTACACATCCGCGTTTAACTGTGCGGTCCAGACTCACTCCGATCCTGTGAAGTAGGAGATGTGACGCACTCGGGTGACATTAACACCGTCGACTCTAAGTGAACTGAAACGCATGCAGATATATGAGCGAGTAGGCCCTCAGGTAAACCGTGACACAAAGACGCACACACACACACACACACACACACACACTTCTAGAAGTACAAGTAATAGGTCCAGTAGAGGAGATTGATCATGATGAAGGAGAGCGGGAAGGTCAGACGTGAGTAGTTGTCAATGTAGTGCGGGTTCTCCACTTTGCAGCAGTTCAGACAGTGGACGATCCGACGCGTCACTGACATGCATTTGCTGCAGCGACTCTGGACCTGCGAGGAGCTGATCTCCTCTTTGCTTTCACTGGGGGTGGGATTGCTGGTGCTGCCCATGCGGGACAACATCTCGTCCCGTTTGCGGGCGCGCAGGGCTTGGCTGCCGATGGAAGTGACGATGCCGTTCATCTCGTCCTCGCGATCCTGCATTTCCTGGCCGTACTGGTAGCGCGTCATGATGATGAAAGAGAGGAGTGTAAGACTCACGTCCAGTGTAATTGTCACGTTTTGGACTCACCATGTACGCGTTGGCAGCGTTGGGCTGATGTAACGTGCAGAAATGAGCCACTGCGTATTCGATCAGCGCGCCGAAGATGAAGCTGAAGCAGATCCCCAGATACACGTCTATAGCTTTGATGAAGCAGTTTGCGTTGGGTAAGGACGTGCGGGCGCCCATCATCAGGGTGGTCATGGTCAGAACCGTGGTGACTCCTGTGAGCACAGACCAGCGAAGGTTACACTCACTTGTGAAGACTCACTACGAGGTGCAAGAAGACAATCTGCTTAAATATCTGTATTCATGCGTATTTACAACCAGAACTTGTTTCAACTTCAATGGATAAGGTTGCACATGGCAACACAGAATTAAATGCGGTCTGACTCCGTCTTTTGTTCCCTCTTAATACGAAATATAAATAAAAAATTGAATAAAAAAATAAGTACACAGAATATTAACCTAAATATTTAAATAATCAAAAAATCAGTGACTTGAAGTATAATATTAAGCAGGGTGGCTGAAGATGACGGCAGAGTTTGTCCAAACATGGTTTAATGGCAAAACAGAGGGAATCCAAATAACAGAAGATGATGCTCTCAAATCAAACAAAGCATAAGCATGTCTTCTCACACAGCAACAAACCAGTAGCTCCTCCTCAGCCTCAGCGATCTCCTTTTAAGGAGAGTTAAATGATTGCAGGTGTCGCTGAAACTGATGAGCTGCCAGTTCGTGAACAGTCCTGACTCGTTTCCCAATTCAGCCGCTAGGGGGAGCTATCAGAATCAGAAATCAGTTGCGATTCAGTGATTGGTTTGTGATAAAATGGGTTAATTTTCTGCCGATATGTTTTTTTGAGATGTTGACTTAATGACACTTGGAGGCTTTTTGTTATTTAGTTTACTTTCTTTTTTTTTAATAGAAGACAGAAGAGTTAAAAACAGATATAATACTTGCTAAACTGTAATCACTGTATTTTATTTTACTGAGTCAGTTGGTAGTGTTGGCAAGTCTAAAGTTTTTAGTTTTGATTCCACTATACATTTGAGTTGCATTCAAGACATTCAGTATTCACAAAAAAAACTGTTAAAAGCACAATTTTAAGTACATTTGGAATAAAATGTTCTCCGTTTTAAGTTTTCCCCTTAACTTACTAGAGTTATATGCAACACCAATTCATAGGTTGGGAAATCCAGCTTTACAATTATACAAAACACGCGGCCAACGCGACAAAGGATTGGCTCTAGAAGGAGCTTAGTGATGTCATGGTGAGGCTTAGTCCGTCTCAGGATGTGTACAATCTGTGGAGTAAGCTGAAGGTTCAACTAGTCAAACATCCGCAATGAAAATGTATTGACTCAGAGAGGATCTGCAAAACGGGGGTCAGGTTTCCCTTTGAGGAACGTCTGACCACCATGATTGCCAACCAACGTTGGGCCACAAATCTTCAGGAAAATAATCTCATTAAAATGGATGAATGGAATTTCTTGGTCATGGCAGGCAGTAGCCAATCCCAGCTCTAGGCCTGAAGACAGACCATACCCCCTGGATTGAAGGCCAATCATAGCGCAGGACACACAGATATGCACATTCCCATTCACACCTATGCGAAATCTTACACTCTCTGATACCAAAGACTTAAAGAAAAAGCACAAACTACTTGTGGAATCGTCTAAAAGTTGTCGGAAGGACTTGAAAGGGACTTTGTATTCATACCAATGCAGATGCGAGCTGGGACCGAAGACTGACTGATCCAGAACGAGACCCAGGACAGGACCACCAGAGCACTAGATGGAACGTACGTCTCCAGAATAAAATATAAGATGCTCCTCTTCAGTTTAAAATGGAAGATTAACTTTGGATAGTTACCTGTTGTGAGATGTAAAAAAAGAAACATACATTTATAAAAAGCATACATTTATAAAAAAAAAAAAAAAAAAAAAACGAAACAAATTTTCCAAGCATGTGATCTCACCGGTCTCATAAACGGCCTCAGATTCGGAGGTGTAGTGGTCCTCAAGGGTGTACTGAGCAAGCTGTAAATTATCAAGACCACTAACCGACTGGTTCCCCCGAGTCCAGTAGAACACAACATCCTTCACGTTATATCCCCCTAAGAAGAGCGTAAGTCAATTATCACTACATCATGATAGGCCAATTCAAAGCTGATGAAAATGGCATTTAATCCCACGATAATTCCAAACTAATGACAATATTCTATTAAAGGAATATGACTTTAATTATTATTCTGATTAGAATTGTATAGTCGCTTGTAGGTCAAACTTGAGCTACAAACAGAACAGCTCATTCTGCTCGCAGAGGCCTGTAGTGTAACTGCTTCACCTCAAGGTGGCACTGTGTCATTAACTGTATAAACCGCAATTCTAAATAAAGGCCTGAATTTTCTGCATGAAATAAATCTAGTGTAAAACATATTAATTGTGAAATATTTCTTACCGCTCCTTCCCCATTAAAACACGTGATTAGAAGCCTAACGAATTGTTTCCCATGTCTCTGTACTTTCGTGTATGAGCGAGGCACAGATAAAAAGAAAATAATAATAATAATTTAATGTGAAAACTCCCTTGAGAATATGGAAAATCCTATATTTAGATTTATCTTTTACAGGATTTAATTTATTTATGACGCTTAAATGTGGAGCATACATAATTAGTCAAATTAATATTTTAAAAGAATTGCACAGTTTTAGAAAAAAGCTTTAAAAATGCATGTTTCTTGAACGGTTTACGCAAGCTTATAAATACATTTGGGCTATTTTTAGCGTGAACATGAAGTACCAAGGCTACAAAAACCTCTATTGAAGAGATTGGGATTCAATTACAAACTATGAATTTTCTACTTATAATTCATTGTCTAGATGCGTTATTTATGTTTTACACTCATTATATATGCATTTCTTCAGACCACATGCCCTTAAAGCTGCCCTCTGCTCCGGGTTTGTGTGTGTTCACTTCACTGTGTGTGTGTAACTTCACTGGCAGGTTAAATGCTGAGCATAATTTTGATATTGCCCCTAGTGGCCATATTGACAAACTCACTCTCTTTCACTTTTCAAGAGGTTGTTGCCCAAGTGCTACACAACAGTACCAAACAGATTCAAGCATAGATCAATACTGTCAAATTAGAGTATAAATACAATACAGTATATAAATAAACCAATGTTTTGTTTGGTAATAGATGGCATATATAGTGAATCAATAGCATTTATAAATTGTCATTTGGCCTACAGCTTTCGAGTTGCAGGGTGCAGGTCTGTCTGTCCATGGGGTATTTGGTCAGATCCATACTGCAGGCCACCGTAGTTGTAATTCTAGTGAAAGAGAATAAAGGAAGAGATGACAGACCTGAGTGTCACAGCTTATATAATGGAGGAAATCAGCTCAGTGTCTGTGAATGCTACTTTACAGCTTAATGCCTGACGCCAGATGCCCATCTGCATCCAGCTCTACGTCTCCTGTCTTTACACAAATACTCTATAAACTTTCCTGCATCTTTTATCGTTCCCAATGTCCCCCCATGAAATAGAATCGAGCTCGAATTCATCAAAAACATCTCGGCCTCCCCACTCCCGCATCTCCTCTCAGAGCACAAGAGTATGATCGGACTGAAGAACGGTTTGTGTGAGTGACACCTCGCTACCTCAGGGCGTACAGCACGGTTCCGTTGGGAAATATTCGGATCAGTCTGTTCTCGACAGTGATGTCATGGAGGAAGGATTTCTTGGAATCCACAATGAAGGTGTCAGGAACCCATAGGAGTTCCACCAGTCTCCCATCCAGACTCAGACTCTTATTGCCATCAAAACACAAGCGCTCGTCTGTCCAGCGCTGACGCAGAAAAATCGTGGCCGTGTAGTCCTGTAAAACAAAGCATTCCATCAGAATAGTATCGGAATTATTATTATTATTATTATTATTATTATTATTATTATTATTAATTGTTCAATTTTGGAATTACTAATTCACATTGATTTGGAAACGTCTTACTTTGCTGACATGCATTTTTGTTGGAAGTAATTCGTAACTAATCTTTTGAGGAAGAAACTACATTTTATTGACTTATTTAATGTCAATTCATTACATTACCCACAATGCCCTGAGAACAAACAACATCAAGGATTCAATTGCAGAATTTGGACTCGCATTAAACAAAAAATATGTTTGGTCAGATATGCACCATCTGCGTTCTTTCTTTGTCCTTATTGTGGCAATTAAAGGCTATTTTTAATTTCTATTTAAATCGGTGGTTTATGTAAACATAATGTTCTGTATGTCCTTCACTGAAATGTGGTGATAAATTTGTTTTAAACTTGAGAAAAAAAGATTCATTGGCAATTTTGGGTTACTTATCAAACATTTTGATCTTGTGATCTTTTGACATTGTATATTTTATTACTCGTATATTTATATATGCATATACGTGTTATATAATAATTATTAAGATATGCACAAAATGCAGAGTTTGTTTGGGTTTACCTTATAGATTCCACATTTTTATGTAATGAAATCATCATATATTTGATAGTGCATTTTAAATGATACATATCAAAGCTTTTTCTGTTTTTTAATGCATTTTTAGTCCATTTTTTGCAAGTAGTTACTTTATATATATAATTAAACTTACCATGTTGATTTCGGATATGGTGTCTATACTGGCGATATCCAGACTCATGCCTACAGTAACGGGGCCGTCTGCACACACAAACACACACACACACACACACACACACACACACACACACACAGTCTTGCTGCATTAAAGATTCTCAACAATACTAACAGATAAAGACAGCAGAAGATGCTTTTTAATGTACACGCGCTTCAGGAATGGACTAGTCCTCATCAACTCTAGCCCACAGGCTTTTTTCCACTGAGTTAACATTGTTTTAATTAAAGTACGTATCTAATAAAGACAAACTTCCCGATTCCGTTACGTAAGAGAACAGTCAGCGTAAACATAAATGCTTTGTTTCTCGTACTCCCAAAGAATGGCCTCAGGTATTTGTTGTATCCCTTCATCAGTTTCTGAATGGTCGGAGGCAAGATCTCCTCGCTGCCCACCACAGAGCCGTCCATGATGCTGTAAAACACAAAGAACAAAACAGACCCACATTCAGAACTGCTCCATCACAAAAAAAAAGAGACATGGAAACTTCTGCCATTAAAAATGATGTTTTGGTCACGTGGACCGGCACGTAATTGCTGATAAATCATGGCCTAGATTGAAAAGCACGATGTGTTTCCGAGTTTCATCTATTCCTCATTAAGGCGGATCTGCCACGTGCGGAGTGTGTGATTCCAGCAGCATCGGTGATGATAGAAGCGCGTGTGCTCTCTCCCGCAGAGCCCGGTCTCTGTTTCTACACTGTAAAGGACCCAAGGGCTTAAGATATTATTCAGCTTCAGGGAAACGAACCCACGAGCACAGCAGCACATGCAGGAAAACTTCAAGCAGAGTCTGTGTGGAAGGCAAAAAAAACCTGTTTGGTCGACACTACACAATAAAAATCCTCATAAATATTCTAGAATGAATAGAAACAAGCACTGCGGACCAATCGCAACAGGAGAAGATGAGATCCAGGAGGATTTTGCAGCATTTTATTGCGGCTGTTTTTCCTATTTCTATCCAGTTGTTAGCGATGTACCTTTGTGGTGCTTGGGGATGAAAAAGATTTACAACACGGACAAAAGTTTTGGGATTCTGTTCTGATTTTAAGTACAAGAATGAGAGCTTTCATGGGGATTGAAGTTTGGAAAACTGGCCTAAGGTGTTTGTGTCCGGCTTTGTGATTGGTTGGTTGATGAGTGTTTGACGTCAGGATTGGCTCCAGCTACGCGTGACCAAGAAATTGAAAAGCGGTTCAAAGAATGGAAAGAACATTTTGATACGGTCCTTGTTGATCCTATTGACAAACGCACTCACTTTTATTTTAATTCGAAAACTATCTATTTAAATGTGTTTAAGCAAATCTTTAAGCAAATCTCAAGTTACCATCATGCAATGTGGGAAATATTTAAGCATTTGATTTATGGAAAATATTTTTGCCTTTATAGCCTAAATCATGGGGAGCGAGAGAAATGGACACGTTTAAGTGAACTCATAAGGACACATAAGAGAGGCAAAAGTGAGGCAGATGGTGAAAGAGGACAAGAGACACTGAAAAAAAGCCATATGCGTTATTTATCTTTATCAAAAAAAAAAAGGAATTGGTATAAAAAGAAAAATGTGTATTAACACTAAATATTATTAAAATATATTTTAAACATGAAAATGTAATGTAATTTAATTAAGTTTAATTTTTATTTTGTATTCAATTCATTTTTATTTTATTTTATTCGGCATCATGTTCTTCTGGTACCTAACCTTTTTACCTAAAAGCCTTTTTTTTTATCTAAAAAAAGTATGGCTTCGCCTGTCTTTCCAAAATAACAGATAAGAACTGAAGTCAGCAATTTTTAGAACTTTATTATCGTGCCCTTTTCCAGCTTAATACGAACAGACACCTACAAGAAAACAATACGTGGCTCAAGTTCCCTGAACACAGTACGGCTTTCACAACAATTTAGTTTGTTTGAATTATTCCCGTTTTTACAATGCCGTTGTGAATTTGCGATTTTACAATGCATTAAAAATGCTCCTTTGGATGCGGAGGAAAATCACTTGGCCTGACGCAGCAGCACTGATGCAAACCTACTGGGGTTAGAAAAGCTCCCCATCCTGAAGCTGTTTAATACATTTCTGCTATTATTATTGCGTGATGCAATGATTGGGCAAACAGTCCTGTTTTTCCAAAGCAATTCAAGCAATAAATGATGCTAAAAAACTTATGTGCAGACATGTTGCTTTCACAGCCAACTGTTAAATTCAATTATGCACTTAAAATATTAATGAAGTAATAGTTATAGTGTAGTTATAGTAGACTCAGTTGCCTCATATTAAGAAGCATAGTTAAAGGAAATTGCCCACAGGTGTGTGTGTGTGTGTGTGTGTGTGTGTGTGTGTGTGTGTGTGTGTGTGTGTTCCGCTCTGTGGTTGGTTGGACACCCATCAGGTTGTGTACTGCCTTCAGGCCCAGAGTTGCTGTGATTGGATGAACTAAATTTTAGTTACTAAAACATAATTAGTCCCTCTGTTTTTTAGTTTGCTTTGTTTTTACAATACTGTAAATAAAGAAATTCTAATTAAATGCCACATTTTGGTAACCTTGGAACATTTCTCGATGAACCTTAATGAAATCACGTAAAAATATTTTCAAACATGAAATTATAAGCACATTATGTATATAATCTCATATCACAATATCTCAATTTTGAAATAATTCAATGATTAGTTTACATCATATAGGCTAAAAACTGAGCATCTGTAAAAGAAACTACTAGATCACTGTCACAATCCCTCGGCACAGCTCCCTCTGGTGGCTGAGCCTGGAACGTGTAGGAGGTTCTGGTGCACTGGCAGCTCATCAGTCTCAGCAACACCTGCAATCAATTATCCTTGTGCTTAAAAGGAGATCGCTGGGACTGATGAGCTCGTTATTAGGCTGAGTGTTTCAGTGTTAGTTTGTGGAGTTCCCACACTCCGGTTCTGTAACTTCATGCTTCAGTTTGGACATTAAAACCTTAGTTGATGAACTCTGCCGCCTTCAGCCCGTCAATTAACAATCAAAATAGAGTCAATGTTTGACATTTTAGCAGGAGCAGCATCAAATCGAACCGTAGAAACGGAGGATAGACAGCTGCAGTCTGAATCTTTAAAAAAGTTCATCATTAACAACAAACGTACTGTCCATTCGTTCATCAGGGGGCATTCAACAAACTCTTCATCCATTTATAACTTGAAAATAATTATGCAAAACAATTTTAACAACTGGTTCAGATATTTTAAGTGTCAGGACAAGCATTATATAGGATGTGTTACGGTCAGAGCTGAGCCGAGAAGCGACACAGGATTGTTCTTGGCCATTGTCAGCGACACCTGTAAGCAAATGCCGTTGCCATTAAAAGGAGATTGCTGAGTTTGACCTGCTGTCGGTTAAACTTTTTCATCAGTTATTTTTGCCACTTTTGGCTCGTGTTTTTTTTTTTTTTGCATTTTTATAGTCTTCTAGATCATCTGAGTTATTTTGTAAAACCCTGCTGTCATTCTCGTCCTCCCGCCGTGACAGGATGTAAGGAAGCATTAATTAATCTGTCGCTTTAATGCAGGCACATTTAAATTCCTTACATTTTTGCTTTATAGTTTGAGATTATAATCTGTAATCATGTTACAGGTGAATCAAGATGCTAGTTCAAAATGTAAAACAAATCCTAAAACTAACAAAAGACATATTTGTGATTTGTGAACATGATATGGCAAAACAAATTAGAAATTCTGGATATTACTGCCACAAAACTCACCCTTTACTCAAATATCACAACAAAAAACATAAACGTGAAGGAACCGGTTAAAACTGTTTTAGAAAATGATTGAGCTGTATATGGGAAAGAAAGTTTAGGTTTACGGTTTAATTCCCGGGATTAGAATAAAATTTCCTGACAAGAACAAATCTGACCTCAGCATTGTCATTGCTATTGCTTGTTGGTTTCCACTAGATGACATATTCCTGCTTTAAACACACACACACACACACACACACACACACACACATTAAAATGCCCATTAGACCCTCATTAGTTTTAAATGGTTGCCCATTGTTTGCTGACACCTTTAGGCTGAAATCCTGTCATGTGTAAGGACAGTTATTGGTCTGTAAACACCACACACACACACACACACACACACACACACACTTTTCTCAAAAAACTATAGAACATCCATCCATTGCACTAACACTGCACTGACATATTTTCACAAGCACACAACTGTCACTTCTAACAGATAGCGCTGAGCATTGTGAGAAACTTCTAGATATCAGCACAATCTCTAATGGATTATTATCAACGTTACGTTCAGTCACTTACGTTAAAGACATCTTTACTGAGAATTCACAAGAGGAAATATATTAAATTTACATGAATTAAAATAAATCAATTCATCCTAACCATTTGGAATAATAACAAACATTGGAATGTTTGTAGCCTGGAATTGAGAATATTATGTAATTTAATTCAAAAGGCCGATTTGAATTATGATTTGATTATAAATCATCATGGGGCTTTTATTGCGTCCTTGATTCCAAAAACCCAGCGAGTTTGAACTTCTCTTCCGTCACCACATTTCGTCTTTTCCCTCTTCCCCAACACTGAGACAGAATCCAGCCCACGTCTCTGGTGCTCCGACTGACAGTCATGCTGTGTGTGGAAGACGAGAGCTTCTTCACTTTCACATTCTCTCCAGATGTTTCAGTCCATTGAGACTCAGAACCTCCAGCATCCTTCTTTACACACCAGCGGTCATGAGATATGAGTCCCAACATCTGACCAGAGAGGACCATTTCAAGAATGAAAGAACTTAGTCTAGTGTAGTTATTACGTAACTACATAAAAAGTTTTATTCTTGATCTAGATGTAAAAAAGATGAATACCTAATAAAACAAATATGAACTACAACCCAGAAATAGATAAAGTGGCTTAAATTTAGGGGGATGTGGGGGCAGATTCACATGTTGATAGATTTCTTTTTTATTTTTAAGTGTCAGATAAATGAATTTCTACTGTACTGCGGCTCATGCATTATAAATGTCTTTCAGTACAGAACATTCAGCAAAGACTCTTTGGGAGAAAAAAAAAGGAAAAAATAAAAAGTTTTACTTTAACTGTTTTGATCCGAAGATCTTTGGCATCCGACCTATAAACTGCAATCAAATGAGTTCATTAAAAATTGAAAGTCATAATCTAAATATTTTCTCTTTTTCTCCCCGAAGATCAAATTATAGGTTGTTGTTGTTTAACAACAACAGTAAAAAAAAAAGAAAGAAAAAAAAAAAAAAAAAAAAGCCTTCACGCTTACATCTTTTGCATCTACTTTTCACCTCTCTCTGACCTTCAGGAATAATGTATGATTTAGTGCTGCATATTTAAAACATGTTTAATTCATGCATTTGGAGGGACAATTGCATAATGTGGAACATTTTAATTCATTTTGTACAGATACATAATTATGGAACAATATTTTCCGTGCGGTGAAAACATGTTTAATGCATCTGCGCTTCCATAAATTAATGTCAGGTTGCTTGTTTTCCCATGTGGTGCTAAATAGATTAGCATAAAGAAAAGACGAGAATTTAAGGTTTAGCTTGATAGATTAACAACTCTTTAGCCTTATAACACACTGATTTTAGAAATTATATATACCGTATTTATGCAAGCTGAAGAACTAATTGATTTTTCATGTACAAACGGTAAAATAAAATAAAAAAATAATCCCATAAAATGTATGGCTAAATACTTCTCTTAAAAATGCTTCGCTTTATCATAGTCATCGCTGTGAAGCATTGTTTTACCCTGTGCAGCATACTGAGCATTTTGATTGTGTTTGCTCCCTGTTGCCTGCATTTTTCACAACCCTTTTGATTTGTCGTCTCAGTCTGTTCCAATATTAAACATCTCCATCGCAACATGGATCGCAGCCCAATTCAATCATCACACTTTTATTTAAAATATGCGCATATAAGCTGCCCACAAGTTTTTCAGCTTCTAAAATTGAATAAAAACGGATGCTTGTATTCACATACTCATGGTATTCAGTTATGGCTGTTTATAGATATGGTCAGTTATTTTTTTTAATATCTTCATTTCTATTATTTCAAGAAATTGCTTTAATTTTGAAAAGGACTGTGTTTATTGATCTTTTAACAGAAAAGCTTTTAAAGATGTCCATGTACACTCCAACACATGACCGACAGTAGATAAATCACTCCAAATCACTTCAAATCAAACCAGCTCAAAAACACTACAAGGCCATTTGGAAGATTAATCTTTCAATGCTAGATTTCAGATCATCATAAGCATTAAGGAGATAGTTCTGTTTATGGAGTGGTTCAGTTTGCCATGCTCTGAAAATAGAAGGCCGAACTCTACATACACCCACCACAGACCCTCTGCTTGGCAGCAAGACCGATTGAAACTGGTTCCTCAAATCCTCCTTGAAACTATTCCTGAAAAGTTTGGCACAAGTCACCATCTCCCCGCCGAGCCAAGGCAGATCAGGCTACAACAGTGGCCTAAATATCTAATTAAATAAAATCTGTCACTTTCATTGAGCATCTGTGCTGCAGTAAATCAATGGCTCTTGTCTTCTCCGTCACCACTAATCGTGTTGCATTGTGGCCACTGCGTGGATAGATAAGCCCAACTGAGAGGAGAATGTGTGTGTGTGAAGGCTAACATCTTCCTCCGACTCTGATGGTCTCATTCAAAAAGTCTACAGGGATTATCCTTAATTCCATCCGTTCCTTTCCTACACCTTTCAGCAAGCCCACATAACCCGGTGTGAATGGACACTTAAGCCATATAATCTTTTATTTGCTGCCAAAAGAGTAAAACCTAAACCGTTCTGTGTTTTCAGCAAAGATGTCATTCTGCATCATCCAGAAGTTGTTGGCACAAACGGTTTTCCACCTCGGCATTCCGGCTCAGAGAAACGCTGCGATTACCAGCTTTGACGCAGTCGAGGTGGATGCGCACCTACACTACATTCAACTTTTTGAGACGGAAATAAACCAAGTAGGAACGAGAGTGAGAAGAGATGATCAACTAGCAGTGGAACATCAAATTAAAGCGAGCGCCCAAATAGACGGCAGGTTCTTACCTGCTGATGAAGAGGAGGAGGAGCGAAGAGCTTACAAAGCCACACAAATGCATCACTGCTGGAGCGTGGAGCGTCTGACTGAGGAATGAGAAACAAAGAATAAAGAGATTATGCAGAGATTCAACAGATTTGTATGCAGAGATTAAGCGTTACCGGCTAAATTTCCAGTTAGCACAAGCGCTCAACTGTTTAGCTTGATGATCCAGTTTTCTTTCAAATTAGGACAGGGTTTCTTGGTCTTGTGTCTTGGGACCATTTAGTAGTGAAAACAGATTTCTCACTCGTGGTTTAAAAGCATACTGTAAAAAAATCCCTGTAAAGATGGAGATTTTACAGCAAAGCACAGTTTTTCTGTATTAACGTCAAGCTGCTGTTTTTAGCAACACACCACGGGACTATTTGTTACTTTATTTACGTATTAAGTAAATAAATACATTATAATGAGACAATAAATAGTTAAATAATGTAATAAAAAAAAACATTGCTTTGCTGTAAATTGGAGGAAAAGAACGATGAGGAATCATGTTATTTTTCATATAATTTTGTATAATTTTCATTTTAACAATTTATTTATTTAATTACAATATATTAACTACATTATAATGAGTCAATAAAAAATTAATGTAAAAAAAACATTATTTAACTGTAATTTGAGGGAAAAACAGTAAGGAATCATAATTTACAGTATGCTGTTGAAAACTACAGTGAAAGGACATTTTTACAGGAACATTTTACATTGCAGGTACTTTATTCAAACTGGTGATGATTTCTAATCTAGAAAGAATTTCAGAGGATCTTTGATCAGAAGAGTCTAAGTGATCTGAAGGTTTGGCCAAAGATGTTATCGCAATACAAACACAACCACAAATTATAACAAAAGTTTCATTCATTAAAATCCCAATACAAGGGTAATTATTCTGAAATCCAGCTTTGTATGTTATATCACTGATGTCACTAACCTCAGACGCACGTATAAATTTAACAACTGAAATGACTTTCCCTGACGCTTAATCCTAGAGTGAAATAATCCCGCTAAAATGTTTTAACATTGAATCCAGTTCACTCTGAGAACAGATTTACTTATGGTGACATAAAACTCGAGATATTGTGCTTATTCCCCGGGATTTATGTAAACCCACTTTAGCTATGTGACTACACAAAGACGACAAGACACAACAGGAAAGCATTTAGGTTTTGTAATTATTCTCAATGGCCTCATTCTGAGTATTCAGTACTATACAGTTGGCGTCGAGCTTAAAGCTTTGGAAAAGCCCCAGCTCTTATAACCCTATATTCTGTGTTTTTGATGTCTATTTTGAGCCTTGATGGCAAAAATAGTCTGTGACTCTTTGCTCATTCTTCCAGCACCATTGCGATTTGAGTGCAGCTGTGACGATGAGTTTGAGACAACAGACGTCTGCCCCGAAGCATCCGTTCATGCACACACAATATGCAGAAGGATGCAAATATACTTATAGATGGCTGGCACTCGCCACACAAAGCATTGAGCATGGTTGCCAAAGACATTCAGATCTTCACATGTCGACATGATCTTGCCTCAAAGTGCATATGGATTTGACAACAAGATAAGCAGAGATCTATGGAGTCTGCAAGAGCTGAACTTTAAATAGCATCCACAACATCAAGCCAATTACAGAGCAGTCAAACTGTAACAACAGATGAAAGATACAAATACGGGCCAATGTGTCTGTTTGTAAAAAAAAACACTTTGGTCTTTTAGTTTGATTTGTGACAATCTGTTCATTTGTGTATTCCTGTGATACTCAACCTGTGGCCCGCGGGCCATTTCTGGCCCTTGATGCTGTCACATGAGGCCCACTCTTTTATGTATCAATTTACATTCTTATTTGGGGATTTTAGTCCATTTGGAAGAAGGAGTTAAATAACTTTGGCCTTTAGATTTCTGTGCAGAACACATTTAGAGGAAAATGCCTACCCAAGTTTTATGCAGAACTGTCACCATTAAACTTTCAAATAACCTTCTTTTTGTGCTAAGAACAGGTGACAAATCTTAACCTAAACATTCCAAATCTCTCTTGCAACAAAATACTAATGAAATAAGCATCAGACATTGAGTCCGACAATTGATTTGTTGTGTCTTTTCTCAAACATAGACAACTAGACTGATTTGTATGTCATATTTTATTTATATTAAACCATTAAATGTTCAATGCTCCTTTCTGTGTGAAACTAAATCATGCTTGAATCCAAGATTTCAGAGCAGAAAACTAAAGCTGGTTGAGCTCCAGTTCCGCTCAAGCAGTCACAGAGAGTCTCAAAGCGGCTGTGCAGAACTACAAAATACCAACACTAACCATTGAAATTCAAAGTAAGAACTCAGCGGACTCGACAACAAACACTCAGACAGGAGCATCCAACGCATACAACACACACACACACAGACAAAACACACCCACGGCCAACTCAATGCACTCACAAAAACACACACGCAGAAAAAGCAAACTCACACCAATCACATTATAAAAACAAAATTATGCAAAACAAAAATAAACAAATTCTGAAGGGGGGGGGTTCCTCCCACACACTCGCATATGGTTAGTTTGTGACTCAGATGCTTGGAGGAACCTGAGTGCGATGTCACTCATTTAGGATGACAGGTGACATCTTCAATGAAGACTGGACCTTGACAGGATGGACATGACCCCGGGGAGGGGAACAGTTAACTTGTTCAGCATACAAATCCGAAAGCCCTTAAGCTGAGAATACATGCAACGGATATACACAGCTGAGCCTCTTGACGTTCTGGACCAAACTATGGAAACCTGGCATGGCTTTCTGCACCTCATTCAACCACAAACCAATTAGCAGCAGCTCTCTATCTATACTGCACAAACACCTTCTTGCTATATTGACTTCAAACACCAACCATGGCAGCAGAAATCTGGGTCAGTCAAGGATGGTTTCTGTATCTCACAACAGCTGGTTCCAATTACGGTTCCTTGACAAACTTAAAAATATCTCATGGAATCTTCTGAAATAGTGATGAAAGTGAAACAGCAGCACAAACGTGAACCATTTATTCGTATCGCACCATCACAGAGCTGTTCTTGACTTGTCATGTGAGGGCAGAACTTGGATTTAAGAGTGAAAAATAGTACTTCATCTTTCCTCTGTGAATATTGTAAATAATAAAATATGGATGTGAAAGAAAGCACTGTCGCGTCTTTGATACAGATTAGCTGGGTATCTCATGGCGCAGAAAATAAACAGCTTTCAACACAACTGATCATTTACCAGCTACTGTAACAGCACCGAGGAAAAAAAAAAGCTGACGTGAAATCCAATAGAGAGATTCGCCTTAAGCCCTCGTGAAAAAAAAAGGATGAAAGATGTCTTCTCACGGTTCATAGGGACCGCCAGACCAGAGCGTTTATGTGATAAAGTCTTCATGTCACTTAGAGACTTACTTGCAAGGACCTTAAATTGAGACATTTATGTCTCTTTATGCCACACTTGATCCTATTTCCGGTTTAAACTGACCCCATTTTATTTTTCAAAGATGTTTCTTGCACTTCAAGCACCGTGGCCTGCAAGAAATCTGCAAAGCAACGAAAATGACATGGTCTCCAAAGATTACATGACTTACATACATTCACTGTAAATATGTCAAGTTCCCACAAGTTTTACCGAAAAAATTGTCCTTGTCAAATAAGCGTTTTAGTTTGGACATCATAGCATATAGCAAAACATCACAAGCATAACAGAAAATCGTCAAACATTTGTATTTTAATCAAAGTTATTATCCTGAATTAACTTCTTCCACTGAATCTCAGCAAAATTTAGACTTTTTTTCCCCCAATTTTTTTCCCCATCCAACCCACTTAACATCCATGAATTAATCTATAATATTAATTACATTCAGGATGTCTCGTCCTCCCAATCATGATGGGTTAAACTATCATCTGTCACTTGGAGAATCTATTCACCACGGTTTTTTTTAAATCGTTCTTTTAAAAACCGACATTCCTCTTCAGACTCACTTCGCACCATCGCTCATGCAGCAAAACGCGCTTTCGCAATAATTCGCGTCGTATAGAAACACACAAACGCGTAATAAAAATATATAACGGACTCGCGGTCTACTTACGTTTATAGTCGGTCAACGGTTTTCATCTCCAAAACTTTTACAGTAAAGAACGATTCATCTGCATATGTGGAAGCGGTCGCAAGTTGGAGCCATTAGGTTGGAGAGAGACAAAGACGCGCGCTTGGTCGGTGGATCCGACAGAGATGCGCAACTACTTGACGGCGGAGAGTCGAACTACTGGTTGCATCCCAGACACAATCCGCATCGTGCGCTCACAGCGGAGGACCTATCAGAGATACGCAGATCATTGTAAGGTGATTGGAGAGAAGAGCCTTGCCAAGTGTCTTCTCGGATATGCGCACAACACGCACTGATGCGCAGTGACATATAATTATCTCGGGCACACGCAACGCACTTTTTTCCCCCAAAGGTGATTTAAGTCGCATAAACAAACGAATCCGCCGTCTTATATGTGCCTGTCGTTGTGACAAGGAGCTTAATGTCTTTTAAACATTTTTATCATGCTCGTTCTCATAAACCGAGATGATGGGATTGCATCATGTGGAAGCACTCGAGGGAATATTGCAGTTATCTGATGCAGAATCTATTTAGTGAGTTGTTGGAGGCTATTTTCCAATTAAGCGAAAGCTCCAGCCCTTAGTGTTCAGCGCAAACCTGCTTACTGAGGAGCTTCAGCATCCACCAGAAGGCTTTCTTTCGTTTGAACCTGGATGCCTCGGGATCACATCCCTGCTGGTTTCAGAACTTTCAGAAGATCCATGTGTGATTGGCTGAGGGCTGTTCAAGTTTTGGAGAAAATTCCATGTTTGCCACTTCACCTACTATCTCTGGTTTGTCTTACCCGCCAGCAAGTCTAGATTTTGGAGCTAATTCGCTGCACATCCATGCACATCAGCATGTTACCTGTCATATCAAATATTACTATAGATGCGCACACACGGAGTCCTCCCACACTGCTGCAGAACAAAAAAAAAAGGTTCCATGCCAAATTCATTTTTTTTCCTCTTCCCAAAAGTCCTCTAGCTCATGCCAACACAAAAGCTTCCCGCAAGACTCCCACACAAGACATTTAAATATGCGCTTAGTGCAATACCCCTCGAGAGCCCAGCTTTGAATTATAAACCCATCAGGAATTCATTTTATTATTCAAAACTAGAAATAAACAACATTAAAACGGGCAAGACACTATTCCTGTGAATTTGCTTAAACAAAGCTGACTGCTTTGACTCTTGGAGAGCAGAATCAGAGCAAAGATGCTCCTTGTCTGGGTCTTGGTGAGGAACATGCTGCATTCACCATATAGTTGAATTTAAACTGAACTGAAACCTAATCTGAAATCCAAGCAGAACAAAAAATGAGTGATGAAATATACTTTTCCCAGCAGAAGGCCGGATTCTTCCAGATTTTGCCGCGGGATCCCAATTCACAAAGCTGCATTGGCATTGAGCAAAATAAATGGGAAAAGTGAGGAAGTCATATTTGAGAGGAGAAAAAAAAAAGATTTTAAAAATGTAAAAGCAAAATAAAACAACTACTCTGTACTGAACTCTTCTGGGAGAAATGTTGGATGCCAAATGCCAACCTGAAACTTATAAATGATGCTAAAAGACATGTACAATAAATGTTTTATTCTGATGCCTCTTTCTTGGCTGTCTGAAGTCAGACTACTTCTCCAATGTACACTGCTTTTGAGTTTTAATTGCCTGCAAGTAGTCCACTGGGACAGGTCCTCATTTTGTTTGATAAAACTTTAATTTTGTAGAGCCAAGCCTTCTGTTAAAAGTTGAACCTGAGCCTGATTAAAACTCATTACAGTGGGAATTGAATTAACGTTTAAAACAATGAAAATGTTTGATTTCCATTCTAAGTGACTCAGGCCCAACTTCACAGGTTGAATGATTTTGAATGTAGCTTTGGGTTTTTTTTTTTTATTGCAAACATATTAAGTAGATACCTCCCTTTTAAACGTCTGTTTTCTATTGAAAAAAAAAAAGTAATTAATAAAAAATACACATATACACATAAATATATATATAGTTTACAATAAAAAATATATAAACATTTATATATTATACAATAAAATATATACACATACATATATTACATATATATATTCTTTAAAAAATGTACATGTACAGTAAGTGTTCTATATCTGATATAGTTTGAGATATACACATGTATATAAAAACATATATATATATATATTGTTTTCTATATATTCGATATATCTTCGCTATATTTAAATATATATGAATATAATAAAAAAATGATATACGTACATATATACAATTATGAATCAAATCAAATTGAATCAAAGACGTCTAATAAGAGTCTAACTGGCTTAAAGGAATCTTTTTTATGTGGAGATTAGATAAGCCAAAAAAAAGGAAATCCATTGAAGCAGCAATAAAAAACTGAGGCAACAATTCTATGAATTATTAACACTCCCTGGTTGAGACCTGTCAGTTCGAGACTGGGAGAAAATGGCGTTTAAAAATCCGGTTGGCTAACATGGTTCGATCGGCACCCGCAGCACTTTTTTTCCTGCATCGCCATCGGATCTGCAAAGCAATACCGGCCACTTGCACTGGAAGCCCACAGTGAGCTTGAAAGTAATCTGTCAGGCGCTTTGCAATCTCGGGCCGCCCACTCGTCCTGGCAGCTACTGGAAAAGGCTGGAGCTCATGCCACGCGCACGACTCCGCGCCATTCTCGTGACAAAATGTCAGCACCATCCCTGTTCCTGTCTGTCTGCAGGGCGGATTCCTTCATTGTGGAGGACAGGAGTTGCTATGAAGGTTGATGTTTTGAAGCTCCAATCCCGTTACAGTGCGGATAGACCGCAAGGAGCAAGAGCACCATATGGTAAAGCCTTAAGCCATATTCTGACACGTATGAAGCAAAAAAAAAAAAAAAAGAAAATGGAAAATCAGGACTTATATAAGGATGTGACTAGAGACCCTCTCGTGAGATTCAGAGTCATGGAAATCAGTGGAGGGTAGGACCGTTCATGGCAGTTTGGTGCTGCCATTTCTGAAGGCTGGCAGTAGTGCCCTGAGCTCACGGCATTTTGAAAGTGTTACTGCATGCCACCCACTGATGCCGCAGAGCCGGGTGACAGCATGCACAAGCCCTGCCTCGTTCCATGGCCATCTCTCAAGGGGGATACGTTTTTGAAGTGATTTATATACAACCCTACACCAGTTCCACAAATACTTCACAACAATAAAGTCACGGCAAAGGAAAACTGATTTGATGCCTTGTCAAGATTGATGCCTGGAAATGTTTCTCCTCATTCTGTCATTAAACGCAGAGATTGTTTTAAAGGGGGAGGGTTGCGTGTATGTAGAACATTAAAGCGTCCTGGAGTTAAAGACAGGAGAGCTCAGCGACTCGCAGCAATTACAACCTAAATAGAACACAACAGGGACTCTTCACCGCCATACAATAACACGAGCTTTTAAAAGCCTTCCGACTCCTAATATCTAATCTGTTATGACATTCCTTTCCACTGCTTTGAAAATAAGGTGTGATTTTCTCATTCGTTAATTTATTAATTGTCCATGGGTCACAGTTTGCAAGCTTTACAGGGTTTAAAAATAACCAACAACTCAAATGTTTGCATATTTGAGTCACGTTAAGGTATTCAGAAAAGAAAGAAAATATTTGATATGTAAAATCAGGTGTTTAGAAGCTAAAATGACTAATTTAAAACTGCTACAAATTAGTAAAGCTATTGTTCAAATTGCGCCCATATGACGATTTCCTGTCATATGACGACCAAATGGCCAATTTTGGGCTAACAATTCCTTGGGCTAAAAACACTCAAAGAAAAATTGATTTCCTGTTTTTAATACTGTATATTGATTCATAATATCCTACAGTTTGGAAGCTTAGCTTAAGTTGGCCAATACTAAATACCCAAAAACAACTAAACAATGTTTCTCAAATTGTTAGGTGGGACCAAAGTTCAAAGACAAAAATGTCTGCTAATGAAATGACCAATACACAAAAAGCTGAATGTTTGTACCGGTATATTAATATTCTCATTGCTACAACAGTTAATGGAGATAAAGGTCTAAGTTAAATTTGGGCCAAAAAATGTAAATAGTAAAAAAAAGACAAAGTTGTAAATGAACTCAATTGAATTTTAGCAACATTTTTTGGGTACTAAAAGTATTCATCTATCTTCCATTTATCCAGGGTCAGGTCACAGGGCAGCATGCAGGGCAGATAAGCCCATACTACCCTCTTCCTCACCACCTCCTCTAGCCCATTCAGGTGACACAAAGGCCAGTTTTAAGCCATGGTCTCTCCAACGTGTCTTCCTACCGGTTAAACGAGTTTAAATTATTTACCTTGGGAGACGTTCGAGGGCATCTGAAATAGATGCCCAAGCCATCTGACTCCTCTTAAATGTGAAGAAGCGGCTCTGCTCCAAGTTACTCCTAACTGTCAGAGCTTCTCAACAGTCATTCCAAACTCATTTCAGCCACTTGTACCTGTGACCTTGTCCATTCAGTCATGACCAAGGTGAGGTTTGGAACACAGATTGACTGGTATATTGAGAGCTTCGCCTTAGGTACTCCAAGGTACTCCACCACGAGCGGCAGGACCTCCCCTTCAATCTGTGAAACGTAAACCACCCTTATCCGGTGGAAGACCATGACCACTTTGAGGTGATGAATTTGCCTGAAGCAGTTCCTGGTCTGAAGCCAACAAGACCACATCTTCTGCTAAAAGTATGGAAGCACTAAAAATGGTTGAATTAAATCTCATGTTCATGTGTTCTTAGAATATTGGCTCACCATTTAGTAGAAGCAATGTTTTTAGCCATGAGTAACCATAAATGGGTCAGAATATGACATTTATCACACTTGGATTTGAGAATCCTCTGCAATCCCCCTTTGGAAATTAATTCCATCTTCTGTTAGATTAGAAGATAAATGTTGGAGTCATTTTCATGTCTTCAGCCTGATCTAAAATCCTGCATTAATTTTGCTCACGATAGCAACTAGTTGTCCTGTCCCTGTAGATGAAAAAGACCCTAACAGCATGATGGCACCATTCTCCACTTCTGCCACAATATTAGATAGATAGCTAGTTGGTTATGACAATGATATAGACATAGATAATGGCTGGTTCTCTCCACATATTCCTCTTAGAAGTAAGATCACAATGTTCCAGTGATTTGGCCTCATCAAACCAGTGACTTGCAATCCGGGCTTTATGGCTCTTCCACTGAAGAGAAGCTTCCGCCGGACAACTCTACCAAGCCTTAACTGGTGGAGGGCTGCGGTGATGGTTCACTTTCTCCAACTTTCACCCATCAACCTGACCTGCAACTCAGGAGCTCAGCCGGCATATTTCGGCTGTTCTTTACCACCCTCACAAGGCTCTTCTCCCACAGACTGACAGTTTTAGAATGGTTGTGGGTGTCCCAAATGTCTTCGATTTAGGAATTATGGAGGCCTTTGTGCTCTCAGGCCTTTGTGCCTTGACACTGTCCCATTGCTGAGCTCTTGTTTTACCATACTGGTAAATTGCTCTGACATGCATTGTGAGGGCAGTAAGGTCTTATGTACACAGGTGTGAGGCTTTTCTAATCAAGTCCAATCAGCGTAAATCAACACAGCTGCATGTGTAACTTTCTTAAGGATGATCAGAAGAAATGAACAGCACCTGGGTTAATACTGGCACTTGATACTCATGACCTTCACATGATATACCATATTACGTTTTTTTTTTTATTATTAATTAGTGGGATATTTTTGAGGAAACTATTAACGAGTTCAGAAAATGGCTGCAATATAACAAAGAGTGAAAATTTGAAGGGTGTCTGAAAACCTTCCAAACCCTCTGTAAATGAAATGGCTAAAAAGCATATGAAACTAGATTTTTGCAGAGGCAGATTTCTACTTTCCTTGGTCCGTTGCATTTTAAATCAACATTAGAATGGTGATTGGGTCTTGGGTTGTGCTAAGCCTGTTCCTAGGGGTTTAAATTAACCAAGAAAAAACTTATCACATTGACTCCAGTGCTTTGCACATACTAAAAGAGCACTAATTCATTCCAACCTGTAAAGTCAGCCTTCCCTCCTGCTCACGCGTCTGGCGTTAACCTGAGTTTAATGCTAAAGCGCAACGATTGCTTTCACAACCTATTATGGCATAGCGGTGCATTTCTTTCCCAGTTAAATTAAGTTCACATCAGCCACAGGGTTGACATTTATCCAGTCTCACATCTAATTCTTTCAGCCCTTCACACCCGCGTTGCTGCAGAGAGTCTTCAGTCCCTAATAAGAGAAGTTTCAAGTGTTGGTGGGTAATTGTCCCCTCTTTGTTTCATAGAGACAGTTTAAGAAATCGTTGTTGGTTGTCTGAGGGATGAGTCATGGCTACTGGGTTTCATATTTTTCAGCAGAAACATTCGACTAATGGCTCTTCAGACTGAATTTCATATGACAGAATCACCCCCGACCAGAGGTGAAAAGTACCTGAAAATCATACTTAAGTAAAATACTGTAAATATTACGCCATTAGTATCCAATTTTAAAAGAACGTAAGACTTTTACTTGTACTAAATTTAAACTCAATTAACTGTTTAATAACTATTTATGAGGTTTTATTTCCCAATATAAATGTAAAACCTTCCCAAGCTTCCTCTGCTGGGACATGTGAACTGTAAACGAACTCCAAAATACGTCTTGATATTATTTCCCAACACAGATGTGCAAAATTACGACGTGAATAATTAATACAATGTGCAATATGACATGGTTCAATAGCTCTTTCACTCGTCAAATATCACTGTATGACTACTATGATTCTTGCAGTATTTACAGTCTTTGGTATAGTAAATGCTGCTATTTTTAAGCAGGGATATGGCTATTTTTCTTTTATTTGTTTTTACTGCTTCAGTCACCATTAATAGGAAATGCCTGCTTGTTATTTTCTTACATGCTCTCTTGTTGCCTGATTCATTTTCTTAGTTAATGGTTTAGTTGTTGAGCAGAAGCTAAGCTAAAGACAATTATCTAGACTGTTAGTCTTCTTCCTGCCTTGTTTCACTTTAGTTGTTGCTTTTTTCTTCCCATATATTTTTTCCGTCCTTTTTCAATTTACCACCTTCAGTCTCAGAGTTGCTGGTATAGGCTTCAGCTCCTTGTGACCCAGAAATGGAAAAGGCAGTTCAGAAAATAGACAAACCTTCCTTATGAAACCATGAGAGTGATACAGTATCACTGGGGGAAAAAACATTGTATCATAATACAACTATGAAGAAAACTATATTAGAATATCATTATGCAAAACGATCTTCGCAGCATGTCTTGACGTTTTGAATGCGGTTTAGTTTGGTTTAGTCTCATGACTGCTCAAGTTTTGGTTAGTATTAAAAGTTTCATCGCTTTGATCTTTTTGTATTCTCTCAAAATGATTTTTAGTGGGCGGACAGAAACATGGAAATAATATCTTCAACAGACATATGTCGAACAACGGCGTAAGAGCAGTCGACCGTGTATTGTCATCCTTCCAACTCTTGCTTTAATTTCAAAAAGATTTATGCAGCTTCTCTGAATATTTATAAGGCGGGCGGTTCATTGAACTGGTTTAACATCTCTGTTATATCAGCTTGGCAAATCATGAATTCATGCCTCACTTAATCCTTTGGCATTATTTTGGAGGGAATTAATGTAATCCAATCAGTTGGTAATTATTGTAACAATAAGACACTTTGAATTGTTTGTGAGGTCAATTACAGTTTAGTCAATTAATTAACACAGCATTATTTTATGGGCTTCAACATTTGTTATTAGATGGGGGGGGGTATCACAACAGCAAGTTCATTCATGTATTTTGATTTTAACAACTTCTTTTATTTCCGGGTCACAGGGAGCTGCATCCAACCAACCAACCAACCAACTCATACTCTCATTAAACCTTCATTTTTTTAGTTCTTTCGTTCTATTTTAGTTTCTCCCTCTCTCTCCCTCCCTCTTCCTTTTTTCTGCTCTTTCCCGATCTCTCTCACTTTCTGTGTTTGGTTCTAATCTTAAAAAAACATCGAATGTCTCCTTATTGGTTCTAGAACATTTGAAAATGAAAATCTTTACATTAATTTGGCAGAATCTTTTATTCAAAAGCTATTTGTTTTATTATTTTGTTGTTTTTATTCATTAGACCAGTCCCAAAAACAGTCATATATTTAAGAGTTGCAGAATAAAAGCACATAGCTCTGCTCGTTTTGTTTTTTTTAGAGCTCATTTATGGTCATCATCCACCCACCCATCCAGTGGTGTAAAGTACGTGTTACTATCCTCTCAGAGCTTCTCAAGTTCACAAAGTAGGTGCAATTGACTGACATGGAACAATGAAACAGGTGAGACTTTAATGACAATACAAATGAGAAACAGCTGAAACCAATGAACAGATACAAACACAACCAGAAATGCTGAATCTGTAGTAGAGTAAATTGACTTTGTTACTTTACTTAAGTATCTTAACAAAGTATTTATTTGGCTGCTTTGTACTTGTACTGAGTATCTAAAATACAAGCAACTTTGATGAATTGATGAATTGGAATTTATTAATTGTAACTTGTAATGGAATAATTTATACAAGACGGTATCCGTACTTTTACTCAAGTATTGTTTTCACCTACGCTTTACACTACTGTACCCATCCATTTATGAACTGCTTTTTCATTTCTGGGTCATGGGGAGCCAATCCCAATTTTGGGCCTGGAGGTGGGACACACACCCTGAATTTTGGGGGAGGAATAAGGGATAGCATGCAAACTCCACTACACAGTAATTTACAGTGTCTATTTTTTGCCAACATGGCTGCTATAAAACAAATCAATATTTATACATAAGAGCATGTATAAGTGACATGAAATGTGTTTTACTTAACACATAAAAGATGTAATTGGGCATAAAAACATATGCACTTGGTGTGTGGCCCCACAATATGGAGAGTGGCAGAAAACGCTTACAGCACATCAGTGATGAAGTCAGTGTAAAGATGTGGTAGAAGGTTGGTCATCTGTATCATGTGACCTTGCAGTTCACAAGCTAAGGCCAGTCCGTCCCCGAGGGCCTTGGGCTCCAACACCTCCTCCATGACGACCATTTCTCTCTCACACATAATAACCGAGCTGGACACCAGGAAAATATGATGGAAAAAAAATACTGTACGCTAACACCAATGCCTTGCTTTGTTCTCTTCTTCTCGATTTCGTCGTTTGCCCCTGCTTTTTATATTTTCATAAATCATCTCATCTGTGACAATAATCTGTTTTTTATGGCTTAATATGCGTGGCATATTCTCATTACCAGGCGCTTGCTTTTCAGCAAAACAGTAATTTAAATGTTCACTGCTGTTAAATCTCATGGTGTGCATCGTGACGTGTTAAACAAGCCTTTTCTCTGCAGGCGGTGAAAATCTTTGATTTCATGATTCACTGAATCACGTTAAATTCATTAAGCAGCAGGCAGAGAGTGCGGATGCCGAAATTGAAAATTCTTTGTGTGCAAACAAGTAATGGATTACTGTTGAGCACAATAAACGGCTTACGCGAAAGAGAACACGATATCTTTCAATTTAGTTGAATCTTATTGAATGTTTAAATCAGATGCAGGTGACATAAACGCGAATGCGGTGGGACAGCGCCATCTAGTGTTAAGATGAGCCAATGCGGAAAGCAACATGCATTAGTCCCAGTGAAAATCCTCTACAAACGTACAAAAATACAGTTTTAACAATTAGTTACTTAAAATTTAAACTATTAAATACGTGATACAGTTTTACAATATTTTTATTGTATTCACAAACACATAATGGAATGTGATTCTTAATTATTCTTAGCTTAATTAGTCTTCTAAATTAATCTAATTCATTTATTCTTATAAAAAGGTAAGTTGTGGTCCAGTGGGGACTTGGACTCGTGTCCGAGAGGTTGCAGGTTCTGTAACTAAGTGTCTCTCGCTCTCTCTCGCTCTCTCGCTCTCTCTCTCTCTCTCTCTCTCACACACACACACACACACACACACACACACACACACACACACACACACACCAAGATTAGCATGACTGGTCGAGTTAAACACATGCCGCCGTCTTTGTGTGACAGATTTGCGCGTGTTGCCATCTTGTGGTGTGCTTGGGCAAGAAGGCTTACGGACTCAATCTGACTTTGATGAAAATGGATTTCTGAGAATCTTATGAGAACCCATGATATCAGGAGGATTTCAAAACTAAAATGCTTTTTTTTCCTCAGCCAGGAAATCCAAGGCCGAAGTAAATTCAGCGAGCTAAGAGCCTTAGTGGAAAACCACGCCACAATCGCACAAAACAACAACAACAACAACGACAGCGAGTCAGTGAATGATCAAAACGGGCTGGTGGGTTTTGTAATTATGTAATGAAGAGCTGAGCAGGCGAAGAGTAATTGATAGAGCGAATGAGAAGTTATCTTTCACTCCCAGACTAATTTACTTGGCCGGGACGCTTTGATGGATTAGCTTTGATATCACCTGTGTTTGTTGTTCTCTCAGCCTTTGCTCTGCCATTTGCTCTGACTTTCAAACGCCACAAACAATTTGCCAAATCACCGTCTCCAGCTCGGGAAACATGCTGAAATGTCAACTTTGCCTTCAGATGTTAAGGCTATTTTAATACGCTTATTTATTTAGGAATTTAAAGACTTGACCTCTTCAGTGATGACGACGATGATGATGATGATGATGACAGCGATGATGATGATGATGATGATGAATCACACACAGAAACTTTTATGGGATTCTCTTGCTGTTTCCTATATCTATCTACTTTTACTTTACTTTTAGTTTACAGTCATTTGGTAGACGCTTTTATCCAAAGATACTTACAAAAAGAGGACTTATCAATCTATCTATCTATCTATCTATCTATCTATCTATCTATCTATCTATCTATCTATCTATCTATCTATCTATCTATCTATCTATCTATCTATCTATCTATCTATCTATCTATCTATCTATCTATCTATCTATCTATCTATCTAATCTATCTATCTATCTATCTATCTATTTGATAGTCCAAGTACTGTACTAATATTTTGTTTCGTTTATCTGTCCGTCTGTCTGCCACTCCATCCATCCATTCATCCATCCATCCATCCATCTATTTGATAGTCCAAGTACTATTATTTTGTTTCTTTTACCTGTCCGTCTGTCTACCACTCCATTCACCCACCCACACATCCATCCATCCATCCATCCATCCATCCATCCATCCATCCATCCATCCATCCATCCATCCATCTATCCATCTATCTATCTATCTATCTATCTATCTATCTATCTATCTATCTATCTATCTATCTATCTATCTATCTATCTATCTATCTATCTATCTATCTATCTATATCTATCTAACCCTATATGGAAATATTAAAAATGCAATAAGTATTGTGTGTGTGTGTGTCAGAAGTGAGACAGAAGTCTCTGAAGTTTCTGTGATATCAGAATAATGATACTAAAGCGAGCCTCACTTTAAATTATTAAAGTAAATACAATGTTAATTGAGTCATTAATTCATGGCATGTTTCGGCCTGTGGCTTTCCTTTTTTCCTCATGGTCAGGGGTTCTTGAGTGGCCGGTGCTAACAATGTCCTCCGTGACTTCTTCAACAAAGTTCAGCCAAAAGTTGAAGGAAATTCACTCGAGCCACTTTCCATTAATCAGCCTTCTTGTTTCAACTGGATTCCTTTGCTTTTTTTCATGTTTATTCTTAATTCATGATTGTGTTATCTAATCTTTGTGTGTTTTGGGTCACTGCGTTAAAATAAAGGGAACAAAGAACTGGCACCACTGTTTGCAGAGACTGTTCCGACGGACCTTGAACTTTGTGATTGAGAAAGAAGGTTTAATCCAGTGTTTTTAAGGCAAAGTCACTAGTAGTACCACGTACGCCTGAGCACCGCCGAAGTTTCATTTCATTTCATTTCATTTCTTGCATTCCTGCACAGATTTATACGTCTGTTATGGGCAGATGGGCTTCTCCCTTAAATGCGGACCCCAGGGGCTCTTCTCTGCATACAAGATGTTCCGAGACTGTATCATAAAGACATTGAGACATGGTTTAATATTATCTTCATCTCTGCTGGGAGGCCAGTTATTTTCTTGCTTAAAGACTTGGGCTAAAATACACCACATTTTGAATCCACAACTGGAGAAAAGCTTTCATGCAATCTACAGATAATATGACATATTCTCTACATGCCAATGTGGCCGTTGCGTGAATCCACGACCTTTTGAAATCAAGCGTCTGTGAAATATCCAATCGAGACACTTCTGACAGCGGCAAACGTCCAGAAAAGTGCACGTTCTTCTGAAAGCTGCTACGAGTTCTGTGATCATCTCATCGGTGTTGGTATAAACAAGAATTCTGGCCTTGTGACCAAGCTAAGCCTCTTATCACATGTCTGTGGAGATTTCCTATTAGTAGTGCCCGGCCTAAAAGGTCAGCTTGGCTAGAAATGAATTTGAACAGCAAAGTACCTCGGGCAATCATGGTTTTTAGAGCAGAGGATCCAGAAATTCATCCCAGTCTGGTGTCTTAATACAATATTACAAGCTCTGAAAATTAACATACAAATGAGACAAAGAGAGGGACAAAAGTCAACGTATTATGCAAAGAATATTGTAAAATATCAGAAAAATACAAAGACGACAGGGTGATCAAAGTCAAGTTCCGAGAATAACCGCTTGTCTGGTGGATTTGAAGTTCCACGCATTTCTTATCATTATATGCCCTTCCAAATGGTCATTTCGAGCATGTATAGGGTAGAAAATATTATTTAAAAATTTATTAAATATTGTTAGTATGTATTACATACATACATTTTAAGCAATTAGTGGATACTTTTTCTACTTGAAAGCTGCAGAAGAAAACACTTAAAACAGTTATACACACTCTATAATCATATAGTAAAATCTTAACAAACAAACAAAAAAACAGAAAATCTTGGTATTTTGGTATTTTTTATATCAATTAAGGCCTTGTTTTATACCAAAAATAAAGTAAAAAAGATAAATGTTAAAAAGGAGTCATACCTTATAATAAAAACAGTTCTGAGTACTTAATTATGTGAATTTCAGTTATTATTCAGAGAAACACAACAAGAGAGAAAGAATTATATTTTTAATGTATTTCATATACGTATGCATTGTGTGAAGAGTTACATATTTACGTAATTTGCAAAACCTACTTGTGTTTTCTTTTACATACACATCTACAATTTTAAAGCTTTTTATAGCACTTGTACACCAAAAAAGGTGCAATTATTTTTTTTCTATCCGAGCTCATCTCTCTGCAACACCATTTCTTTTCAGAAGTTGGCATATTTTCCAATGCTTTGAAGAAATTAAAGTTCATAATTATTCTTGTCTTGATTACCTTTGCAAAACCCATTAGCGTGTTTTGTCCAAATCATTTTCAGTTTTATTCTGCTGACATATATTGCCATCTTTGCTTGTCCCAACACAAAGACATGGTTGACATTTATACTATTTTTTTTTCAGAGAGGAAGGAGATAGAGAGAGAAGACATTATAGTGAAAAAGAAATTATAGTGAAAAAGACAGAAAAATGGAGACACAAAGAGGTAAAGAGAGAGAGAGACAGAATGAAAAATTAACAAAATAGAAACAGAGACAGTAAAAAAGACAAAATGAAAGAGAAATAGCGAGCGAGACCCCGAGAAAGAAAGAAAAAGAAAAAAGAGAGACAGAAAGTTTCATTTTGTTTATATTGTTCACCTTTTTGAAGAACTGTGGCCGAGAAAAAAAAGAAAATGTACCATACCTAAATAAATAATGCCTTTCACAAATGACAAAATCAATGTCTGTCCCAGCAAGCATTAAAATTAGATATGATATAAAATGTTTTTGGATTGATTATCCACTTAAAGCTTTTTTAATGGCCACATCTCTAGAACAAGTCAGCAAGCTCAATAATGGTGTACAAATTTCAGCCGTTAAACCTGCAGCTACTTTTCTCTTCAGGCCAGAGAAATTGCCATTGATCGCAAATGTTTGTGAGACGGCAAAACTTCTGAATAAAAAATAAAGAAATAAAAAAACTTGTGAATTTAGAACTGTCTGAAATAATGTATTTATGTCATGTTCTTTGGACAAACTCTAAAGGATGCTTTTTTGTTTTAATCAAAATAGTTCATTTAATCATAACCATTGTTAAATTATAAAAAAGTGTTCTGTTTATTCCATGCCGTTGCCATGAGAATCTGCGTGTTTGAACAGAGCTTTATGAAATAACTCAACTTTAAAATTAAATCTGAGTGTCTATGTGCTGAACTCTAGTACAACCATTCTGAAAATGTATTGCAAGTTATTTTATTTACTACAGCATTGGCACATAAAGCAAACAAACACACTCTTTAATTTACAAAACACACTAAATGGGGGAAAAAAAATCCAACAAGACATTAATAAATTAAATAAATAGACACTGTATATACATAAGACACTGGCATGCCACAGATAAACAGCAAAATACACTTTGGACATAAAAAGATAATAACAATCGGACAATTCAAACAAACTCCATTTTCCTAATTATAATTTTTCAAAAAACATGGTCTGCTTAAGAAAACCAAATTAAAGGCTTCAAGAAAACTCTAAAATGAACAAAAGTGCTAAAGTTACAAAGTTACCGATGTTACATGAACTAGTTTTGTGTCTAATTCGTTTTTATCACCAATCTCTTACGTTATTAATATTTCATGTAATATTAGGCCAAAGTGGAAAAAAAAAAAGCTTTAACCTAATTTCCTCATGCATGTGTTTGTCCTAATTCAAATAAACAAATATACACATCTAAATACCACATATTGCAATTGCATGGTTTTAGACACGTTCACAGAGTATATTAATGTCAGTATTAAGATATTTGCATTATTTATTCTGTATTACGTATAATGTACAGCATTATAGCTAGGTTAACACTAACAGTATAGAGAGGGTAAGTATTTAGTGTTAAACTCAAGAACATAGTAATTAACTCTTGATTGTTGTGGATATTTTTGCATAAATCAACATAACAGTGCTGAGCTGTACAGACTTTCTTCTTGGTTCTTAAGCTAAACTATATGCTTTACTAAATAAAACATGTCGTATGTCCACGTACCTAAAACATTTAAAGTTATTGCAGTTTTTATTTGAGAGAATATATATTGTGACATAAAGAGACAGAAGCACAGGACCAGCGGCTTTTGTGGAGGTGAGTAGAAGACAAACACCAGCAAGACGTCACAGCGAACAAACACCATGCGAAACCAAATCCCAACGCACTTCCACAAAGGTTAAACAGACAGGACGGAGACGGTGTCACAACTGATCTTTTCTAGAAAGGACACACTCTTCTATCCAGTAACGGGAGCTGAGACGGACCGCCGTTCCCTCTGTGGTTGGGCTGCTTCTCACCCTCATCATCCTCGCTCTTCTCCACGTTGCAGATGGATATGGGCACCTGAGCGGCGATGCTGGACATCTCTCCGATGTTGCTCTCGGCCGTGGCATTGATGGGCCCTTTGTCTGATGTCAGGTTCAAGTGTGTCGAGTCTAAACTGCCGCCGTTTCCTTTAAACATCTGGATCAGACACTTCCTGAACTGAGAAGAAAAGAGATACGGTCATTAGTTGTGCCTGTTTAAGACTTTTACAGTGAAACACATTAACAAGCTCACACTAATACAGTAAAGTAGCTGATTTACTGGATATCATGGACTCCACCAGTTTATGGCACAATAACATCTGGGAAAACGTTGCATTTGTGTGTACAATTCAACTAAAATGTGCTGTTAGGTGTGTGTGTGTGTGTGTGTGTGTGTGTGTGTGTGTGTGTGTGTGTGTTACACTTGTAACGTGTAACACTATTCTACTAAGAATTACAATTTAGCAAGGAGCATTTAAGCCCTGCCCTAAATTCTCATTGGTTGAGATATAGCAGATAGACCCCGCCCTTCTCATAGCCTGCTTGTGTTCTGCAGTCCCACAATCAAGCTGGATGGGGAGAAGATGGCAAGTACAAATTGCTGAAAAGTGTTACTTCTGCTTAATGAAAAATACTAGAAAACACACATTTTTGTTTTAAAACAGCAAGAGATTCGATCAGGAAAAAAGGCTGGCAAACAAAGAAAAAACACACAAAAGTCATTTGAGTTTAACTAGGAATTGATCCGAGAAAAAAAGCATCAACAAAAAATGTAGTTAAATTAGTTGATGCAAAAATAATTATGCATTGCAATATTAATAACACGCATACACTGCTCTAATTAGGATACTCCATGTCTTATCGTCATGTGAACAGAAGTCGCTCTTAAACCGACAGAATACAAAACCGAATGTTATCCTAATTTGTGCTGTTATATATTCCTGCTATGAAGTCAAAAGGAAATCAATCTTTGATTGTTTCTCGGCTCTAACAGCGTGTGGGAACATGTATTCAGCAGTTCCCTTTTGCAAATGCTCTGCATTGAAAAACAGGACAGTAAAGGTCATTAGGCAAGACACATTCTACGTAAAAAACGAATATTTTGACCTTAATTAAGTAGATAAGGTCAGGTGAAGTAAGCATAAATCTACATATTTATTTCCTTGAGGTTTTGGTTAGACCAGATGAGAATGTGGTACCACAGTTAATTATAATATCAGCCAATCTCTCTCGACATCTGTATTGCAGAGATATACACCCAGAACATGTTTCCAGAAACACAAGACATGTTCGTGAAAACCGTGTTATCTTCACAACAAGAGACCACTGATAGGGTTCATATCTGTACAAAAATTCCAAGAACAACTGTATATTTCTCATACAAGCTTGAGAAACTTCTGACTGAATGTGTGACCCCTGACCCAAAGTTCTTCTAGGAACAGCTGGGAAGGAAATATAGTTCTGGAAGATGTGCACAGCTCTAGGGGTCCGGCAGCTTTCGCGCCACACAGACACGGACCACCTGGGTCCCACATCCTTGGGGTGGTCATGAGTGCGACATAAGTCCTAAAATATTACTAATTTAAAAGTCTAACTGTATTATAAATTCTATGCTTAATAATAAAAACACATTTAATTGGACCGATTTTAATTAAACAAACAGAGGTGCGCTGTATCGATGTTAATTCACGGAGATTAAAGACTATTTTTGGAATTGAAAAAAGCAGGAGTGCTAAAGTGATTGCTTGACTCTTGCAACAAAGGCACTAAAGCTTCTCTCCGTGTAGGGCTTAGAATCCCCCCAGGAAAACTAGAGGTACCCAAGTATTTCCTGTAGGATATACACGGATATAGTACAAAATATAAATCTTAATCAATTATTCAACCATACTAGGGTGAAATCTGTCAAAATGAGGACTGCAAAGGGCGTGGAAAATTGAGTTTAGGGGTTTCTTCACATCTTCAAAACAACTGTGCCCGTACAAACCCCCCGAAATTTATATTTTCCACTTGTTCCTCCCCACTTTCCCACCAGTTCGAACACTTTAAATTGAGTTTCCTGATTCATTTTCTGTCGCACATGCCACGCGAGATTAATTGCTTTCGCTTTCTTTTGTTTTCCCACCTTTTATTGATTGATGACATAAACACACTGCAAATCAATACTTAATATATAAAACGCACGCTCCCCTTGTCTTACTTGTTCCTCAGCTTGGCATCTCGAACTCAACCGTTGTACTTCGTCATGTATAGAATTGTGTTGGGTTGAAAGTGGTAGATTAGAGCAACAAATGGCCCAGGTACCTGCTTATTCATGAAGACGTAGATGATGGGATTGTAGACGGCCGCCGTCTTTGAGAAGAATGCTGGTATGGCTCCGAGGCGAGGATCAATATAGATTGTGGGACAGACTGTGACGGTAATTGAGAAGGCTGCGTAAGGCGTCCACCCGACCATGAACGCGACTATCATTACGATGACCATCCTCGCCACCTCTCGGTCAGGCTTGCGTGCATTACCCAGACGCCCGTGTGTGTTTGACACCTATTGGACATAATTGAGTTCCAAAATCAACTGCACTTCAGTTACTGCCGACTGTTGACATGCAAACAGATGAATTGGGTTTAACTTTAAAAAGGCATTACACTTTACACTGCAAAAACTGACCTTTTTAAGCTTTTGCATTAGTTTGCCGTAGGAAACGATGATCACGCCGAGAGGGAGAATAAAACATGTGGTGAAAAAGGTAATGATGTACGTGTGGTCGTAGTAATCGGTCGAGTACCTGAACAAAAAGAGAAATCAAATACTAATATTAGAGTATAGTTAAAATCAGAATCAACTTTAATGGCCATGTTTCTACATGACAACAATGAATGAAATGTGGTGTGACTCCGTCTTTTTTCCCCTCTTATTACAAAATAAAAAAAATGGAATTTAACAAATACACAGAATATTAGCATAAATATTTAAATTCAAAAAATGTTTTTATTACTCATAAACATAAGAGTTTATGAATATTCAGCAGAGCACCAAAGACACTAACACACAAGTGATTTTAAAATTGTGCGTAAATTGAACTGGAGAGAATCGGAAATTTTAGATTTGCAAAACCTTTCAGGGCGAGTTAGTCACACGTATAATTCTATACAATTTAGCACGGATAAAACCAGCATAATGCAATGCATCAATATCTACAGCTTCATCCAACATCTGTGAATATATTTTATCCACCTGGCCTTTCTGCTCGAGTGTAGATTCCCAATTCATTCATGTTTGCACTGTTGTTTGTGTTCCAAGGCCAAGGCCAAGCCAAGACACAAATGTTTTGTGCTCGTCTACTAAAAGCAATTTTTCATCTGGTGGCAGCATGGCACTCGCCTTGGTTTTATATTCATGTGGCAACTTTTTTGCCATGATTTTACAAAAGAAAAGTCCTTGACTTTTAATTTCAACTGTTGTTACTTTAGGGACAAGTTCAAGGCGCATTTTGTATTCATGTACATGCTTCCTGTGATAGTAAAACTGACAAGGAACATTCAATTCACTCAAATTTGAGGAAAAACTAAAGCCATGTAAATGAAGAGAGATTCGAAGAAGGTTTTATTCTCACCAGTTTGGTTCACATGTGGTGCCAATCTTGCTGACTGTATAACTGTTCCAGCCCAGAACTGGCGGAATAGTCCAGATGAAGGAAAAGCTCCAAACAAAAGCAAGACCCAAGGCAGCATGTTTGCTTCCCAGGCGGACATTTTTCAGAGGACGACATATCACAAAAAAGCGCTCAAATGCCAAGATCGCTAATGACCACAGAGCCACAATTCCTAGACAGCAGAGAAAAACACCAGATTTAAAGAGATTAATCTATCCAACACATTAACAATGACTCACAGGTGAATAGAAAGGCATCTTGTTAAACCTTTATTACCATAGACTTTAATTATTAGGAAGATATGGTGCGTGTGTTTATACTGTTTATATAAAGAGAGAGATATATAGATACCTAAATAAACAGACAGACAGTGAGAGACAGACAGACAGACAGACAGACAGATAGACAGACAGATAGATAGCAAAAATACAAAGAAATACACAAATACCTTAAATCTACTCATACATTGGTGGTGTTTTTTTTTTTTTTTTTTTACAAATATCCAGTGCTTGAAAATTCATCAATTATGCAATGTGTGTAGGACAGCGAGCTAAAAACGATAGGTATGTTTTTTAAGATAATACAGTTGATTTTAGACCTACACGTGTCGTAATATAGCTGAATACAGGCTTATGAAATACGTCATAATTTAACTCGTCCCGACATGCTATAAACATACACTCGCTCGGTTTAATAACCATCAAAACCACCCCAACTCACCGAAGTAAGTGACGGCGAATCCCTCCAGCACACACGCCCAGACCCCCAGAAAGAAGAAGCCGCGCGCATTGGTTAAAAAACTTATGGTGCCTCCTATCAGCGAAACCAGAAAGTCGGCGACTGATAAATTGACGATAATGTAGTTCAACGGCTTCCTCAGCTGCTTGAACCTAAAAGTCACCAGCATGACGATGAAGTTCTCAGTGATGGACAGCGAGGTCACTATAAACATCAGGCAGGCGAGGAAGGTGTAATTCCAGGGCGCGATGGACTTGAGGGGTCCCGAGAACGGATCTCCCGGCGTGGTGGTCTCGGTGGACTCGGTGACTAAAGAACCCAGCGACTCCATCACCTCGACCAAGCCGGGCATCGATGTGGAGGAAAAAACAAGATCAGGAAAAGTTCATTACAGGTAAAGTTCTTGAAAACCCCTGGACAGATGGTGGAAGAGTCGAGCAAGGTGGGCTGCACGAGCTGGATAAAGCGACAGTTTATGTTAAGTTAAAATAGAAGAAAATCTGCTGGAATTGTTGCCGGTCCAGGCTGATGTTGCAAAGTATTCCACTTTTAAATAGCCTTTGATGAGACAAGTGTCGTGGAGTAAGAGTTGCGCGCGCATCCCAGGTCCCCTCGCCGTCAGTCCGGTGCTGTGCAGGGGCATAAACATGCTGTTATCCCTTATATATACAGTTAGTCAGCATGGCCATCACAAACCCTCCAGCGACAGAGAAAAACACCTACTCCAAGTTTGCCCAGACATTTCAAAGGGGCGGTGCACGAGCCACTCTCTCTTAAAGGTGCACTCGGGCTTTTACACACTACACACGCGCGCACACACTCGATCACGTGCGTGTATACACATTTTGCAAAGGTTCGTATATATGTGCATCTTGACTTGCATTTATGTTTACATACTGTCTATACTGTATGTATACATTTCTACATATACTGTGTGTGTATGTGTGAAATAAGAATAGAAATAGATGTAATTTCCGTCATATTTAATTTGTGAATGCGTGTGTGGTGAATGAATCGGTTAGAGTGAATGGTTGAGTGAGTGTGGTTGGTTGGTTGATAGATTGATTGTGGGAGTCAGAGTGAGTGAGTGAGTGAGTGAGTCGGTCGGTGAATGGATGAGTAAGTGAGTAAGTAACTGAGTGATGAGTGAGTGAGTGAGTGAGTGAGTGAATGGGTGAGTGAGTAAGTAACTGAGTGATGAGCGAGTGAATGGGTGAGTGAGTGAGTGAGTGGGGGTGTGACTGTGAGTGAGTGAGTGAGTGAGTGAATGAGTCAGTGAGTGGGTGTGTGTGTGTGTAATTGAGTGAGTGACAGTGAGTGAGTGAATGAGTGAGTGAGTAGAGAGTGAGTAATGTGTGAGAAATGTGTGGGTGCATGAGTAAGTTATTGAATGGACAATGGAGTCCATGAGGTCATAAGGGTGAATGAGCGAGTGAGAGTTGTTGAGTAAGTCAGTCAGTGAGTGAGTGAGTGAGTGAGTGAGTGATCGAGCGAGTGAGTGATTTGAGTGGTTAAGAGTGAACAGGTGTGAGTGTGAGTGGATTAATGAATCAATAATTGCATGGCATATAATGTAAACTAACACAGATATTGAGATGATTCAAAATGATAATTGAATCATTGTGAATGATTGTTCATATTTGAATGATTATATTCGATTTGAATCATAGTTGAATGATCTAGAACTAACGTTGAGCGTTAAAATGTAATTTCTCAACTTTGTTTTCAAATTTCACTTGTTCCCAGTACAAGTTCAATTGCCAATGTTTTTCCACATAGAAGTTATCATTGTATGTGTGTTTGTTCTTGCATTTAGCCAAAAGTTGGGCCCAGAAAGCTTGTTATTAGCACTAAGTGGGACACTGTGACTATTTGCACTTGTCAATGGTGGGGCCCAAGTATGATATAAACGCAAGTGTGTGTGTGTGTGTGTGTGTGACTGTGGCCCGTACACTCCTAAAGCTCAGCGGATCTTTCTCAGCTCTCCGGTGGTACTGACTCAGACGGACTGGGTGGCTCTGGAGCAGACATCATCAGAGCGGGGGCTTCCTCACACCTGCAGAACTCTTTCATATGCTTGACGCAGTGGCATTAAAATGACCCGAGTCCCGCTGAGCCGTTAAACAGTTTCATTTACCCTGGGCCTTCTTATCAGCGCTCCGACTCCCAAGATGACAGGCTGTCCATCACGCAAGCTGTGTTTGCACGACATAAAGCCTTTACTATTAAACCGTGACATTACTTTGACCCGCAGGTTAAAGGGCCGGTTAATGCATCACTGTGATGTCTGGTTTTGACGCACTATGATTTATTATTGATTTTTTTTTTACTGTCGTCCTATTTCATATTCAAATTTTCTTTTTGATTTTCGAACAAGAGTGCGGCTGGTCGCCTTACAGCAAGAGGAATTTGAGATTAAAGTTGGAGTCTGCAACTTTCTGTGCAGAGTTTTGTGGGTTTCTTCGGGGTCAGGTGGAGTAGAGTACTTGAGTAAATGGACTTTGTTACTTTAGTTACTTTTTACTGAGTATCAAAAATAAAAGCAACTTTTACTCTCTACTTGACTACATTTTTGATTGAGTATCTGTACTCTTTACCCTACCTACTATAATTGAATTGAAGACACTTACCGTTACTTATTATATTGTGATTGTACACCACAAGTCAGCATCTTTGTCTACTGTGATTAATTTCTTGGCGAATGAAGGGATATCGCCATCTCCAGGTTGCTAGAGGAACTGGATAACTGCAGTAACTTTTAAGCACATTTGAGTTTGGCTGAGATTGACTTTTTGTTTCTTTTTTGTCAATTTTGTTCTGCCATTTTGAAACATTGAGATGTTCATTTGCATTTCTTTATTAGGAAATAATCGTAATAAAGTTGAGTTACTCGATTTCCATATTACTTGGTGTTTTTGAGCCTAAGATGAGTTAAATAGATTAAATAATAATGAATTATTCTTTACTCTCTCTAACTTTGACTCAAGTCTTTTTGGAATTGGTGACTTTTAACTTGTCATGGAGTCATTCCATACTTTTACTCAAATAGGGTTTTCAGGTACTTTTTAGCACCTCTGCCACTTTCCAAAAACATGAATTTAGTGGAATTGGAATTAGAAAATTGCCCATGTAGTGAGAGTGAGTCTGTGTGTCCCGCTCTGTTATTGGTTGGCCACCAACCAATCACAAACATCCTGGGTGTTGGTCCCACCTTCCGGCCCATAGCTGCTGAGATTGGCTCCAGCTCCTCGTGAGCCAGAAATGGAAAGCGTTTCAGGAAATAGATATCGAAGAACAAGTACGTTTCAAAAATGTCTGAAATGTTTTTACCTTTGCAAATATTTCAAAACTATGTGTTTCAGGAATCGACGGTAACCTTTATAAATCCAAGCAGTGTTTATTAAGCAGTAATGGAACCTCGAGCAGGCGTGAGAATTTCTATAAACAGGGTGATTGTCAGTCAACCTTTACAACTACAGAATCATAATACACATAATCCACGATTGACTGGCCTTTCAGAGCAAGATTAAAAAATGTCATCCCACCTTCCAGGTAAAAGATTGATTAAAATCGCATTATCTCCTGAATTCGTGTTGACTTAATAGAAGAATACAAACCAATCAAACGATGATTCTCTCCAGGAAACTGAGAGATGAATGCAGGATGTTATTCGAAACTTCATGCACTAAAGTTTTCAGCTGTTTCCGCCTGATATGATCTCTGGGTTGGAATTAATTGGAAAGGAATAAAACATATTTAGAGTGAATAATGTTTAAGACAGTTCTTGGAAAATGTTATTAGTTGATGTGTGAGGCAGCGATGCTTTCAAGAATCCCATCTGCCCCCCAAAGACCAAATTGCCTCTTTACCATCTGTTGTATTGTGCCTTCAGCTCTCTCTCTCTCTCTCTCTCTCTCTCTCTCTCTCTCTCTCTCTCTCTCTCTCTCTCTCTCTCTCTCTCTCTCTCTCTCTCTCTCTCTCTCTCTCTCTCTCTCTCTCTCTCTCTCTCTCTCTCTCTCTCTCTCTCTCTCTCTCTTTTTTCCTGTTTCATTCAAATATTTACTAATCTTCGACAAAAGAAGGTTCAAAACAACCACAACTATTTGAATCCCTTTTAACAGAACGCTTATTATTCTTATATAAGAATAATTATATATTCTAATAGTCTTATATAATATATATATGTATATATAATTTTCACGCTTGACTTACTATGTTTTACAACATGTAGAATATGCATCGTATATTATAACGCAGAAAAGAAAAAAATTTACTCACTCAAAAAATGCTCGTTTTAATTGGCCACTAGGTGGCAGCAATGTAACAATTTATTTTGTCTGATTACGCTTTTTTGAGATAACTTTATAGGTGGACACATTTTACAAACAGTCACTATAGTCTAGCAAATCTTAAACTACTATATACTGATACTACAAAAATTTAGCAACAAAAAGTATAGTACACTATCACTGTATCACTGGTATCATAGGTTGTTCATAAAAATATACCCATTTTGAGATTGAGTTAAATAAAAGGCATTAATAATCTTCCATTTCGTTGCCTTGTACCTGTACATGTGTAATGACAATAAACTTGAATCTAATCTAATCTAATATTTCACAACCCAAATGAAGATAACAATACAAAATACAATTGCACATTTAAATAAAAGTATAATTAAAGTCCATATCACATCTGAAAGATATAAAAATACTTTCAATAATAAATTAAAAAAAAGAATCACCAAAAAAACTAGGAACATAAGTCCTTTATATTACGGTTCCACATGGCCCCTGGTTGATACATCTTTAGATTTTTCAGCAATTCCAAGTTCTTTAAAGAAATTGTCTGCTTTACCATCTGAAAGTAACACACTTATTATTTATATATATTTTTTATTTACATTTATGTAATTAACATGTAAGTTTACCTTTTATTCGCAGATATGCAAGATGGCCCAAAATCGGTTCATCATCATCTATGAAGGATTAAAACAGACTTTAGAAAAAAACTAACAGTAGATAAAAAGTAGATAAAACTTCTCATGACATGCACTCATGACAATATGAAGAAACTTATTTATAAAAGCACCGCTAATTTTTTTCTTAATATAGCATATAATATATTAATATAGATCTTAATATAGCAGCTAAATTATTTATATTATAAAAGAACAGCACATGTTATTTTTAAGTAATAGAGCAGCTCATATATATATTTTTAATAATAACATTCATTAAATGAGCAGATCATTTTTAAGCCTTTAAAATCTGACCATTCAATGGAACGTCAAAGTTGAAAATGTTCTTCCAAGTGTTTCTTTTCCCTATAGCAGCTCTGTGTCTCACATTTAAGCTCCTGTGTGCATCTGAAAGAACAAAAAGATTGTTCAGAACTGTTTTTGATATTCTTCACAATTCTTTTTTTTTTTTTTTTTTTTTTTTT
>MU204446.1:22487840-22511461 GCA_017309775.1 Paedocypris sp. Pulau Singkep
TTTTTTTTTTTTTTTTTTTTTTTTTTTACTCACAAGGTCCCAGCAGGTAACCGGCGCTGTTCAGAGTCCAGCCTTTTTTCTCTGGATTCTGTGTAATTGAAAAGGACAGAGCCATTAAAAGAAAATTGAATTATTCTCTTTGTGGAGACAAGATAATAGGTGTACCATGAGGGTCATGCCACGTGTCCTTGACAGATGAGCAAAGAAGACACAGAGAAAGACACAGAGAAGAACCTTCTGCATCTGTGGAGATATACAGTATAATTAGACAGACAGACAGACAGACAGACATCTAGATAGATGGATAGATTGATGGATGTAATTCACAAACAGACATATTGATATATGGATGGACAGGGATGGAATTTACAGACAGACAGACAGATAGATAGACAGACAGAAAGACAGACAGACAGACGGATGGATGGATGGATGGATGGATGGATGGATGGATAGATGGATGGGTGGGTTGGTGGATGGATAGATAGATAAATATAATTTTCTCAACATTAATTCTTACCTTGATTTCAGAACTGTTGATCAAAACAAAACAGCAGAACTAGTGAAGCAGCTTCGCCGCAGGAGACTGTGTGATGGAGAGGAGTCCTGTCTTTTATATCTGTTGACATATGGAATTGATCGTGGTGTGTTGTGGATGAGCTCATCTCTCAAAATTACCCATGAGGTGTGGAGGTTCAGAAGCTAATTTACTGTGTGCTGCTAATGGCCGGAGAAAACCATCTCAACTCCTGCTTCATTAAAGCCATTTCAGTCCTGATGCTTTGCTCTTTCTAATGGCAGTGTGTTCACCTATACGGTTACTGTACACAACACACACCGCAATCCATTAGGAAGGAAGCGCTAAAATGCTCTAGCTAGTTACTGTAACTAGCATTATTTGTGGTAAATGCTACATGGAGGTCAAGGTCGTGCTGGAGCCAAATCCCTGACCTCTGGTCTATTTACTTTAATCATGATGGAGTTAGAGAATATCTTTAAAAAAAAAATCTGGAGAAAACATCAACAGAAGCATTTACATCTAGGTTATGAGCTTAATGAACATTGCTTATTCCTTTTATATATTTTTCAAGGAATTTTACAATTAAATTTTATTTTAAAAAAGACATAATCTTTAATTTTATGTTTATTAAGATTTAAATTGGGAAATAAGATTAGAATCAGGATTTAAATAAACAAAAAGGAAGAATTGACACAGAAGAAGGGAAGGATAAGAACTTTTAATATGCTTTTCAAACATGAGAAGTGCAAAAAAATTGACAAACTGGTAGTATGAACATTGCAAAAGCATAAAGAGAAGGTAGTTTCAAATATCCCATAATTTAGATTTTAAAGCAAAAATCAATACTCTAAAAACAATTACGGTGTTTCAAGAAAGATCCTTTATTTTTACTATTTGAGAATGAGATTTAAAACTTTTTAATTGCGGCAATCCTAAGATCAGGAAATAAAACAGTTAAACAGATAAAAGTCAATTGAGATATCACAAAAAATTATTAGATTAGAAGAAAAAAAAACTGTAATATAATAGTGACATCTGAGCTCTGACTTAACATTGGGCCTGAACCCCTTAAAAAGATGCAATTTTGTGGTTCACGGTATTAATCATCATCCAATCAGATCATGATTATAATAACAATAACAGTTCACAGGCGTTTAGAGCGTTATAAACCCACAAATAAAATCACTTCTTCAAACTGAAAAATCTTAATTATTTCTAAATAAAACAGTGCAGTATAGTGTAAGCATTCTCAAAAAATACATCAAATGCATTATATTCCAACAGAATGTGAGTGTGTGAAAGGCCAACAGAATGATGCAAAAGACTCGATTCATATTTTATTTATGGCGAGGTGTTGAGTTCATCTGTGCTTATGTTGAAGTACTGGGTGATGCTTCGCTCAGTCTTCCGGCTGATTCTCAGATCAGCATTTAGAAGCATCTTTATGCAAAGCTTGCTGCACATGTCCTCTCCCGAGACGCCAGGTTTCATTTCCACAACGTGCCATTGTTCGGAATCCGCCAAACTTCAGGTGAGTTCTCCATCTTGATATCTTTGATAGAGGAATTGTAACAAAAACAGTTGTTTAGAAACGTAAAATAGACAAATTCCCGTTAATCTTTACACATTTGAAAAAAAAAGTACAATTTACAAATTTGCGCTTATACATGTTGGTCAGTTGTTCATGTAATGTCTAAGTTTTTCTGTTCAGAGGTTTATGCAATCTTTCCTCCAATCATTGAACCACCATAGAAAAAGTTCCATGATGTCACAAGACAGAGACGTAAATTTGTGTACATATTTCAACCAACAAGTTGTGACCTGGAAAGCAAAGCCAAAAAAATTGAAATAAACGAGATCACAAAATATCACATATTAACCCAGAATTAGATTTTTGCCCTTTCCAAAAGGCATTCAGCCATGGTAAAAAATGTCCCTGTAAAATAACGGTAATTTACTGGCAGCTGCGGTTGCTTTTAAGGCACTGTAAAAATAGGGTTACGTACCGTTTTTATTTTTCACAGTATGGTACTGGTTTTTGGGAATACTTTGTTTACAAAAATGCTTACAAAAATGCTTTGTTTTTACAGTACTATACTGATGATACTCAAAGCATTACAGTACCGTTTTCTTTACTTACTGCATACAAATGCTATTTAAAATTATAACACTGAAGGATTATACCAATAAATGCGTTTTTATTACAGTACAGATAAGGGGGTAAAATATCAAACTGCTGAATAAGATTATGTGGAACGTAGGTGAACTGCTACAGGACATGTTTTAAAATACGGCCGAACAACAAAGCACTTTTGTCCCATGTGAGATAGTGTTTGAATAGTTAATAGCGCGACGGTAAAGAGACACCGCTGGTTTTGTTACCATAGGCTAAGAAACAGGAGAGCATGGTGGGTTTCCTGCTCCAGAAGAACTTATTCTGCATGTCTTTCTGGGCACAAACGCAGCACAAACAGATCTGAAATCAATCGCAACACACTCGTGCTGTTCTCAAAGACACATTGGCGAGAAGAATGCTGTACAAACAGAGCTGGAATGTTTTGCTTCTCAACATGAATTTTAATTCTCGGTTCTCGGAAATCTTCACATTTGTGATTTTTTTCACAGATATGGCATCTGAGTGCTGCCTCAGTCTCACCAAATACTTCCTCTTTCTCTTCAACCTGATGTTTTTTGTAAGTTGTGTTTCAGAGTGTGTAGAAATGTGTAGTTCACAGTAGTACAATTTGACTCTAGCCAGTTGGAAATATGACAAGTATTATTAGGTCAAGAAATGGTATGGTAATGGTAAATGGATAAAAATAAATTATCCTTATACATGGAAAAATAACTAAATTTAAGGTATTTGGTAATTACAAAACAAATAATATAATCAATAAAAAAAGTGTATGAAATTAATTTTTTTGTTGTTATAGTTGATGACAAGGAAGAAGATTATCGTTTTCATGTATAAAGTCAGGAACAAATTGCTGCTGGAGGGAATACAGAAGTTGTTTTACAAAAGAAACAGGGTTATAACTTGAGAAGCCAGTTACACAAAATCTAAATTCAGTATACATGCTGAACAAATAAAAAAAAAGATTTGCTCATCTATATATTCAGTAAAATTAGAGAGCAGGTCAAGACACAGATGCAGCGTGAAAGCTGAGTGTTTAATTTATAAGTGCATCAGGCAAAAGGCAAAGTCGAGATACAGGCAAATATTTCAAATAAGGTGGGCGGAGACTAAAACGGAAGGTACAGTTGTACCGCTACATATGAGTACAACAAAAATCCTGAGTAACAAAATGCGTTGGCCCAATAATGCTGTCCCGAGTCCCGAAATATTTTCTTATGCGAAAGAAGCGTGTCTTTTTTTCTTACCGCTAGCATGCTTTGAGATGAGAATCCAGACATACTGTATATAAAACAATTCTTTGCACGTCAAACAAACAACAACAACAACTACAAAAACACTAGTTTGTTTCTGAGATCTTGCAAAATATAAACTAAGCTTGTGTCCTCTCAGAATGGCAATGTTTTTTTCTCTCCTGTTGAGCCACCATATAGAAATGACGTCATACTGCATGTTAGTATAGATTAGTAAATGTAGGATTAGTATGGACACTAGAGAATACAGTATAGGGTTCTATAAAGGAAGCATTCTTGTTCAACAGTATATTATAATAATAATAATAATAATAATTCATTCGATTTTTTATTTATTGTCAAACATTTTGGACTTATGTTACAGGTTAATACATACAATATTGTGTTATGGTTTTTTATGTATACATGCTTGAAAGAAATAAATATGAATAATTCAATTATAAAAAATAAGATTAAAAATCTCTATTTGTTCATTCAAATACTGTAAAATGAATTGAAATATTGTCTTAGCTCCTGGGGTCGGTTCTTTTGTCGTTTGGACTGTGGATCCATCTTTCAGAGACGAGCTACTTCAGTGAGTCACCATAAATCAAACGTCTCTGAGGTTGTGTATTACAGCTACAGTATGAATTATCACATGTGTGTTGCAGTGCCCTCTCCTCCGTACATCTCCATCGCGCTCTTCTCCTACCTGCTCATCATCAGCGGCTCGGTGACCATGTCTTTGGGCTTCTTGGGTTGCTTGGGGTCTCTGAAGGCGGTCAAGTGCTTGCTAGGGATGGTGAGTAACAACACCAACAAAGGGTTAAACTATTGTTATGGGCTTTACCTGCTCCACTGAAGCGTATCAGATCGTTGAAGCAAAGCTTTTGTGTGTGTGCAGTATTTTTGTCTGCTTACAGTTCTTCTCGCAGCTCAGATCGTAGGTGGGGTTCTTCTCTACACCCAGAAGACCGAGGTAACTCAAGCATGATCTTCACAGGATACGCCTAGTTTAGATTGGGTCACAGATCCAGAACGTGTCTACTGATGTTAGATTAAGGGAGTGTGTGTGTGTGTGTGTGTTCCTGCATTTAGCACAAAATTGGGCCCAGAATGATAGTTTTTAGCCTTAAAAACTAAGCTCTTTGTCTAGGGCCCCAGAACTTTGGGTCACAGTAAGAATTTGCATGTAAGTCAATGGTTGGCCCCACTATGATATAAATGAAAGTGTGTGTGTGTGTGTGTGTGTGTGTGTGTGTGTGTGTGCGTGCGTGTGTGTGTGTGTGTGTGTGTGTTGAGTGTAATACTGTACGTTCTCATTTTAAACTAAGACAAAACAGCATGTCATGACAGTGATGGATGCTTTTCTCTGACTTTTGATTCAGTTGGACAGTTCACTGAAGAAACACACTCTAGAACTAATAAACTCATTTGGAAGGAATGATTCCGGTTTACAGAGCTTTAAACAGACTCTTCACTATATTCAGCATCAGGTGAGAGGCCGTTCATCGTAAACTATACAAAAGTATGACATTTTAACAAAGTTGTTCTCAAACAATTGGTCATGATGTGCCACAATGATTTTATTTAACTAAATAAAGAAATTAATTATTAAAGTAGAACTTAAATGATAATTTCATTAATAAATCAATTTAAAAAAATACGTATTTTAAAATATTTTTAAATAAATACGTTTATAAGTGTATATTAAATTGTGTCTTCATTAACTACACACACACACACACACACACACACACAAACATACATTATATTACACATATGAATATTAATTACTATTTTACAATGTGTAATGTAACATTATCACACATAACATACAATTCATTTAAATTAGTGCACATACTGTACAAAACAACTATTTCAATAATTAATCTGTTTATAAAGTCCATCAAATATTTTGTATACCATATTACAACATTTTTAGAATTTATATATTGTGGGGGAAACAATTATTTTATTTGTTAAATTTAGTATTTAACATCAGGAGAAATTACATAATTTATGTATAATCAGAAAATGAAAATCAACTTAGAACCTTAGCAACAGTTAAAAAAAACTCCTAACATGTCTGTACAGGCCAAATGCTGTGGCTGGGATGGAAAAGACGACTGGACCGATGGCGACGTTCCCTGCTCCTGCTACTACACGGTCAATACCACAGACGGAACACACACTCTAGACGAGTGTCATGGCTGTTTCAACCTCACACACTCGGAGCAAGCGTGCAGCGTTTATGAGCGGGTACGGTCACTCTCTCTCACACACACACACACACACACACACACACAAATGTTCCTAATAAATCATGCTGAAGCGTCACGTTCTTCTCCACACAGGGCTGCAGTGAGGACATCCAACACTGGCTGGATGAGAACCTTCTCTTCATCCTGATCGTCATTCTGGTTATTGCGCTGGTGGAGGTGAGATCTCTAGATTGTTGAACTAACAGGAACTGTGAGGCCATTTCCCGTAATGTCTTCCAGTGTCTGCAGTGGATCAGCCTTGTGTCTTTCTGTTGTCTGAACTGGACTCAGCGATGCTGTGCTAGAGAACGGCATGGCAGCCATGTTCAGTTGTCCAGGTCTCCGTCTGTGACTAGTGTGTGGTGGTGGAGAGTTTCAGTGTTGCATGAGATGTTAATGCATGGTGTTGGTGGAAAATATATATATTACAGAGTTTTACACTTAGCTCTAATTTGAGTGAAGGGATGCTGTGTTTACAGTTTACATTACCATGGTCATTTTTGTTAACTGTATTTCCTCTCACAGAGATTTCAATGTGGAATACTGGCAAGGTATAATATGATTGTGCAGATGATTGTTCTTAACAAAGATATTTACATTATATAAATTGTGTGTAGGTGTATGTGTGTGTATCTGTGTGTTTGTAGATAGAAAAATTAGGGTAATATTAAAAAAATTTTGTTTCACGTTTTAAAAATTGTGATTCCAAATAATGGACTATAATACACTGATGACTAATTCACTGCATGAAATCCTGTTATTATGTTATGTACGTTAGTCGTGGAAGCCCCCTTTTTTAGGGCAAATCCTACAATCTCTAAAAAATCTTTATACACAAGCCAAATTTAGTTTGTCTCCTATTTTCAACAAAAACATTAAACTTTATTGAGACAAAATCATTAGCTGAAATGTGATATGCGCAAATAAATATCTTCATTTGCTCTCATATAGTCTTCCCACTGCTCTGTGCGTGTGTGTGTGTGTGTGTGTGCGTGTGTGTGTGTGTGTGTTCATGTCACTGTGTTCAAGTTCAAGTTTGTTTATATAGAGTAGTGCTTTTCTTTGTTCCAGGCCACCGCAATTCCGCAAGTCGCTATGCGGAATTAGGGAAAAAATAGTCTTTAAAGAAAAAAAATGCCAAAATTAAGAAAAAGAGTTAAAGAAAAGTAAAAAAAAAAAAAAAAGAAAACTAAAAAATATCCATTGTTCATCTGTGTGTGTATGTTCAATTCACTTTACTGTGCGCTTTCGTGCGCTTTGAGATAGTAAAAACTGTGAAAAGCGCCTTACAAATGCTCAGAACTTGAACTTGAACTGTGTGTGTGTTCAACTTGACTGGATGGTTAGATGAAGAGCATAATTTCAATGTGGCGCCTAGTGGCTACATGGTCAATTGTACTTTAATGTTTTTTTTTTGTTTGGGTTAAGTATTTTTTTTAACATAATTACTAAATAATAGCATAATACTCATTCTCCTAGTAGAACAGAACATGTTTAGCTGTTACAGGCGTTTAGCGTAACAGGCGTATTACGATGTGAACTGTAAATATGGTTTCTTCTCTCTTCAGATATGTGGTATGATCCTTTCGATGTGTCTGTATAAAGAGAGCACTGAGGATTACAACATCGTTCTCCATTGAAGACACCCTGGATTGAGGGCTTTTGTGCTGTTTCTGTATTTTTTTATAAAGATGCCTAAGTATCTGTATTATTTTATAAAAATGCTTACTTGCTTCATAAGGCAATTATGTTTCCACCACATTTGTTGTTTGTAATACTTTTTTTTTTTTTTACAATAAAACGGGCACATATTTTCCCAGTGAACTTCTTGTTGTGTTTAGCCGTTGGGGGATTTAATGATAAAGAGTTTCAGGGTGGGATGGTGTAATATTTCTCCATTGTTGTGCAGACAAAGGTTGTCCTCAATATTATGGCAAAGGATAAGACGTTGTTCTTGTCGTTTTTCACCTCTACCATATGAAAACGGACGCATAAATGGACAATAAATCAAGTTTACAATGATAATATAGAACATTTTATTTTAGTTACCAACAAAAATACTATTATGGGGTTGCGTGGACATATTTAAACAAAGTAACTGTAATTTATTGAACTAAATACTAAACATGGTTCTGGTAAGGACTTACAAGCTTGAACAAATTAATTCAGGATTATTTTAGCAACAAAAATGAATTCTCATTTTTTCTAAAGACTGTCTCTTATATATTAGTTAAGCTAAATTTTACTAAAACAACAATATTTTATTCCTGACATTGCGTGGCATTGTCATGGAGGGAGGAGACTTGTTATCAGATGACACACATATATATTACGAGCATCTTGTTTTGTAGGGTAACAGACAAGAAGGTAAGGCAGATATTCTAACAAGTACATACACTGTAATTGGAATTTAGTATACAATATAAAATTGGTACATTTAATTCAACCGGTTTAAGCTTAGTAAGTAGTAGTATTGACTTTTTTCATTTATATTTTGGCTATAACTATAACTTATTTCAAATAGTTTGATCAAAAATAAACCATGGGACCCAGGACTTTTGTTTTTGTTATGCTTTTAGGCGCCATATGTGGTAAGTACATATTTGTTTTTCATTTTTTCTTTCAAGTATTTCTTTCTTATCACTGCATATAGCATAATCATCATGAAATAAATATATTTATTATTAATTATTCATTATCTCATAATTTTATTTTTTAAAAGACATACATTTCATTTTAACCAAATGGTCAAAACCCAAAATTATATGGCCTGTACATGAAAAATACAAACATTCGAAATAAAGTTGGCAAGACTCAAGTCACACAAAATGAGACAATATCATTTAAACTTTATGATACAGTATTCCCCCGTTTCATTGGCTTACATTTTTAAGCATTAGCCAATGAAATCACGCTTCAAACTATTCCCACGTTTATGGAAATGTAATATTGATCCTTCCCTGTAATTAATTTGAATAAAAAATACATTATAACAAATGTGGATTTATTAGTGTCGCAGGCACTGAAGTGCAATTTCTGCAAGAAGATTGACAAAGACAACCCAACCTGTGATGAAATGGAGCAGAAAGATTGCATCGGCGATCAGAACAACTGCATCGCCATCACATTGCATGAACCAGCCTGTGAGTTCCGTTTTTTGATTGTTTGCATTTTTTTCATTGAACAATTATAAGAAATCCATCCTTTCATCCATCTATCATCTGATCAGTACCAGCACGCTTCACCCAAACACATCCACTTTTAACATACAGCCAAAAGTTGTTGTCATGACGATTGAATGTGTATTGATGTACATTTACAGACGGTGAGATTCGCAGATGTGCCACTGATCAGGAGTGTCGGGCAGCGGTGCCTCCTCAGGTGGAATTATCCTGCTGTGACACGGACCTCTGCAACTGATTTATTCTCAAAACCATCTTCACCATGTTCAAAGCTTCAGCTTTTAGCTTTACAAATCTATTCCGACAACTGTCAGTTACAATGGCGACTTTTTTGCATGTTATCAATCTGTATCAATTACTATTTAGAAACTAAACCAATCGTCTAGTTTAGAAGACTGACTGTTAACTAGTACAGCAAACGCTTGATCGATTGACCAGTTTATCACTTTCCCAAACTAACCCTGATGCAGAAACGTGATGTGAAAAGGCTTTTAGGATGTTTTATCTTTTGCGCTTTTGAGATATTGTTGTCTTATTGACAGTAAATAATAGTGGTCTGCTGATAAGAGACCAAAACATATAATGATAGGTAAAAAGAGAGCAAAGGAAGTGTTCGAAGGCTAAAGATTAGAGTTTGACTTGCAAAAAAAGGTGATAGGTTCAAATCCAGGTTCTGAACAGCAAGAGATTGAACCTGATCTGACCACACTGCCCACTGCCTTGTGGTCACCATTTGGATGTGAAAAATGTGATTAGTGGGGTCAAAGATGTCTTCTTGCTCATTTGGAAATGCATCTAATTTATTGGAATGGAAATGACAATGCGTATTGAGAAAAACAGAAAGCACGAGAAAGATGATTGTCAATTAAATCAGGCTTTATCTATCTATCTATCTATCTATCTATCTATCTATCTATCTATCTATCTATCTATCTATCTATCTATCTATCTATCTATCTATCTATCTATGTATCGTTCAGCCATCTATAATTTAAAATCTATCTATAATTTATAATCAGTCAATCAATCAATCAATCAATCAATCAATCAATCAACATATCTGTCTATCTATACATTGATCAAACAAATTACTGTACCATTTCCATTGAAATTAAATGTGTTTGATGCATTTGCTTCCACGTGTCAACAAAAATTATTCATTTTACTCTTTGTTGCCTAACAAATCCAAATTTACTGTACATGCTTTGAAGAGTCCTTTATTCAAAAGTGTCATAAGCGTAACAACTTTGAAATCAAAAGCACTATCCTGGAATTTGTATATTTAATACATTTTTGGTAAATTACTAAAACTAAAAAAAACATATTACCCATTGTTCTTAACTGATTGCCGTGTCACATCGTGTCTATAAAAATGAACGTTTCTTCAGAAAGTAAACATAAGAGTGAATTTACTTGTATTCTTTTAGAAATACAAATTGTTAAAACCAGAACATGACGTAATAACAGCTTGACAGTTAAATGGGTGAAGAACAAAATAAATGGTTTATTTAAATAGTTGGTCTTAAGAATCAAACCCACATTCTACACTGGATGCAAACATACTGTACATACAATACATTACCTAATAAAATGTAATGATTCAATTTTCATTTTCACGTATTCAATTTACATTTTCACGTATAACAGAAATAAAAATCCAGCCATGTCACGTTAAAAAAAAAAACTAAAACTGATGTACAGTAAATGTGTATATAGAGAGTTCTAATCTAAGGCATCCTGTGTAAAAGCAATTTCCAGGAAATCTTGTCACAAAATGTCTTAAAAAAATGATCACTAATTTTAAACGTCATTGAAGCACAGAATCTTATACAAATAAATGTAAATGCATTAAGGAGTGATTCATGCCAGCAATTTTTATTTATTCAAAAGTTTCATAGTTTGTCCTGCTTTTTCATAAACACATGCGTCGGCATGGCCTGAAAAGCCTGTTCCGGAACATCCCCGGGACCGGGAAGTGACACAGCAGAGGGTTCCGGTCCGGAAGTGGACTGGTGAAGAGAAGTGGGGGTCTCTGCGGGTCTGTGTGTGCGTAAGTGTTTGCGCAGGTAGGCGGCGAAGAGAAAAGCCTTCCCGCAAAGCGTACAACAATGCGGCCTGCTGCTGGAATGGATGCGCTGATGCTTCCGCAGGCCGGCTTTATTGAGGAAGCCTTTCCCGCAGCTGTCACACACGTGTGGGCGGGGCTTGACGTGCATCTTCTCGTGCGCTTGCAGGTCAGCCAGCTGGGTGAAGGGCTCCTGGCAGGTCAGACAAACCAGCGGAGCAGTGGGCAGCGCGGACACGGTGGATTCCTGTGTGGGCGAGGAGGACGAGGCGTGAAGGCTGCAGTGGGTTTGCACCTCCTCCCACGTGCCGAAGATCATGTCACAGTGCGAGCAGGAGAACTGCGGCAGGGTGCTGGGAAACACCGGAGCGGATTGGGAAGCCTGTTCCTGCGAGGGCTGCTGTGCCGAGTGCGTCCTCTCGTGCTTCCTCAGGCTGGACGACACCACGAAGGACTTGAAGCAGTGCTGGCACTTGAAGGGTCGCTCTCCGGAGTGCACTCGCCGGTGCTTGTTCAGGCTGGAGCGCTCGGCGAAGGCCTTGTCACATTCCGTGCAGGAGAACGGCCTCAGCCCGGAGTGAACCAGCATGTGTCGCCGCAAATCCCAAGAAGCCACGAAAGCCTTGTCGCATCTTTGGCACTTATACGGGCGCTGACCGGAATGCACCCGCTGGTGGACGGCCAGATCGGCAGGCTGGCGAAACCTCTTGGGGCACTTGTCGCACGGGTAGGGCTTGAACCCCTGGTGCGCCCTCTGGTGGCGGCGGAAGCTGGAGGGGTCGGAGAACATCTTCCCGCATTGGGGACACAGGAAGGGCTTCTCGCCGGAGTGCGTGCGGAGGTGCGACTGGTAGGAGGAGAGCTGGGTGAAGCCTTTGCCACACTGCTGGCACTGGTAGGGTTTGCTCTTGGAGTGGATGCGCAGGTGGCACGCCAGCGAGGAGGAGCGCGAGAAGGCCTTGCCACAGTCGGAGCACAGGAAGGGCTTTTCCCCCGTGTGGGAGCGCTCGTGGTTCTTCAGGTCCTTCAGCTCCGTGTAGGTCTTGCCGCATTGGCTGCAGGCGTAGGGACGGTGGCCTTCGTGGTTGCGGCGATGTTTGCGGTAGACGGAGGGGTCGGCGAAGCACTTGCCGCATTCCGTGCAGAAGTAGGGCTTCTCGCCGGTGTGGGAGCGCTGGTGGACGTTGAGCTTGGAGAGGGTGGGGTAGCTCTTGGAGCAGTAGGGGCAGGAGTGGGGTCTCTCGCCGCTGTGTTGGGTCATGTGGATGCGCAGGCAGATGGCCTGCATGAAGGCTTTGCCGCAGTCGGTGCAGACGAACGGCTTCTCGCCCGTGTGAGAGCGACTGTGGTTGCGCAGTTCCGTTTGGGTCTTGTAGGCCTTGTGGCACTGGGGACACTGGAACGGACGCTGGGATGAGTGGGAGCGCTGGTGCTTGGAGAGCTGCACCCGGCTGGAGAACGTCTTGGTGCATTTGTTGCACGTGTGCGGCTGTTTGTCTTTGCCGTGCGTTGAGAGTTTGTGGCTCTGCAGAGCTGATTGGCTGCTGAAGGTCTCCGGGCAGCTCGAGCACTTGAACGTGTGGAGGGATTTTGGAGGTTTAGCTTTGCCTCTTCTTCTGGTGGGGGGTCCGGGGGAGTCCTCGTCGCTTCTTGGGTCTGTTTCGGGGGGCTGTGGTGTGTACTGATCTACTGAAGGTGGACTTCCGGGTTGAGGCTCGGACATCCTGATGATGCTTGGGAGAACAAGAACAATTATTTGAATTACTTAAAGTGGTTGGCATCACAAATTCATCCCTTGTTATTTTATTTTTTGGATTTATTTAAAAAAAAAAAAAAAACATCAAAAATGTTTAATAAATATAAATTGATTAGAACAAAGTTAGCAAAAACTAAATTAGGTGATAATTTCATGTGTCTAATAATGATGGACAACTGAAAAAAAAATGTAATTCGAAAAATACTGATAGTTTAGAATTACAACTTAGTTATGGAAAAAATCACTTTCGTACTTTCTAATGTACTGATGAAGTAATGCCTAGGAATTACGTCAATATTTAAAATAAACTTCTCATTAAAATCTCGTAAAAAATTATCCATTTTCTAAAGAATACTGAATAACATTCTCATTGGTTTTATTTACTATGGTTGTCGCTATGAAATGGAAAGTGGTCAACCGTCTACAACAATAAAAATATAAGACATAGAAAGATAATTTGTAGCTTTTGTGTTGGAAATAAAAAAAAAGTTTTTTTTCTTATTTTTTAATATACACAGTAAGAAAATATCAAATACACCCTGAACTAAAACTAATGTCCTTAAAATTACACATATAAATTAATTTACCCTTTCACATGCAGCTACATTACGTCAGAAGCTGCATTGCATATTTCCTTATTACATTTCTTTGATTATTTTCAATTTAATTGTTATTCATCAACAAGTTTAATTAAGGAAACACTATTTTCTTTGTAATAGGATCTTAGTGTATACATGTAAATGCATGCAAAAATGTGTTTGTATATTCTACTGTATTTGCATACAAGTACTGTACTGTGCTTTTAAGAGCATTGTCAATTTTTTTTCTTTAATAATGCAAAATTAATGACAGGATGTAAAGTCTCTAAATTCCCAGCTCGTACAGCAGAATTGACAAAAAATGTTGACTTTGGAATTAAAATGCACGGACTAGCCCATGATAATAAAACATGTATCCACACAGACTCTGAAGGCAACCCTGCTGCGTGCTCCGCTGAAATAGTTCCGTGTCTGTTTCCTTCGGAATCCTCTCGGTCCCGCGTGGATATTCATTCCCGCACTACAGTGGAACGCGCGAGCAATTTCTACACGAAAGAATGAAGTAGGCGGCACAAAATGTCGGCATTAGGACCTCAGGGATATTTGGAAAAACGATCTAGAAGTTTTTTAACTGCCAGATCCGACAGCCAAATAAATACAATCAGGCCAGGAACACCATCGACGACAATAATCACAACCACGCAAGTGCACGAGACAGTGAGAACTGACAATTTGATCGAAACTACGCGGTTGCAGAATGATGCGTGACACAAAATGGCTGGCTTTAGGACCGCTAAACACACGCAGCGATCCGCCGCCGCGGTCTCAAAACACCCGGCTTTGTCACAACACAACCGCACATGTGTCCCCGGATAAAGAGAGTTGTTTATAACGACCTACCGTTTTGCGAAAAGCGGGGTGTTGAGATTGGCGATCGCTGGGTTCACGCTAAGCACGGCGGCGTTAGGACCATGCCGACATTAGGGAGCCAAAGCCCGGCACTTCATGACTTCCTCTCCCGCTCCCGGGCTCTGTAATCACGGCGATATGAATTTATCCTAATGAAGATCAATCAAGCCGCCTCGTTTCTGATGCTTTGTCCGAGGTGGAGACGCGGACAATCCACGGTGAGTGAAGAATATAATGGGTGGAGAGAGAGAGAGACACGTGGGAGGGGAAATTATGAAGCATTAGGTGGACGATAAATACGAGAAAATATAGGGGGATAACTGACACACTTATATAATACATAAACAATGGTAAAAACTATAAATAATTATTATAATGTGTATATATAAGGTGAATGGGGTCGATGTAAAAATAACAAACTTTTTCTAAGTGAACACATCTGTAAACAAAAAGAAATAGTTTTTTTTTCGGAATATATTTTAGGAATGTTTCCCCACGAAGGGTCTTACAGGTTGTATCAAAAGTCAACATGAAAGATCATGTCTTAACTTTTAGACGTTTTATTGAACGTGTTTATCTGTTATGTGTATAATGCTATTTATTGTCTGTTATACAACTGTTTGCTTCTGAATTTTTCTAAAATGTGAAATTGAACATTGAACCATATTGCCATTTAATAAAGTCATGTAAAAATAAACACATTCAAATAGATATTTAATGATCAATCGAAAGATGCATGAATATAATGAATATTTTGTAGTTTATATTTTAAAATGTATTACATGTTTAATTAATTTATTTCTTAATTAATTAATTTAGTTGTTTCGTACATGCTCAAGTTAACTTGGAACTTTTAATCTTTGCAGAATTTAGTTTTATAATTTGCTTTCAGATGTTTTAAATCAAAGCTACAATACGTTTGTTATGTTATTGTTACTGTGACTATTGACAGATAAATCGTTTGCGTAAAAGCCGTTTGCGTACATCGTTCTGTTGTGACCAGTTCAAGTACGGATTCCTTTGGCTGATGCACATTTCCTGTTTCCTAGCAACAGCAGCCGGAAGTGAGTTGAGCGGTATGGGGCCAAGACAATTGGTAAAGAAGGGGGACCAACACGCCCGTCCTGTAACTAAAATGAAGTGAGCGTAATGCCGGCGGTACATGCACCGGCACCGCGCAGGGAGTCTGGGAGTCCGGTATGTGTGATCAACTGTGTGTGCCGTTTTGTGCTTTTTTTGTTAAGTTTGATTTAGCCGCAATGGCTAGCACGCAAATGCTAACCAGATCGTTAAGGAATTCGATGCTGATGCTCCTGCTTCTCCCGATTAGTTATGCTGCTTTAATTGTGATGCGTTTTGTAAATCCGAATTATTGTTTTCTGTACGTGAAAACAACGTATAAAGCGCGATTTGATGCGTTGCTTACGTCACTGCCAAGCTTGTAGTTAGCTGTCCGGCTAATGTCCTAGGAAAGTGTTTACTGTGTAAACAGCTTCATTGTGCGCGAGGCAGCCCGTCACACACCCGCTGGAAGCCTTATTTCGCCCTTAAATATCGGCTTTAATGTCCCAGAACGGGCATTTTAGATCATATTAGGACTCAGACTTGCTGTCTGTTTCTATTCCCTGTAAATGTTTCCCTTTTTAACTAGAAATCTGACTATCATTTTTACAATTAAATAATAATTAAAAAATTGTTCAACATGTATGATTTAACCATTCAACATGACATAACATAACCTGATGAGTTGTTTCACACCTTCTTGAGTAAACGAAGCATATTGCTGACAGTATGCTAAAGAAAAGCATAATAAGTGTTTGCACTTTTTTTGTTTGTGCTGAGATGTTATATAATTTTAATGCATTTTTCTCTGTCGCAGGTTTTATCCAGTGCCTGGACTCGTGTTCGCCCATTACATTTCCAGCACAACAGAATGTACTCTCACGAAATCAATTAAATGTTGCCTTTACAATCAGAACCCTCGGATAGACTGGATTTTATAACTGCGCAGGGAAGGATTTTGCTGCATGGTGACCAACGAAACCTCTCTCTCGCCGCCTTCTGTCCTAAACTCGCTGTAATTCCAGGGCTATGCAGGAGCCAGGGCTAGTGTATGCCAACATGCCCAGTCTTTTGGAGCAAAGGGACACTTACCAGTTTGACGCGGAACGCAAATTCAAATGTGAGGAGTGTGGCCGGGGCTACAGACACGCCGGCAGTCTGGCCAACCACAGAAAAACGCACGACGTGGGCTCGTTCCAGTGTCACATATGCTCCAGGAAGCTCTCCAACGCATTGTCTCTCAAGAGCCACCTGCGCATCCACCTTTCCAGAAAGAAATACTCCTGCGCGGACTGCGGGAAAGCTTTTCGCCTGGCCACTCAGCTGGCCACACACCAGAAGATCCATCGCAATAAAAGCTCTCCGCTGAATGTTTCCGGGAGCAGTCGCACCGGGGGCGATTTCAAAGAGGATTTGCTGGCGTTAGACGGGGTGGACTTTGACATCATGCCTGATTTACACCCAGACATGAAGCTGAACTTGGCTCCCATCAGCAACGGCTCTGTGTCCTCGCACGTTCTAGACTCCACTCCAGAAAGCGAAGGCGATGGAGACAAGCCGTATAAATGTAGCTTGTGTGATAAGAGATACAGGCATCACGGCAGCCTCGTCAATCATAAAAAGACGCACGAGATGGGAATCTACGAGTGTTCCGTGTGTTCCAGGAAGTTCAACAACCGGGCGACGCTCAGCACTCACCAACGCAGCCACGGGAAAACCAGAGCGAGCGCTGGTCCGCAGACATGTGATGATGATCGGGACGCCAAACCACAGCTGGCCCGGCACAGCTTGCCACGGAACGGCGTCCTGTTCTGCCATCTTTGTCAGATCGCGTTTGTCAACAACGACGAGTTCGAAAGTCACATTCTGCTCCACAACTCCGCCTCGGTTTCCTTCGAAACGGACGATAACCTCTCAGAGGAGAAGTATTTCCATTACGACGACAGTGTCACGCACACACCGAAATCCAACGCCTCCACCGACTCCTCCCCTTTGGATCCGCTACTTGACAAATCGGTGAGTTTTGACCAATCGGAAGCCGTGGCTGAACACAGCAGCATGTATGAAGCAAGTTCTTTCACCGATCACTCGTTCACCATAAACGCTCAGGGACAATCTGTCGCGCCAGACCTCAGAACCAACAGTATTGACCTCAACATCAAGTTAGAAGACGGCGAGGACTCGGATCGCCGCTTCAAGTGCGACATCTGTGGGAAGAGCTACCGGCACGGAGGCAGTCTGATCAATCACAAGCGCTCGCACCAGACGGGAATCTTCAAGTGCTCCATCTGTCACAAGAGCTACCCTCACCTAGCCGCCCTGAGGAGCCACATACGCATCCACAAGGGAAGACCCTCGTCCCTGCTGGCCAGCTCTGAGGGGGATTGGCTTTCCTCCGAGCCGCTGACCCACGACCAGCAGGGCTTTTCCTGTCATGATGGCGACATGAGTGGCTTGTTGGACTTTCCTCAGGGCCTGGTGGATGCCGTGATGCCTAAACTTGATGGGAACAACCCCAAAGCTGCCGACTTCCCCGAGCAGTTTGGCGATTCCTTCCCGATGCACCTACCTCACGGCGAACCCGTCATGGAGAGACACATGTGCGCCGATTGCGGACGGACGTTCGGTGACATCGCCGGGATCAAATCGCACGTGTGTCCTCACTTGAACCAGCAGTATCAGAGCATGATGAACGGTTCCGCTCACATGGACTTCGCAGATGCCAAGCCGCGTTTTTTAGACGAGGAGGTCGATTTCGAAGGACATCAGCAGAACTTTCACGACATTAATGACAGTATAGGCAACGGTGAAGCCAAATCTGAGTGTGAGGATAGTGACGAAGAGGATGATGGCGAGATGTACCAGTGCTCTATCTGTGGGAGCCACTACACCAGCTTGCATGAGCTGAGGAGCCATCTGGAGAATCACACTCAGTCTGGCGTCTCCGCTGGACACGACTCGTCGGCCTTTTCGGCTTTTGAGGTCAAACCAGACGAACCCTGCGAGACTCCGCCAGGCGAGTGCGGATTGATCATCTGCAGCACGTGTGGAGAAAGCTTCGCCAAGCAGCAAGACCTCCAAGCGCATCAGCTTTTGCATAACAATCCTGAAGGTGGTCCACCAGAGCAGACCAAGCGAGAAATCCAGACCATGCTGAAGCCGAAAGTGGAAATGGAGAGTGTAATTTGTGGGAAGTGCGGCATAAGCTGCAGTGATCTTTATCACCTGGAAACGCACATCTGCACGGGACAGAGAGACAGACAGGAAGTTGAGATTACAAATGAAAAGTCCCTGCTGAGAACTGCTCGACTGGAGCCGCTGCAGGCTGGTCCAGATGTTGGAGAGCAGCTGTTCAGGTGTGACCAGTGCGGACGCTCCTACAGACACGCCGGCTCTCTGCTCAACCACAAGAAGTCTCACAAAACCGGAGTGTTCCGCTGCTATGTCTGCCAGAAGCGCTTTTATAACTTGTTGGCCCTGAAGAATCACCAGAGGTCACACTTTGATGTTAAAAAGTAAGTTGATGTAAACACTTCTTGCCTTACTGATGCTTACTAAAACTTGAAATATGCTAACTGCAATGCTTTTTTTTATTTTGGAGGCCTGTTTACAACACGTTTTTCAAATATGCATTTAATTATAATAAGAGGTTTGTTTTTTACAACAAGATGCCAATTTCACTATTCGAACCTAAAGTTTTTATGTTGTTTTTTTTAATGTCGGTAGACTGACAAGAAAGGTTCTTTTGTTCTTGTGCGTAAAGGTCAAAGTTTCCACTAAGTGCAACTTTGTTTACTTGGGGCACAACCCAGTCTCGCTTGTATAGTCAGTACGTATTTGCGTTTTGCTTTGTTTACTTTGTTAACCGTGCCCTCATAATAATGTCTTTATCATTTGAGCTGTTGCTACTTTAAAATTTCTTTCGGGTTAGTATTATGGGAAGGTTTGTAGATGTTACAGTACAATAACTACCTTTTCATCAAAATGACATTCCGTTGTTCCTAAGCGTCACCTTGTGTTCGGGAGTGAGGTTGCATGTCACTTGGCTAATGTACAGTAAACAATATGTGTGAACACCACTTACAATTATAAAGGTACAATATATGATACAATGTAGGACTGGGCGATTAATTGAAACATAACCAAAATTTATAATCAAAACTTCTAATCGTTGAAATTTTTCCAGGTCGATTATTTTCCATTTAAGAAAACCTTTGGATGTGAAGGCACGTGACCTGAATCATGTGACCCACGCTCCGCTTGTGGAGCAAGTATGTAAATGTATATTTAGATCTAAATATTAAATCCATATATATTTATTATAACTGCTCATTTTCCACGCAAATAACAAAATGTGAAAAATAATGTATTCTGTTCCCAAATGTGCAAGTTATTTCTTTTTTTTTGACAAGAACAAATTGATTGTATGACTTCAATCAGGCACTGTGTGCTTTAATTTCAGTTGTCGATGTCCAATATATAATCGCAACCATTTTATTGAGTAATGCACAGCTTTTTAAAAAATATCTCACTTCTAATGTCGTATATTTTTTTGACAATATAAAAATTGTCAATGAAATATGAGGGGGGAAAATATAAATAAATAAAATAATCGTTCATTAATCGTAATCGTGTTAATATGTTCAATAAATCGAGATTTTATTTTATGGCATAATCGCTCTGCACTAATACAGATGACAATCTCACATCAACGGTTACTGCCATCTTGAAAAGACGTCTTGCAAACCAAGCAACGTCACAGTTCTTGCAAAATTACGTAAATCTGTGGGATTTGCACAACGTCATTTCTTGATGGTGCCTCTACAAGAGTGGAAAAAACATCGCCATTCTGGGAGAATACAAGCTTATTTTATATGTTGGAACGCTCATCTCTAAAATGAAAAAAGAAAGTAAAAATCGCGCTTATGTCTTATAGCGGAAATATAGCGGAAATATTTCTGAACTAGAGACAACGTTTTCGTGACGATGCATTTCGTTACTACGACATTTGTAAGTTGGTGTACCACTGTATTTATTCATGTTTTGTGTTATCTATAAACAATGACGCGTTTTCAACTGTTTCCCTTTCCAACAGACATAGTTGCACCGAATGCGGCAAAGCGTTCAAAATGCACAAGCAGTTGCTGAACCACCAGAGAGTTCACGAGGAGAACAAGGCCAAGATCGAGGAGCTCAACAAGCAGATCCAGACGCTCCTGCAGATGAGCGGGAACGCCTCAGGAAGCGGAGTCCAGGCGCGCAAGTCCAGCCGGAAGAAAGTCGGCCGCCGTCTCCACAGCGAGCCGATGGTCCAAAAGCAGCCCGAAGCCCGGAATCCCAGCGACCCGCGTCCCTTTGTCTGCAACCAGTGCGGGAAAAGCTACCGTCACGCCGGAAGCCTGGTCAACCACAAGAACTCGCACAAGACGGGTGAATACTACTGCGCTCTGTGCAACAACACCTACTCCAACCAGCTGGCCATGAAGAACCACCTGCGCCTGCACTTCGCCGTCAAAAGACACCGCTGTCAGGTCTGCGGCAGAGCCTTCCGAGGAAACAAACAGCTGCTGAACCACATCTGCTCGCTGAAGAGAAAGAGCGCCACAGTCAAGGCAAAAGTCCGCGGCAGGAAACCCAAAAACGACCTGAGATGCAAACATTGCCGCCTGGTGTTTCCCGACGCCGAACTCCTGACAGGGCACACGTGTGGAACCGCACACGCCTCGGCTTCAAGCCTGACAGGAAGTGGCGTCTTGCACGAAGAGCGGCCTTTTAAATGCGACGTGTGCGGGCGCAGCTACCGGCACGCGGGCAGCTTGTTAAACCACAAGAACACTCACAAGACGGGACACTTCTCGTGCGCCTACTGTGCCAAGCCGTTTTCCAATCCCATGGCTCTACGCAACCACACACGCATTCACACGCAGAAGAAGAAGTTCGTCTGCCCCACCTGTGGCAAAGCTTTCCGCCTCTCCAGTATTCTCTACAACCATCAGAAGACCCACACGCGCGGCGTCAGCCATTATAGCTGCCAGACGTGCGGCAAACACTTCCAGGGAAGGTCGGGGCTGAAAAGACATCGCTGCTTCCAGAACGACAAGCCGGGGTCTTCGGCCAGTCAGGATGGTGCGGTCAAGTGCTACGCGTGAGTTCTGTTCCTTTCTTTTTAAATCTCGCCACATACTGTGCTTATTGTAATAACTAGAGCTGCCTGATTCTAGATAAAATGAGAAAAAAATGTTTTTGCTTAGAATATAGGTCACGATTTGGGAAGTTTTCATTATGAAGATTTAACCCCGAACTTTAGGTTGTCAAACAGCAAATAACACATTACTCTTTGCTTTAAATTTAAATAAATGTAATTCAATCTAAAAGTAATTTAGTTACATAGATTGTAAATATTTTACAATCCAATCGTAAAATTATCTTTTGTAATCCTTTTCATATCTGCAAAATCTATCAACCAAATTTGGTTTTAGGACCTGTTGTGGTGGGTGGAACAAAGGCGGGGATCTGCTTTGCAATTGGTTCACTTTCACCAGTCGGAACAAGGAGTCAAAAGTGCCAAAAAGATTTGTACTTGAGTGCTAAACAAATGGAGTCAGATTAGTGCCAAAAATATCACACGTACATTTCTAAGAAATGAACAAAAATGCTTCACAATTATATTTATTTTTATTCATTTTTTTTTTGCGCTTTCGCTGGATTCCTTATTTGAAAAAGGAAATGAACAAAACACATCTATAGCGAAAAAGAAGTTTTGAACAGTGTGTAGATTGCAAGCGAAAATAATTAAAAAAAAAACTAAATGTGAAGCATCATTTCTTTGAAATTCACGTTTGATCATGTTGGCACTAATCTGAATCCACACAGCTTGCACAACTCGAGCTGCACACACACATTTTTGCCTCTTGATATTAAAGGTGTCACTATTTCGATTTTAAATTCATGCTCAATCTCAAACATTGAATCAAAAAATGTGAAACTCCTGTTTCACTGAAGTCACCGGCCTGCAAGTATTATGGGTTTCAAGAGAGTTATTTATCTAAAAAAAAAAAAACTCGAGTTTTAGGCATTTAATTAGCACGCTAGAAGTGCACTACAAATTCCAAAGTAGAACTCGGTGATACCCTCCACGTACAATATGGTTATTTTGTGTAGTTTCCTAAAGACTGACGATATAAGTTATTGTTGCATTATAAACATTTTACATTATATTCGAAAATATAATCAAATCGAGGATTTGGAGGATCGTGACAGCCTTGACATGATCCCATTGAAACGCTGTGTTATCTCGAGGTCATACGAGTTTGGCTGAATCATAAAAGAATCGTGAATCGTGGCAAGAGGGAGTGAAATGGAGATCACGATGTTTTACCGATGAATTGTGCATCTCTAACTAGGGCTGCACGATTTTGAGAAAAAACCTAATTGCGATTTTTATGAAAAATATTGCGATTTCGATGCGATTTTCGGTTTTTGCACTTTAAAGTGCAAAACTAAAATTATGAATAAAATATATTGTTACTTTTACAACACAGTTAAATAAACTACAGCTAACTACAATAAACTACTATAAACTACAAATAAACTACTATAGTCATTTGTTTTTTATATTAACAGTCTGAAACACAAAAAAATAAAACATTATCTCTTATTTGAAATTAAACCAGACAATGTTGTCACATGCAGAAAATGGAAAAAGTGAACAATCCTTAATAAAACACATTTTAAAATACCTCTCTTACTGTGAATTAGCAAAAAAAAATCTAGTGCAATTTACTGGCATTTAGTAAACATAGAACTTGCATTGCACATTTCACTGGCACCAAAAAAAATGCTCAGATGGCATGTAATAAAAAGGCAAAATGGAAAATACACGACTTAAAACATTGTAAAAACATGAACAATCACCAAACATAAAACATTAGTATGATATTATTATTAATATCATTACT
>MU204446.1:22511561-22526149 GCA_017309775.1 Paedocypris sp. Pulau Singkep
ATTATTATTAATATCATTACTAATATTAGTGTGATTTTTAAGATGCTGGTATAAATGAGGTGTTTCCACTAGATCTGGCCAAGCACGTCGACACATTTTACACTCGTCAGTCTTGTTAGTCGTTGTTCGCGAAACCAAAAAAAGCTCCAAATAGCTGAAGTTCCACAGTTCTTATTGACCAAGAGCTCTGCCGCTTCCGTTACCGTTACCGAAGTGCCTTCGCTCACTGCTGCGTGCGCCGTTGGCTGTTCAACAGTAATGAGTCGCGCGTGCATGTTCGCGCCGCATAAAACCTTGTTTTGTTGTCATTTCTGGTTGGTCAGCAAGCCAGTATCGGGAGATTCGACCATTTTGTTTGGATAATAGGCGTGTCACTCAAACGTCAGAGGCGGGGTAAAAAACCGCAAGCTCCTGCGGTTATGAAATCGCGGGAGTTAAAACCGCGGTGTCGGTTCGATTAAGGTTAATCGTGCAGCCCTATCTCTAACTAACAACTCTTTGCTCCGCGCAGGTGTGACCAGTGCGGCCGCTCCTACAGACACGCCGGCTCCCTGCTCAACCACAAGAAGTCTCACTCGGCCGACCTCCTGCACTGCACGCTCTGCCTCAAAACCTTCGCCAACACCCTGGATCTGGAGAGCCACTCGCGCATGGCTCGCCACTGCTGCCCGGACTGCGGCAAAACCTTCTGCGAGTTCTCCCACCTCCAGAGCCACATGGAGGTGCACAACAAGGCCCTGCCGTATTACTGCAGCCCGTGCCAGCAGAACTTCCCCAACGCCGCCAGCTTCCAGCAGCACCAGGAGCTCCACGCCAGCTCACACGATTACCACCCAAAGATCAGCTCGCCCTTCCACCAGCAGTTCCCCGGCCCACAGGACGATCAGGACAGCCTGGAGGACAGGGAGGAGAAGAGCCACGTGTGCGAGCACTGCGGACGCACCTATCGCCACGCCGGCTCACTGCTCAACCACAAGAACAGCCACAAGACCGGCTCCTTCTTCTGCAGCGTCTGCCAGAAGGAGTTCTCCAACCTGATGGCCCTGAAGAACCACCGGCGCATCCACACGGAGCCCAAGCGCTACCAGTGTTTGGAGTGCGGCAAGGCCTTCAGGGTCTCCACGCAGCTCATCTGCCACCGCCGCATCCACACCAAAGAGAAGCCCTTCTCCTGCCTCTTCTGCGACAAGAGCTTCTCCAGCAAGTCCAACCTGCGACACCACCAGAAGATGCACCAGAGCTCCCAGCAGGCCTACCAGCCGTCCTACAGCATGGACTCCGCTGCGTTCATGGGTCTGGGTGTGGAGCAGTACTTCTGAGGAACACCTCCATGCCGATTATGGTAAAACATCAGGTTTTTTTTTTACATCAAATCTATTCGGCTGCTGGAGTTGTTTGGATTCAGATTAGTGCCAAAATGATTAACCATGAATTTCAAGGACACAATGCTTCACATTTTTTTTCCCGCTTGCAATCTACACACTTTTTTTTTTGATATAGATGTTTTGAGAAAAGGAAACGAGCGAAAGCGCAAAAAAACCTGCTTCAAATGTAAACGTGAAAAACGCAAGCAAAAAATGTAAAGCGTAATTGTGAAGCATTTTCGTTGGTTTCTTAGAAATTCACGTTTGATATTTTTGCCGCTAATCTGATTCGTCTAGCACTCAAATCTATTCGGCTCAAGTACAAATCTTTTTGGCACTTTTGGAAAAAACATCAGGTTTTTTTTTTTCCAGCTGCGCTTGTTGAGACGATGTGGTCCACCTTTTCACACACTGCCGTCGTTCTACCTCAGGCAGGGACCGCACTTGTGTGGAACTATGGGCCGTGCCTGTCAGACGCCATGTTAGACGCTCTCACCCAGCGCTGCCTTCACTGGTCCGGGCCATCGATGGAGCGGAGCTTGACTGAAGGTCCATTTCCTGACACTCTAAGTGCTTCCTTACTCATCGGGTTGTTTTCCTGCTCATGGTGGACGTACTGTAATCTGCTGGATCATCTGATGACTTTGGTAAGGCTGTTAAACAGCTCTTTCCCTAGAGGCCTGTCTTAGAGTAAACCACAAAGATATTTATTTAAAAAGAACTATTTATACCGTACTATAACGTTCTAAGCCTATTGTCTTTAATATTGGTAAATGTGGTACACACGAAGCATGGCGTGAATGACAAAACACGCGGAGCGAGGAAATGCCTCTTGAAACGACACACCTTCTTGATTTCTAGGGTTTTATTTCTTGAGCTTTTCTAGAAGATCTGGTAAATGTTCATATCGTTTCCGAGCACAAAACCTGTACAGATGAAGGTCCACGGTCGGCTGGTGAGTCTAGAGACGCCGCTCAGGTCTTGCTTTTTAACAAACGACACTTGATGTTCCGCTCGTGCTTGGTTTTACTCACGCCGTTTCTTATCAGCGCCCTGCCTAGACTGAAATGATTTGTCCGATAGTTTCCTCTCGAGCTTCTAGATCAGTTCCCGCAGACGGTGGGAGTCGCAGACGTCATGTATTCGTGGCTTGGTTGCATATGATTAAAACTTAAAACCGGCGTCTCCATCTTTAATAAGAGATGCAATAATTTATACATCCTGTTGTCAATTGCATATGTCACTAAATATTTATTTTTGTTTAATCGATACGTTTCACAAGTTGAAACCTTGATAAGCGGAGGCTGTTTATTTGTAGTTTATGCCCTCACATTATTCAACTGAATAAACACGATATAACTGGTTTTATTGGTTGAATTTTTTTTTAGCGCATCGGATTTGACAGTCATTTGTTCATTATTTAAATTAACAATACATTATTTTTTTGCATACTTTAAGTAGCGTAATTAAAATTTATATGCTAATAAATACGTTATTGTCATGGAAATAACAAGTAATTTTTTTCCCAAGTACTGTAATAATTTGTATTGTTGCTTAGTATTTGTGTATATTCTTGTTTAATCTTTAATTCGGTTTATTTGACTGTTTTTTAATGGTTTTTAACCCAATGTACACCGTTAGCATAAACAAATTAGCATAAAAAAAATACAAGTTCTGGGGCAGCAACTAGAAAATATAAAGTCTTCCATTCACAAGTCAACAACTCAACACAATGATTTTTTTTTTAATTATTGCCTAATATTATTTTTTTGTTTGGTTTAATTTGTTAATTGTTTATTTTAATATGTATAATATTTTTACCGTAATTAATAATTTGCATAAGTTAAGTGATTAGTTATTAGAATGGAAATATAAAGCCTTCAATTTGAGTATTATTTTTTTCCAAGTACTTTTTTTATTGTTTAATATTATTTGTGTGTTTGGTTTAGTCTGTTGATTCCAATAATTTTAAAATATAAGTGATAGTTTGGTTAATCAGGTAATTCCACCGTAAAGGATTTTCACACGTGCTGCAGAAGAACCCCACTTTACAAAGGTGTTTTATCGTCCTTTATTGCATTACGGTTTCATCCGGCGAGTCAGAAATGAACAGACATTTCTCGAGTCACACAAGATTCACAGGTTCAGGATTACGCCGACCTCTCTCGGACAATCCTGATGCTTCCAGACTTCTGACAAACACGGCAGTGATTCTCAGTGAGGTAAATCGGCCTTTTCCGTGTATAAAACGAGTGACGGTCTGAACATGACCCAAGTGTTCTTTTTACAGTTTGCTGCGTGTAACTACAACATTCGTGTGTGTGTTCTACTCCTGGCTACTTTAGTCCAGAATATTCTGCATTTTCAGTTCTGTATGAATATATACATTGCTAATGCCCTTTTCTTACTATTCATAATTGGAAGATTTCATTAAATAATCCTGCTTCCACAGGCGATACTAAATGTGCTTGATACATGTCTAGGAATAATAATCTCTAATCTGACACCGGTGACTCTTTCGTGAGAACCTGTGAGTGTTGGCTAGCTACTGAGGTTAATTTCAGTGCTTTTCAGTGTCTACAGAATCACCATCGACAGTTTAGGAAGGTGTTGGAACAACATTGCATAGGAGACTAAACCTAAACAGTGTGTGGTATTTTAACGCTTAAACATCTTAAGCTTTACAAAGGTCGGCTGCCAGTACATTCAAATGGCAATTATTGCGTTTCTATGCTAGATTATGGTCTTATAACTAGCTAATGCGTAAAGAATTGTGCATAGAAATGCGTCCTCGATGGACTTAAAGTAACGTAATTGTCCTCAAACACATCATGGCAAGAACAGTGCAAGGAGAACGGACTAACCCGGGACCCCTACGCAGCTTAAGGGTCCGACAGGAGAATACATCTTAATGTGAAACTTCTGCCACGTAGCACCTAAGACACGGATGGTTGGATGGTCCTTGGCTGGAGACGAGACCTTCTTCCAAACGAATAAATAACATCAACCAATGGCTTGAGGAACATCTGGTTCTCGCTTCCTGGAGAATACGTTTGCTGGTGTAGCCGTCCATTTTCCTTTCATCGGAGAGCTGCAAAAACATTGTGAATGATGCGCTGAAGACCAGTCCAATACGATCCGTGTGGACCACTTACCCACTGCATTACACAGCGTAGAGGGGTCCCGTAGTCTCCTCGATCGGATCTGGATTGGGTAGACGAGCTTGTTCAAGTTTCGTTTCCCAGAAGTCATTTGTCATTGAGAAAGCGTCTCACCACGTAAAGTCCTCCTGGTCTTTCTCTGGTGTAGAAGAACGCCGATGACCAAGGCTCCAAACACGATAACAGTGGCCAGAACGGACAAGCTGGTGATGGCTGCCACCCTCCAGGAGTCCGAGGGCTCTATTGGTGGGCCTTAAAAACACAATAGAATAGATGCCTTTAATCTCGTTCACTGGGTTGCAATGAAATTAGGAATAAAAAGTAAAATCAAAAGCAAACATTTTTTTTTTTATTCCATCTATTGTGAACTGCTTTTCTATTTCTGGGTCACGGGGAGCTGGATCCAATCCCAGCAACTCTGGGTCGGATGGGGGGTGGGGGGGACGGACCTCCCTGGATTTGTGTTCAGCCAATCACAGAGCAGGACACATACACACACTCTCACTCACACTTGAAATTGGCAGTTTTCCAAACTCATGTTTGGAAGACCCAGAAGAAACCCAAGCAGGCACGTGGAGAACATACAATCTGCAGAAAAGGTTCTACTCACATTTTTCACAGAAAGGGGTTTTCGGAAATTGTCTGCATATAGAACAAGGCAAACATTCCGCGACGTCCCGGTTCCAGAATTCGGATTTGGCGCAGATTCCCGAACCTGAAAAAGCACAAAACGGTGTCAAAAAGCTGAGCCACAAACGTCTGACAAAAGCGTTCTCCTCACACGTTTAGCGTTGGGTGGGCTAGGCCGGGGGTTTGTCTTACGAGAGGATGGTTTCTATTAAACCAGAATCTCCAAGAGACGAATGGGTCTGAAGTGAAACGGGAAATTCCGTTGGAGTGATGTGGCGGTGTTACTCATGCTGTCTCCGGTGTGTAAGCAAGAGCGAGTTAACTACCAGACAGTGAGAGAAAAGACATGGAAAAGCCACAAAAAAAAAAAGAAAGAATGGTGTGAAAGTTTGGCCTGCTGTAGAGCTTGAACACATGCTTGCAGTTTAGTGTCAGACGTACCTCAGCAGATCTTCTGTGGTACCTGATGTAAACATCTGCAAGCTCACACCTCCTCTAATGGTTTTTATGACGTTACCGTAAGCGAGAGCTAATGAGCGCAGACGAATGGGAACGTTGAGACGTTGCCAGGTTGAAGAGTTTTAAAGTGCAGATGTTTAAAAAAAAATAAAGCTTGTGAGAAACCTGCATGTGGATCCGTATGTTTTAAATTTAGACTTGGCAGGTCACTTAAAAGACAGAGGTGTAAAGAAAGACTGGAGTAACAGCACAGTTACCTTACTGTAAAAATTACTCCATTACAAGTTACTAATTCCAAGAATACTTGAGTAAAAGTTGTAAATTATCCAATTTTAAGTATTTTCCCTCATACTGATTTTAGGCTAAAAAAAACACCCAAGAACTGTACAAGCAACTATTTATGTATTAGGTTTTATTTTGTAATATAGAAATGATATAGAATTTAGAATTTTTTTAAGAATTTAACCCCTCAGCCCCTCAAACACTTGATAGAAACTACTGAGAAGTCCAACAAGCAGATTATTCAAATGCAATCAGATGATTTCATCCACACATGGTCTAAGGTCAAAGTTCATGCCATCGAGATGTGACGTTAGAAATTTGTTGACCTTAAAAACGACACAAGCATGTTTACATGTCACTCAAACGCCGAGCACTGAACAATGAGCAGACGTAAATCTGGTCCGGCTCCATCCTCATCCTCAAGACTGTGTGTGTGTGGCACTCGTATAGGGTCTGTAATCTGAAATAGAAAGGGTTTGTGTGTGAGAGAGAGAAGAGAGGGTTAAAGGGAGAGAGAGAGAGAGCAGAGGGGGTGAAAGGGAAAAAGAGAGAGTAAAAGTAAAGGGGGTGAGAAAGAGACAGACAGAGAGATAGTAGAGGGGGTGAGAGAGAGAGAGAGAGAGAGAGAGAGAGAGAGAGAGAGAGAGAGAGAGAGAGAGAGAGAGAGAGAGAGAGAGAGAGAGAGAGAGAGAGAGAGAGAGAGAGAGAGAGAGAGAGAGAGAGAGAGAGAGAGAGAGAGAGAGAGATAGTAGAGGAGTGAAAATGAGAGAGAGAGAGAGAGAGGGTGAGAAGTGTAAAACGTGCATTGATGTCTGAATTAGAAGGTTGTCTAACACGTTTGTTAATAACAGCCCATGTCTGAAGCGACACTGCGCACAGTTTATAGCCATTGTTGGATTATTTCAAGACCTGCGGAAGATATTCTTCCCCCTGAAACAACGCCACGAGAAACCGACCCTTCCCAGATCAGCGCCAGCATTCCAGCGAGACCCTGGTGTTCCAGTGAAGCGGAATACTGTTCTCCAGCAGCAGTCAGTCTTCTCAGCTGGGCACAATGCAGAGACCCCGCACAGGGTGGGAGTGAAATAACGCCATTGGAATGCGGAACCGGTGTAAAGGAAGCGATTAGAGCCGCCGTCATTACCTCCACTGTTCACCCGTCTCCATGTTCACCAACCATCAGGAGAACATGAACCAGAGTAGAAACCAGTTACAAAGTGCATGACACCAACCGTGGCCCCCGAGTTTCATGCCAGATAACGAGTAAATGCCAAATCTCTTACTTTTATCCGCGTCTGATGCTTTTAAGAGAGGAGCGAGCAGAAGTGCAATCCAACACAGGTGTCGAAGCGCAGCGCCGGGATCCATTGACTTGTTTGGGCTGAAACCCGCGCGGTCTCGGGACTCTATCCACGGCTCGGTTAGCTCGGTTTAATCATGGCCAAGGCGACCCGTGTGAAGAATGAGCCACCCAGAACTTTCGCTGGTGTTTTAAGCGCGTCCACACCCACGCGCTGGATCCACGGTGAGTCATTTCCTATGAACTGTGTTGAGACTCCGAGCGCGCGCGTGTGTGTGTGTGTGTGTGTGTGTGAGAGAGAGAGAGAGAGAGAGAGAGAGAGAGAGAGAGAGAGAGAGACCGTGATCCGTCTGACATCGTCGTATCCTGACGTGTTCTGAATAAAAACGTTCCAACATTTTTGGATTTTCTCGCGTTTAAACCAATTAAAACATTTATTAATTTTCTGTCGTGTTTTTGTACTGTAATGAGTTGTGTAGATCGTGAGTAACGATCAGGGAAAGCTGAATTCCCACCGGCGCTTTATGCGCTGACGTTTAACGAGTCAAACTTTGTTTTATGACATAATGCCCCCCCCCCCCCATTGAATTACGACGAATCGTTTCCGCGTGTTAAACAACCGTCAACTTTAATTCAGAAATGCAGTTTAGTAGTTTTAAAACGGCCCCTATTTAAACCGCGAAACCACATCGTAGTTAAGTTATTTACTAATCAGAATTGTACGTTGTTTTTACAGCGACATCTCACGATCACGTAATATTCAGTGATTCACGTAATGAATTGTTTTATCGCTAAATCTCATAATCGCCAATTATATTCAGTAATTACATAGTTTATAATTTACCGCGAAATAGTCGCGAAATATTCGGTAATTACACGTTACCGCAAAATCTCATAATCGCGTAACATTATTCAGTACAGTATTAGTTTTTTCGTGAATCTGTAATTTTATCGTGTATTGTTCATCGCGAAATCTCAACATTGTGAAATTTCGATAATCTTTTTTTTTCTTCGCAAAAAGTTTAACTACTAACTCAGAAGATAAAACCCAAGAAAACAATGAGTTTTTTTTTTATTGTACACAGCTACGTTTTAGGTGAAAGAACACATCACTCCTTCAGTCCAGTGCAACAGTTCGAACATCTCAGATTAACAAGACCAGTCACTTGTTTAAAAAACACCTCAACTAACCAGCTATGTGAACAAACGGATCATTTCGGGGAAAAGGACACCAGAGACCCCCGTTACGACGCAGAGCAAGTATGTTTGAGCAAAATAGGCACATTAAAGTCACCCCACCCAACTACGTAATGGACTGTCTCTGGTCCAAGAGAGCAAACAACAGCTCAGTGTCTGGCAGAGCGAACAAAAGCAGACCGGGAAGAAAAGCTGTGCGGCGGACGGCGGTTATTAACATGTCCCAGGGTCTGAGACGAACTGAGTCCATTGCGCAATCTACATGTAGATTCCCAGCAAACACCGGTTTTTCTTCTTCTGGCTGCACATCTCAACCATCGTTACTGAAGACACACGTCGTGAGAGTGAGCTTGTACTGGCATGTGGTAGATTCACGATGAAATCCGGTTTCAAGTCACAGGGATTCAGCACAGCTTTAGCGCATCATGAAAACGCAGATAAAAGCAATGGAACGTGAGGAGGAAAATGCAGAATACCTCATGATGTCTTTTGTTCTGAGCTGAAGCTGCTTTTATTTGGCTAGCAATGCAACATGAGCCGGTTTGACTGGATGGTTTAAGGTAAACATAAAAAGAAAAAGTTGTTTGTTTATCCCCCTTTTCCAACCGTCTCCCCACGTCACTGCCGTTTCCTGCTCATGACATCTGTTCATTAGTAACTTCAGGGATTCGGTAAACAGTGAGCGTAACCACGGTAACGGACTACAATACCGGCTCACGTTGCTTCATGACTCAGTCGAATTAGGTCTGCCAAAACAAAACCGGTCTTGTGAACCTTAAGTGATAATGTTAATGTTTGCTTATTGGAGCAGAAACAGACGTTCCTGGTTTTCAAGCGGCTGTGAGTGTGAGAGGATGGTTGTGGAGGCGGGAAACTTCTCTGGACTTCTCAGCCAATGAAAGCGAGTGTCACTTTCCAGTCGTCTGTTTGGTCACTGATCACAGGAGTGAAGGTGGCCTATTAAATACCATAGCATGGTAAACCTGGGCATCTAAACCCACACCCACCCCTTCTTCCTCATCTACGTTCCGTGTCCTCAGATCTGCACGCGTGGCAGGTTTAGGTGATGTAGATGCGGTGGAAGTCGTTTGCTCCGAAAGCAGCATTGCACTTGGGGCACTTCCTCTGGCGAGTGTCGTAGCGTGTCTTCAAGCACTCGTAGCAGAAGACGTGGAAACACTTGGTGAGGACCGTCTCTTTATCCCGGGTGTTGCAGCAGGGACAGCGTAATTTCGCCTGATGGAAAAAAAACACAAAAGAACGGTCAAATCAAGAGCAAGCCATGAAAAGTAGAGTCATTTATAGTAACTGGTATTAACAACAAAGCACAATTTTGGAAATGTGTTTTATTTGAAAGACTATGGAATCAGATTATTACAGTAGTGGATGTAACGTAATTTGCTAAACGTCTCTCTCACTTCCTGGGATCACATTCGCACCAGCCTTTCAGAGTTAGGGCCATGTGAAGCTAGTGCCTTTTTTACAAAAAAAATAACAAAAAACAAAACGAACAAACTAAAAAATCTGCAGCGGAACAAAAAGTTTCAAACAAAAACGTGAAAATTCCAAGCAAAAAAAAAAAAAAAAAAAAACCCAAACATAAACATGAAGCGTTTTCGTTTCTTGGAAAAACTGATTCCATCAAAGACATACCAAGTCAATTTTAATAATATCTACTTCGTGTCAACAGTTGTTTACATTATCTTTTAACTTTTTTCTTTTATCTTTATCTTTATCTTTTTTATCTTTTATTTCTCTTTTATCTTTTAAAAACGATTAAATACATTTTTTTGCGATTTCCACACTGCATTTTTCACATGACACCCAGATCGAGGCGTCAGTTTTAATATTTTTTATTGTACATTTACATTTTTTATGTTTTGCGTATTAATTTCTTGAGCTAACTTTGTCAAGTGTGAGACCACGGATCTAGAAAAATGTGGTTTTAAATATATAAAAATTATTTTAAAGATTTATGCAGAAATGTATAAACATATTTTTTAAAGCAATTACAGAAAACAAAATAAGCATTTTTTGCTTAAACCAACAAGTAAACGTTAAAACAGGTAAAACCGTAAACATTTGCACAAGTAATGCTTGGAATTCTATTACAATGTAAAATAAACATACTATATTTACATCTAAAATTACAAGTACAGTGGTACCTCTTTAGGGTTAGGGTTGTTGTTTTATCCGCCCCGATAAAAATAAACGTTTTTATAACATTATAAAAGATTTGTAATAACTGTAATAAAAAACATGTTACATCTGCCATCTTGAATCTTGCGATAACTGTGATGTAGGTGTTTTACACGGATGTAGACATTTTACACATCTGGACTCGCTTGATTTTTGTCGCTACAACAGTTGGCCTATCAAATAGTGAAAACATTTCGTAAAAGGAGACAACGTTTTCCTGACGCCCTTCGTAAAAGAAAATTTTCGTTAACAGAGTAATAAGTAGAGGTACCACAGTATGTGGAAGTGTTGGGCTGCCATGTGCGATAAGACCCATCTACAAACATAAATCACCTTATACTGGTTGATTTCCTCCTGCAGAATTTCGTCGGCGTCTGTGTACACCTCCACCTTCTTCTGCTTCTCCAGCTTCCGTCTCAGTCTGGACAAGTCCTCCTGAAGAACCATCAGACGGGATCCATCACAGCACTGTGACGGCAGTGTAACCGCGCCTGTGCTCATCAGCTGCCCACTGACCTGCGCTCTCTTGAGGTTGGCGCTCTCTCGCTCACGGGCGCTGCGGTTTTCCAGCACAGAGGCTTGAATCTCCCGCAACTTGTTCTGCGTGTGCTCCAGCTGCACTTTCAGGTCTTCTGCCAGCTGGGCCGCCTCCACCGCCTGGGGACACACACATTAAATGCACATCTGGAAATGCGGGGTGAGAGGGTGAGTCATGTCATGTGACCCCGGTGGGCGTGGCTTTTACCTTGCGCTTGTTGAGCTCCAGCGTTTGAGTGCGCAGTCCCAGGTCTTTCTCCAGAGCTCCGAGCGTGCTCTGCAGGACACCTTCCTTCTCTTCCAGCTTCTGCACCACCAGCAGCTGAGCATCCACCTGGGAAACGGTCAAAACACTGACAATCTTACATCAAAACAGACAGTTTTGCTCATTAGTGACACGATGGCAGAATGTGTCGAATCATTAACATATCTTGTTTTTTTTAACAGGATCAAAAGTCAACAGTGATGGGAAATATATCTGAGGAACGGACGACATTGACCATTAACCACAAAAATGACTAAACTAATGCGCATTCAAACAGCATAAACATTACATTCATTTGGTTTAGTTTTGGGCGATAATATAATAATATTAATCACGATGTACATTTTATTTCTTCCTCCGCTGATAAACACGGCTAGCTTGATAACGTTTTCACACTACGCGTGATGCTGAGGCTATTCACAGACAGCACTCCCGGAATTGCTATTTAGTTGTAAAGTTGATATAGTATTTGGCTTAAAAAATTCAGAAATCAGAACTCTTTATTGGCCCAGTTCCAATAACAACAAGGAATTGAGTGTGGTCTGACTCAGTCTTTTCCCTCTTTTACATATATTAATATAAATATATAAATAACAAAGAAAAAACAGTGACCTGTAATGAAAGAATTCACATGTCAGAAATATGTTACAATGTTATATCAAAATAAAGTTCTTATGTTTCATAAATATATTTTATAGTTTCTAATAACAAAACTAGTATACTTTTCTATCGCTGTTGACTTTGCTAGTAATATTCTTATCTGTATTCTAAATTAATCGATTACTTGTTGGTAAAACATTAGTCACAATAAAAAATATTGAATTGTATATATTGCAAATAAAACATTACAGTGTGAAAGCCTGTCTTTCAAATTGAAGTCCCAAAAAATGCTATTACCAAAGCCAAACATTGATCACCAATTTGGGCCGAAATTCCACTAAATTGGGCCAAAGAATGTGATAAAAAGTTGTCCACATACAGCTGTAAAGTCACTGCAGTCGGTTTCATCAGAACAACAGTTTCCAGTGAATGAACCATAACCCTTAATCGGGATAGCTGGTTATTAGAGCCAAAATGTATGTAATAATAATCATTAAGTCAAAAATATTTTTCGATCAATTGATATAAAAATGTAGTACGGTAATATGTTTTGCCACACTTTCTGGTGTGTGCACATATGAAAAGTTCTTCCGCATACCTGGGTTTTGAAGGTAAGCACCTGGTCAGCCAACTCCTCTTTTTCCTCCCGCAGAAGCTTGTAAATCTGGTTGGATTTGATTCTTTCGCTCATGAGCTTGAAATTGGCATCGTCCTTCTCTCGCAGCTGCTGCATCAGCCTGCTGTTCTGCTCCTGCATGTCTTCAAATGCCTGTCCCGTCACATCCATCTCGCTGAGCAGAGCTTCTTCCTCCTGAAAAACGACACAACTCTTCAATCTACCATTTTCAGAGTCACAATTCCATCCGTGGATGATATGAACATTCAATCAGACATGCCTGTTTGGTAGCTGCCAACTTTTTCTGCAAGTGTTCGATGGTGTCCTCCGCCACACGGATCTTCCGGAGGGCATCTTCATCGGCGAGCTTCTTGCTCTCCTTTTTTTCCCTCTCCTCCAGTTCCCGCACTCTCTGCCTTAAATCTTCCACCTGCCAGAGTGTTGGCATTAGCGTTAATAAACTGATGCTCTCACCAGGAAGGAATGCAAATGGTTTATCCCGTCACAGGACACGACCAGCGAGCGTCTGCACCTCAGCTTTGGACTTTTTCTCTGCAGCCATGAGTTGAACTTTATCCCGTTGCTCTTTTGGGGCTGATTTATACATGTCAAGCAGCAACTTCATTTCCTTCTGAGACTCTTGTGCTTTCCTGTTGAAAAAATACAATTTATGAAAAAACAAAAAAATAATAATAAAAAAATGTGGTTAAAAAAAATGATGTGTGGGCGAGTGTGTGACTCAATTCAAAATTCATTACAAAATGAGACCGGAGATTAAAAAACAACAGGAAAAAACATAACATTTTGATCAGTTAAACTTTTTTTTTTTTAATTCTACAATTGGATGCTAATCCATAGAGTAGAGACATACTTCAGATCTCCTCTGAGCATTTTCAGGGTGTCCGAGTCCTTCCTCTTCAGCTCCTCACTGCGTTGTCTTTCCCGCTCTCTCTCTCGCTCTCTTTCTCTCTCTGCTTCCCTCTCTCGTTCTCGAGCTCTTTGCCTCTCCAGCTCTTTTCTCCTCTCTTCCTCCTCCTCCTGTTCTTCATCTTCCTCTTTTTTAACATCTAGTACGCCATCCCCAACACTTTCTTCTAATATCAGCGCAGCTGGATCTCCACTCTGGCATTTTAACTGAAAAATAACAGGAGAGATAATTATACAATTTATACTTATATCTAACTTATGCAAACAACATGGATTACAGATGGTGTGCAGGTACTGTACTTAAGAAAGGGTACAATCTTTATTAGCTGAAAATTTGTAACTATTATGACCAGTAGTGTAAAGTACTTGAGTAAATGGTCTTTTATACTTAAGTATTTTTGGCTGCCCTGTACTTGTACTATCAAAAATAAAAGCAACTTTTATTTGACTACATTTTTGAAAACACTTAAGCTCTTTCAAAATAGGATACTTTACTACTTTTAATCAAGTCTTCTTGAATAGTTGACTTTTAGCTTGTAATGGAGTAATTTAAAAAGTCTGAGAGGTTTTTTACCTGGCCACTGTCGAAAATGTGCTTGCTCACTGGTCATAGTCATAGCCATTATCAAAATCCAACAATCTTAGTTTTATTTTTTACACTTTCACATGCGGTTTAAACTGTGAAAAGCGTCTTACAAATGCACTGAACTTGAACTTAATTTCCTAGGCATCTGTACTTTTGCTCAAGTTTGGTTTTCAGGTACTTATTACACCTCTGATTGTTACATATCAAACCGATCTGTACAACTTCCAATGTCTGAATTCTACCTTGTTGATTTCTATCTGCGTCTCGCGTAGTTTCCTCTTGTATCTCTGCACGTCTCCTTTGAGCTGATGGTTGTGGTTTTGCAGGCTGCTGATTAAATGTCTCATCTCTCGGTTTATAGGGCCTTGGGAAAAATAAGAGAGGAAATTAACGGAGAGGTGGTCATAGAGATAGTGGCTTTGAAACAGTGACATATTCAAACAATTAGCGAAAAAAAGAACTTCA
>MU204446.1:22530701-22548981 GCA_017309775.1 Paedocypris sp. Pulau Singkep
AATTATCAGATAATTCATATAATCAGATTTATCTATATTTACAATAAAATAATAAATCTTTGGAAGGTCCGTATGTTAATTATCCATGAATTTCAAAAGCAAAAACCACCAACGACTTCTGACAATATATTCTGAACAATCACATAAAGTGTCAAAAATCTGAAAAAATAGCAAGCAAAGGGTCCCAGCATTGAATCCCGAATATTCCAGTTCCAAAACCAAAGACACTGAACGCAACCTGACCTCTAACACATACTGTATTACTCTTTGCTTTAATTTTAAATTAATGGAATGAAAAATAAAGTAAAATGTATGATGTAACTGTAATGTAAAATGTAATGTAATAGTAATGTTGTAAAGAAAAAAAAAATCACCATTAAACGTAATAAAAATAAACATACCAAAGTACAGTACTTGTAAAACAATGATTTGTTTGTAGGGGGGCTAATTATTTTGTCCTGTATATAATTTTAACTGTATATGTTTGCTGAGTGTCGTCATCTGCTTTGAAACCGCAGTAAACACACACACTAAAAATGAATAAAATCTTTTTTCCAAGTACTAAAATGTCTGAGTTGATGGCAGACTTACTTTACCGCTGTGTTTTATCACTCATTCTCTCTGTTTATTTTATGTTTTTTTAAACTCGACTGTGACCGTGGCCGTGCGTCCGGTGTCATCACGCCCACTGCCAAGCTCAGCGTTTCCCCTAACGCCCCAAAATACGACAGACGTAAAGCAAGATCATCATGCGTGCGGGTCCACACTCACAAGCTGACAGAGACCATTCGTCGGGGATCAGAGAATTTAGCAGAATTGTATAAATGCTGGATTAAGATCAGGAGGGGCGTAGAATCGAGATCGCAATCTTTAAACAATTAATTGTGTAGCTCTACTTCAATGTTTGGATTACTAAATGCAGAGAACTGTTAAGGTCTCCACCGAGATAAATTTAAGGGATTAATACAATACAAAGTTCCTCTACGTGAGCTAGTGAAAAGCCTAACCTGAGTCCAGCAGCGGTTGACAATAAGCAAGGTGGTGTCATCAGTGGCCTGTCGCTTCTCCAGCTTCTCAATCTTCTCTCTCAACTCATCCTCCAGAGCCTGTCTCTGCTCCAGGCGCTCACAAAGCTTCTTGTTCTTGAACTGAATGACCTTCATGTCCATCTCCTCCTGCACATTTGGGACCAAACAAGCAGAGCTATAACACAAGACCGGGCTTCATGACATAGCAGATGTGCAAAACAAACCGTGGAAGAAACTCCTCCAATGCGAATGGGCTCAATGAGAGTGGTGGTGGTCTTCTCCTCTTTCTTCATCTTTTTTTCTGGAGGGCACGGGGGGCTATCCCCTCCTGAGGGACGCTTCCCACCCCCAACACCAGACATGTTTCCCTGAAAAATACACAGACCATTAGAGACAAATTTGATTTACCAGTCTAGGGCACCGACCAAGGAGTAAAGAAATGGCAACGTATATGTAATTTCAACATGTTTTTATTACAGTAAAAATATAATTTTAATAAACCTTATGAAAAAACACCGTTTTTCTAATCTGCTATTCATTTCAAACCATTTTACCCCAGTCAATGTAAACAAACATTCAAGTCAGCATGCAGACACCAAAATAATACATTTGAAACTATAATCGCATTTTTATCGTAGTTTATCATGCTTTACTAGCATTCTAAATGCTGATTATTTATTACGATTTTTTGTTTATTACAAATACTTGTAATAATATATATTAGACGTATTTGACAAATCCATCAAATTTTACATCAAAAACAAAAATAATTTCCATGGTGAGTTAAACTGTTTTAACATTTTAAAGCAAACAAATAAGCTCAATAAATGTGATTGTTTTACGTTCATTTTAAATGTCTGGAATCAATTTAGCTTTCCGTGTTAGCTAACGGCTAACCAACAAGCTAATCCTTGTGTGATCTGGTGAAAAAAAGTTACGTATTGTTTTATATGTTGTACATCGCTCAACAACGTTATAACTCAGTCCTAAACTCCACAACGCAAGTAAGAATACATAAATAATACTAGTGTATTTCTGTACACAGAAACAAACCTCGGTCCGAATCGGAAATGAGGAAGAACGACAATTACGTAAAGCTTGACACACGAGAGCACAACTTCGCCTATCAAAATAAAAGTTAGCCCAACATAGCAATAAATCGTTATCCTTATAATTACAAATAACTAAACTTGGATAATTTCATACCTTCTTGGGCATGTTGCTGCCGTGTGTGAAATTAAGACATGTAATTTAAATTTACATCACTGGAAACTTTCGACATGGGTACGTGAAATTTCTACGTCACTTCCTCTTTATGGACGGCGGCTTCGATTTTAAAGAATTGTAGATCGACGCTATAACACTGTAACTTGCATAGTAATTATATTTAGTTGTTGTGTCACTATAAAAATAATGCTAATTCAATTACTTATGTGCATTTCCCCTGCATTACGTATTTATTTGTGGGGGGAGGAGTATCCGTTGCTAGGATACTTCTAAACGAAACGTTCCCTTCATTTGGATTTTGGAAAAGCTATCAAAACACACCTGCAAGTGGTTAAATGGAGCCTTGTGTAAACATTACGGTATTTTATTAATACTATTAAATACATGAAATATGTCTAACAAGTTATGTCAATGTTATGTCTAACATTTTAAAATACTCTTTCTAGGTGTCCCAGACTCCCAAAACCCAGATTCTGATATGGTAGGTCTAATCAAATTAGAACATTATTTAAACTATTAATTACAATGTTGTTTTGTTTGTGTGCAGGGCAGATCTGAAACACGGTGATATGGAAGAACTTGAGAAGACAGACTCCACACAGGAGATAGAAAGGTTTCCCTTTTTGATGTTCACAGCAAAGTTGTTGACAAAATGACACGTGGCCAAACATTCTTTCCCGCAGTGAAACTTCCTGTTCTGTCCCTCCAGGATTCTGTCCCGTTCGCTGGTCCCCGACGCCTCTGAGATGAAACAAAAGGTCCTGCTGGAAATGTACACAAATCTAGTGCTTTTCTGCAAGAAGCAGAAGCTCAGCAGAGAACAGACGTCTGTGGTGGTGTCTGTGCTGAAGAGGATCCATCAGTTTAACACCGGTGACTCATTAATGCAGATATCATGTGAAATATTCCATCAGATGATTTTATAATAAACCTTCCGTTTGACAGAAACGCCGCTTGATAACATGGACCAGTGCTTCACATACTGCAACGATCTCCTGCTTTGTCACTCGGTCAGGGTAAGAACACACACACACACACACACACACGCACGCACAAACGTATGGTTATTTGGTGCCGGTCCTGAATTATTTTCGGTTCTGTTCATCAGCGGCCGCCGTTCAGCATCCGCCTCTTCAGTTCAGACCAAGTGAAAGACATTTTGTTTTATATAACCAACACCTATATAAGACACTACTTCCTGTACAAACATGTCTTCGCAACAGAGGTATGGGATTAGTAAAGCTATCTGTCTCTTTACCTGACTATCCGTCCATCCTTATACTTCTGTCTGACCATCTATTCTTCTGTTTGTGTCTTTATATCTAACCATAAATGAATCCATTCCTATCTCTATCTGTCTATTCAGATAGAATCAATCTATCTAGAATTTTGTCCATCTGATCTACGTATCTATTCATTTATCTCTCACTCTCTGACACACATTTATAACGTGTTTAACTGGTGTTTTACACTTTTAAGGTCTGTCTGGAATTATCATTTACATATGTTGGTATACCTGAGGACCCTGACACAGACCAGACCCCTGAATCCGGTACGGTTAAAATCCCAACAAGACCACATTTATGTAAAATAAATATGTATGCATCTACTATACAAATTAATAATATTAAAAATATTTTTTTCCCATAAAATGTAGAACCTGAAGATGCAGAAAAGACAGAACTTGACGGAGATGTTATTCAAAGTTCTGAAGTAACTGAAACAGAGTCAGAACTTCCCAAAGGTATGAAGTACACACTTCAAAATAAAAGTCTTAAAGACATGATACATTTCAATGACAAAATATATTTACTTCAAAATGATAAGTGTTCAAGTGTACAAATATAAATGTTCGATACGCAATACACATTTCTTTAAAAGAATTTATTTTTAGAACATTAGTACATAAAAAAAAAAAACAGACACACGAATAAAACAAACACCAAAGCAATTACACATGCGTTAAATGTGATGCTTCATGATGCATGTAAAATAACCGTGTTCCTTTTTAACCCATAAGGTTCCGTTCCGAAGTCCGAGCTCAGGGCCATAGTGGAACAGGAAGTGAGGAACGAGGGGCTGCGCTTGACCGCACAGCTACAACAGCGTCTGCAGGAAAGTGCTGACCAGCTCAATAATGCCATGAGTAAACTGGAGAGTACCGTTCAAGTTAAGAAATAAAATGCACATTTTATATCAGTGTTTTGGAAAGAGCTTATTTTAAGGACCAAATGTATGATATAACTTTAATATGCTCATTATATATTAATCTTTAGAATGATTACAGTACTTGTAGTGACAAATCTAGTTGAACTATTTAAAACAAAATAAAAACAAACAAAATCACCAGACATTCTCTATATGTCGATAATAAAATATTTGCCATAAAACACATTCTAAAATGCACAGTAATTAGGTTAAATGAGGTCAGAAAACCCAAAAAGCACCAACCCTCTTTAAAATAAAAACATTCATAAATAATTCGGTCTTGTGCTCCTTTCAGTATTCCTCACGTCAAATATAAGACAAAAACTGGACCCATGGGAATGTGACCTTCAAGTCTCAAGATCTTCAAGGCCCAGAAGAACGATTTTGGCCGTGTTCTGGAACAGAGCAGCTCGGTTCTGTTGCTCTCCTTTCTTGACCCAATGTCCGTAAATCCGGAACGCGCAGCCATCGATGAGCTTGCGCACTCCTCGGATGGAATAGGGGTCTCTGGCCAGGAGCTCCCTTGTTAGTGGTCTGGCTCTGTAGTACTGACAGTGCATACGTATACAGCTCAGCACAGTCAGAATTAACACCTGGAAATCAGAGAGCATGAGTGACTTTTATTTTGTAATGCTTCATAAAAAAAGAAGGGATGAGAGAAGAGAACACACCCTAAATGTCTTCCTGGGACTGAAGAGTCGCACCTCGTCCTTTTGGTACTGACGGAAGAAAGGATGTGCTAAAGCTTGTTCAGCCGTGAGCCGAAGTGACGGCTCCACCACCAAAAGCCGAGAGATCTTGAGAAAGGATGAGAGTAAAACGAGCATTAAAAATAAGATACCAGGAAGCGATTTTTATATTCAAGAGGACGTTAAGATCTTTTCCAAGACAGGAAGTTTGCAGATCCTTTAATTTTGGACGATAAGACACGATTAAAATTGACAGTACGACAAATAAAAATAAATAAATAATATCAAATCTAAATTTATTGCAACAACTAGAAATGCAAATTAAGTCCATGCTGTAATACAAAATCTAATGATATAGATTTATATTTAAAAGTGGATTTTACATTTTATAGATACAACTTATTGCTCCTTACAATACAGGTAAAATAAACTACTACAGCACTTAAATAAGTTTTAAAAATGGAAGAAAGAAAAGAAACTGACAAAATATAAAAATAAATGCTAAGACAATTATTATTCAATTATGTTTGAATATTCTAATATCTACATATTGATATTAATATTTAATTTATCCATATTAAATAAAAAAATATTATTGCAATCCCTGAATAAAATTAAAGCTCCCAAGACGTTTTAAGTTTTTAATCAGTATATTTAAAATGTAAGCATTAAGAATTTTTCCAGAACTTTCTCTTTATTCTCCAGAATTGCATTACCCTATTTTCTGGACTATAAGGCATTTAAATTTGACAATAACAAATCTGAAGGCAAAAAAAAGTAAATAAATTTAAAAAAAAAAAAAGTGTGTTTTATATGTGGAACAAATATAATAAAATAGACATTAATTATTGATGCGCTTTATAATGAGCTGCACACAGCCTGAAAATTCTGATACTTTAATTTAGCTGGAGCTGTTATCCGTTTTAATCCAAAGCGACTTGCAGAATGAGCAGATCTGTTATGGGATCTACTAGTCTGGGATTTGAACCTGCAACCTTCAAGTCCAACTATCTAACCACTAAACCTCACCAAGTCTTTCACGGTGTCGGATCGGTCGTCCCACTCCGGTGAACTGAACTGGTACCGGCCTTCCATTATCATCCTCAGCATCAACATCTGCTTGCGGTGCCAGAAGGGCGGCGACCCAGCAAGAAGCGTGAACAGGATCACGCCACAAGCCCACCTGTGGGGAAACCAGAAGCACTTCACACCCCACCGTGAACACCTCAGATGCCCAGAAATGAAGCTCTACTCACAGGTCAACCTCCTTCCCATATGCCTCGTGTAGCTCATCCATGGAACATTTTAGGATCTCGGGTGCCAGATACCCTGGAGTTCCACAGAGCTCTGAAAAGAGCAAACACAATGGTTGGCACGGATACAAATCACCAGTTTCCTTTGGTGCGCAGAAGCTTGTCTTAAGGTGTTGGTTTTCATACCTCGCAGCCTCTGATCTCGCTCCAGCTGAACGGAAAAGCCAAAGTCGGAAAGTTTAATGTGTCCTTGGTCATCGAGGAGGATGTTTTCTGGTTTGAGGTCTCTGTGGACTATATTTACGGAATGGAGATACTGCACGGCCTCCAGAAGAGCTCGCATCATGCTCCTAAAAATGACAATTGTCTCAGTGGCTACAGGAAAAATACTCTTTGTGCTTAGTAAAAGAAAACTCCACACATACCTGGTTTCTTTTTCACTGAGAGTGACTTTTTCTGTCAAGTAGTCAAATAATTCTCCTCTTTTCATGCTGTTGGAACAATGTATTTTTTTTAAGAATGAGAGTTTTACGGATGACAAAAAACATTTTTGTTTATGTAGAATATGTATAATGTATAATGCAGAAGTTTTGTAGTCGTTTTAAGTTAACCTTAAAAGCAAATAAAAATAAATCACAAAACTAACTAGATTTTCTAAACTTTAAAGAAGTTTGTTGGGAAAGCTAGTGACACTAGTCTAAAATCACATGTCCTAAAGGAGGACTAGTTTTTCTAAGTTTACAATGTATAAAACATTTATGAAAGATAAAAGTTGAAACAAGGAAATGCAAAAAAAATGTTTATAAAGTTGATGAGGGCTCCGAAAGAATCTATTAAAACTAATGGAGACAGAGAAAATAAACCTCAAACTAAAAGTGTGGTAAAAAGTATAATAGATATGAAGAAGCTGATATCAGTGGACAAAGATAAAAGTCTCTTGTCTCAGTTAAAGTTGAAACAACACGTCTGCAATGAATGATGAGAAGACATTGTGTAGGGGGAACGAAAGTCAGTGGGGAAAAAACGATTAAGAAAATGTATCAAAGCTGAAAAGATGAAACTTTGAAGACAGTATATAAAACAGATGGAAAAAAAATAATTTGGGGAAGAAACTAAATAATAATAATGGGGGGAAAAAGTACAAGAAAAGAAAAAAATTATGACGAGGATGTTAAGAAGTTAAACAGTGATTCGCCAACAAACCAACAAACAGCATGATAATAAAAACAAAGCAGTATGATAAAAAAAAACTCAAATGAATTAATAAAATAGTAAAAGTAAAACAAAAAATCTATACTTACAGGTCAAAGACCAAAAATATGAAAGCCGTTGACTCGTAAGAATCAATAAGCGTGACTGCGGGAAAAAGGTCAGAGTCAGTGACCACCGCAAACGCCAAATCTGTCAATCCAGTGACATGCCAGTAATAACAGCGAGACTCACTGATGGAGGGGTGTCCCTTCACCACCGTCAGAACGTGGATCTCCTTCAGTGTGGAGCTCTTCACCTCCTGTAACTGCTGCTCCGTCATCTTCTCTGCTGTGATCTCAATGATCTTCACCGCAAACTCCTGTCCCGTGTGTTTGTGGACACATCTGCGGACCACGCTGCTCACACCTCTGCCAACACCACAAATAATTCTAAACGTGTTATGATTTAAGCAAATTTTGTTTGAATAATATACACGTACCTATTAGTTTTAATTACATTTAGTATATAGTATAATATATTATAGTGTATTTGGTATTTCAGAAGTGTTTACAGAAATGCCTCGTGGCTTTATTTAGTTTAAGATTTCAAAAGTCTTAACTTTACCTATTAAAGCATTAGATAGTTATACCACCCACCCCCAATTAATACAATATATAAAAGGATCTTTTTTTGTTTTAATTTATTGTAATTAAATGTACAACTTTTTTTTTATTTGTTTACTCAGATGGCAGCTATATAAAAATCTTTAAATCCATAAGCAAAAAAATATATACTCTATTACATTAATACCCACCTTCCAATTACTTCTTTGGGATCATACTTCTGATAAAACTCTTTTGCACCGACCCAGTCGGGCAGGTCATCGCCAAGAATAATATCACGAGTCATACTGGTCACCTAGAAGCAGAGATATTTGCATTAAAATTAATTTTCATAAATGTTTTACATTATTACATTTAGCAGATTATTTTTCATTATGCATTACAGTTTTACCGTCCCTGGGAATCTAACCCATAACCCTTTATGTCCTCAAAAACATTATCTTAACAGTCAACATACCTTAAAAAAACATAATATTGTATAACACATATTTAAATTTTATGCATTCAGCAGACACTTATCCCAACTGACTTCCTGTTTAATCAAATAAAGCAACTACATGCTCTTGGGGAATCAAACCCACAATCTATATTATTGATCAAGCTAAGTAAAGGCAAATTCACATATCCGGGATGAATTTTAACATTCTTTAAAATAAATTCAACACTTAATTTGACATGGTTTCTACCTGGGACTGGGAATATTTGAGGCAGTTCTTAGTCTAGAGACTTGTTGTAAACTCACTAATGTGTAGAACAGAAATAACCATATAACTCTGGTGCAAAGGCTACGAACGTGTGCACGTGCACGTAAATATATGTGTGTGTGTGTGCGTGTGTGTGTGTGTGTGTGTGTGTGTGTGTGTGTGTGTGTGTGTGTGTGTGTGTGTGGAATGTACTTCTGCACACAAATCATTATTAAAGCAAACTACAAATGACAATAAATGATAAACGATACAAATGATAAACGATAATGATACGAATTGAGATTTATTGTAACACATTCATTAAAACACGTAATAATAATTATAACCCTCACGTTTAATTTAAACAATTACACATTACGTGTAATCCCCAGCCAGCCGTAAAGCCTAATAAAAAATGGCGAAATCTTAAACTGCGTGGAGATCGAGCTTTAGGGAAAAGAACAAACAGTCCTGCGTTCCGAGAAACACGGCACCGATCAATGACCTCAGCCGCTTCTTGTCAACACCCAGGAAAAACAGAGTGCTGTACTCACAACCGATCAGACGAAGCTCACAAACATCCCCTGCCTGACTTCAGCTGTCCGGCTGAAAACACTCATCTGACGCCCGCGAAAATACCGCCATATTCCTGGAGAAACTTTCAGGGCTGCTTTGCAATGTCAACAACGCCGAACGCCGCACGTCTCTTCCTCGCAGTGACTTGAGCTACACTGCAGTCGCTTTTACCGCCGACAACTGGACGGAGCGTGTAACTGCAACAAAGGTTAGTGCCCCGCCCCCGCGGCGCCCTGACTAAAACGAACGAATTCTTATTGGTTTCTGGGAATTTAAGTTGCTCTTATTGGCTGTCGAGTCACAATTCTGCTTCATCCATGTTGCCATGGTCACAACGGCCAAGTTACGGAGAGGACGTTTAATTCGTTTAATTACAGGTCAAAACAGAAATCGCTTAAACTTAGAAATACGGCGCCACCTGATCCTAAAAACACGAAATAAACGGATACTGTAGATGATGTTGCACACACACACAACACAAATATTTGCATGCAACCTCATGTGCAAATTCAAATCTACTTGTTGAGATGCGTTGAAGCGGATAAGTAACCGTCAGAAAAAAAGATAGTTGGTTTTTTACCGGTTAATATCCGCGCAGATTTCACACCGGAAGTCGCCGCTTTGTCAACCTCCAGTACGGAAGTGGGTGTGAATAGCAGGCACCAGCATCACAGCACACTGTAAATAATCACTGCAGTCGATTCATTTGGGATTTTAGTACATGCAAATCAGCGTGATTCCGTCTCTGTGTCTGCGAGATACACGTGAGTAGCCCCGTTTCTGTGACGCGCGAGCATCGTTTCGATGATGGCAAATTGCTGCGAGTAATAAACGGGATGCGGCAAAGGATGCGAGATGTTTCACTACAATAGTCGTGATTGATGGTGGTGTTGGAAAATGGCAGGGAAAATGTCATTTCCTCCTGTGTTATTCATTGCATCTTTTTAGCAGGCGATGCATGCTTGTGTATTTCTTCGCGCGCGTGGCCTTTGCAATAACAGTTGTAACGCTCATCGGTCACAGCCGCATCACCTTCCAACAGCGGTTCAGCCTGACATGACAACATATGTTTTTTTTTTAATTCAAGTACTTGTATACATTTGCAGCCGTCAAGCGCTCCTGCTAATATGAGCCAAACGTCTGAGACTTCAGCCGACGCCGCTGTGACGGAAGGTCTGGAGCTTATTTTCTGTCAGACATGTGCAAACTGTCCAGTAAAAACACACCAACATTTCTGCCTGTGTGTGTGTGTGTGTGTGTGTGTGTGTGTGTGTGTGTGTCAGTCAGTCTGTCTGAATGTGTGCGCGCCCATATAAACGGCCATAAATAAATTCCTGCATAAGGTGTGTGCGTGTGTGCGCGCGCATACACCGAACACCTTTGCATATGTGTGTGTGTATGAATACACATTTATAAAAATGTTATGTCTGTGAACCCAATTCATTAAACGTGTGTGCAGTAATATAATACTACACATATAATGTGTGTTTGTGTGAGTATGTGTACATACACATCTATGCAAACAATGTGTATATATGTATGCGTACACCTTTACATTTACATTTAAAAAGTAAAAAAATGTAAAAAAAAGTGTGTTCACTTATTGTTTGTGTGTGTGTGTGTGTGTGTGTGTGTGTGTGTGTGAGCTCACCATTACACGACATGTGTGTGTTGTACTGTTTTCTCAAAAAAAATGTTTTATTCTGAAAGTAAGTCCAAGACAGGAGTACTAGTCGTGCATAAATTAATCATTAATTCAAATTAAAATATTTAGAGGATTATATTGAGAATGTAATCATTTTCAAATAGTTCTGAGGAAGATATTGTGCTGCTGCTACTGTAACTGTGTGTGTAATATTTAAAAAAAATAACATGTGTTTTTTCCACCAATAGTTATTATTTTATCCTTATTCATCATTCCAGCAGAACCAGCTCCAGTTACCCAAACCGAGACCAAACCACCAACAGCAGGCAAGAAGCAAAACAAAAAGAAAGTGGAAGAAGTGGTGGAGGAGGAAGAGGAAGAGTATGTTGTAGAGAAGGTCCTGGACCGGCGCGTGGTGAAGGGAAGAGTGGAGTATCTCCTCAAGTGGAAAGGCTTTTCTGAGTGCGTGACACACACTCGGTTAGAAGGTTCTGTCCCAACTGTTCCTAATCTGAATTTGATCTGTGTCTTCAGTGAGGACAACACATGGGAACCAGAGGACAATCTAGACTGTCCCGACCTGATAGCGGAGTACCTTCAGTCGCAGAAGACCGCCGAATCTGGAGGCAAGAGGCGAGCAGAGACGGATGCAGACGGAAAGGAGACTAAAAAGCGCAAAGACGAGGTGGGTGCTTCCAAGATCTCAGGTTTTGAGAAGAGAACATCATTCCATTTCAATAAGCCGGTCAGGAAGTGTCTTTAAAAAAAAACTAGAAGACCAAAAGACGTTGAATGGGCTAAACAGTGTCTTACATGCCGTCTCTCTTAATTTAGCCTGAGAAACTCAGAGGTTTTGCACGTGGTTTGGATCCTGAGAGGATTATTGGTGCTACAAACTCAAGTGGAGAACTCATGTTCCTCATGAAATGGTTTGTATGGAAATTGTTACCTGTAAAATAAACAAGTATATCACCAGAAGGACATTTCCTGAGCAGCGTTATGGGAGACGAAGAGCAAATGCTCTCTGTCTCTCTCGTTTTTTTTTAATACAGTACTGTATATATTTGCAATAAATGTTGCCGTTTCATACAGTAAAGTATGGGACTTAATTTGAAAAGTTTTCTCCCGAGCATTAAAATTAACTAAAACATGATATAGCCAGATTGACAATTTAGCTGGTAGCTACCATACAACATTTTGTGATGATATTGGTGAGTCTCACAAACATTTTATACACACTCACAAACATGTAAACGTGTATGCATATATTAGGCATTATATATGTTTAAATTCCGCACATTAAAAAAAATGATTGCGTTAATCTATTCTCATAATCGGATGAAAATTATCATCAAACAACAATGACGATTTACCACATTTATATTTCATTGTAGTTGTACACGCTAAGTTTACCTGTCTACTCTGTGTACACACACAATTTTATATTACACGTTTTTGTGTTTACGGAAAGAAAATGCATTTAAAAATATAGCATATTGGGTTTAACCTTTATGTGTAAAGTTTTGCTACTATTGATGTAGTGATCCTGTGATATACAATTATTTAAGACAATCTAAAAAACGTAATTTTGAACTCAATTTGAATCATCAGCCAATCAGAATAAATATAAGGAAAGTTGCGTGATGTCATGAGCTAAATAAGCTGTTGAAGAATGGTGTACTTTCCCGTACATTGCATGTGATTTTCTGTAGATGTGAATGTGATTTATGACGTGAGCATTTTCATTTTCACTCTATACACTATTAATTTATAAATGTTTAATACATTTTGTATTTTATTTACATTAAATCATTACGTACATCTAAATTTTTCAAAAAAGATTGCAGAAAACAGGTAAATGTCCAGAAAATGTTATTCTCGTCTTGACTCAAATCTGATTTTAAAAATGTTATTTGTGTGGAATGTAATTCTTTAAAATACCATTTCTATCACCTATCATATCTATCACCTATCATCATCCTGTTGGTAAATTCTGTTGTGCCATTCATAAAATCATACTGTAATGAATTTGATTTGCATCAACATATTTTTTATGCACTTTATGGTTAATTTGTAGTTGCAAGTATGCATTTGATTATTTGAAAAATAAATTAATCCCGAAAAAATTCTATAGCACAACAAGGTTTAGTTCTCCTTAATTTCTACACAAAAATCTAAATTTTGTAGATTTACAAAAACCTACAAAAAAGTAAAAACATAAAATAAAAAAAAAACATGTTTATTTTATGTCACAGGAAAAGCTCTGATGAAGCTGATCTGGTTCCAGCCAAGGAGGCGAATGTAAAGTGTCCACAAGTAGTCATCTCTTTTTACGAGGAACGCCTCACCTGGCATTCATACCCCACGGAGGAGGAGGAGAAGGAGAAGGAGAAGAAGGAGAAGGAGAAGGAAAAGGAGGAGAAAAACTAAACCATTATGCTGTACGGGATTTTGTTTCTAGGAAGAGATCGCAGAGGAAACCTGCTGCCCGTTAACATGTTTCTTAAAAAACTAAAACAAAAAAAAAAAAAACCTGAATATTTACAGCTAAGAAGACCTGTATGAACTGTAATCTACATAGGTTTTAGCGTACTGTATTTTATTTAGGCGGTTTTGCTGTAGTTTAGGACAGTTGAATGGGGTTTAACACGCTTCCTCTTTTCAATCTGGGAGATTATTCACATCACTTCATGTATTAATCCATATTTTACCGTGAATCATTCGTTCTTGTAAATGTCTCGAAAGCATCATGTAGATTAGGGTCCAGTCAGACTTTACATTGCCGTAAAATACAATGACACTATTTGTGCTCGATAACCAATACGCCGTAGATTAAACCAGATTGGGAATTGTCCTAGATTATCATCAGATTAGAAACTGATAATATAAAACCTGCCTTAAAAAAAATGTATACATTGATTTATCAATGAACTCGCACTATGATAATGAATCCAAAAATTATAGATTGTGGTCAAATCTGAAGCCTTGTTTAAAGTGTAGAACTGGCTTTATTGTGTTATAAAGGCCGTCGCGTCAGTATTTTTTTGCCTACACTCTCGCGTTTGTGATGTTGAACGTCGCACTGGATTCGTCTTTTTCATTTCCTGGAGGTGTTTGTAAATATATTTGTCATGTTCTCACGCATCAGTATTGCTGTATTTAGTTAGATGTGTTACCAAATTACTTTTATACGTCGATTTGTTGCTGTCTGAATAAAACCACGTTAGCTCTTGTGAATATAATGTGTTCTGTTTGGAGCTTCAAATAAAACTTGCAGGCTTAATTATGTTGTTCTGCATATGAATGAAATTGTCAATTAAAAACTTAAAAAAAAACATTTTTGAAATTGTGTCATAAATAATAGAAACCATTAGTGTACTTTTATATAATACTTAATATAATATTAATATGTAATATACTAACTCTACACCTAATACAGTATGTATAATGCTTAATATTATGGGAATAATACTGTAAAAATTAATAGAACGCCAGCTTTTGCAGAACACCTGCAATAATAGACACCCCCCCCCCACCCCCGGTTTTTATACACAGACACACACATATTTATTTAATATTAATATTAAAAATGTATATAAAAATTAAAAAATATATATTTTTTTATTGATATAATTATGCACTAGAGACTATTACAAAAAACTTATGATAAATTGTGTCTTTATGCATTTAAAACATGATTTTATAATTGATTTTATGCTTTACAAGAAATTCATAAAGTTGATCATCTTATACTGTATTTTTATATACTTTATATATTTTATATATATTTAAAAAAAAATCACTCACGAAATTAAACATAAGATTTATTACTTCATAAAAGAACAATTCCAGATTGCCAGCAAATCTCTCAACAAACATACAGAAATATTCCCAACAGGCAAAATCCAAAGAAAGTGCAAAACGGCCCGGCAAAGCCAAGCGATAAGATCAAGAGACGAACAGAACATAAACATATTAACAAAGACAAACAAGAAAAACAGTGCTTCATGACGAGTAGTAAGGACGCTGAATCGGGGACTCAAGGTTCTACCGAATCACTCGTTTTTTTTTTTTGACTCGCTTTCTCTACTCCAGCTACACGACGTATTTGCCACCATGAACACAAAAAAAGAAAATGTTCTTGCATATTTACGTTGCACCAAATCAGACACGGTCGTGTAGAACTATCGCTTCGGACAACGCAGGAAATGACAACATTCACGTCACTGTAATTTTTACGCAGTTCTTCCGTCGTAAATCGGGTGAATGAAGGTTTAATCTCAGGCTGTAGTACATGATTGATTATTGGCACAAGCGTACGCGCTTACATTTACCGGACTACTGCAGTCAAACCTAGTGTTGTGCTGAAATCCTTTAAAAACCTGCCTGACGAGAAGCCGCATTATCCTGCTCTTCAATATTCCATTCGGTGGATTTTCCAAGTAAAACAGGAAGGTCGTTGTCTTCAAACCGAGGAAAAGCTCCAGGAACCGCCGTGTCTGAATCTGTCCTGCAACTAACATCCGCACGTCTTCCCGAGTCGGTGTGTGTGCGATGGCTGTTAAAGTGTTTATGCGCTTTGAATAACATCAAAAGCTGAGGGGGAAAAATAAAGCCTTTCTTCCGGAGAAGAGAGGAAAAGCTAGAGATCATCAGCTTCAAGGCAGAATACAGTGTGGGCAAACAGTGCTAAATGGGATCCGGTTTAGTTTAGCTTCTTTTTTTTTTTTCTCGTATATATACGTTAATGCAGTGTGTAAGTCATCCTCCATCAGTTGTTTCCGTCCGACAATAAAAATCCACTTTCTGTCCCTCAGCAAATGAGACGTTTCACTCCTTTTTTGTTTGTTCTTCTCTGAGATGAACGGAAACCTAGAGTTGATGATATGATTCGCTATAGGTACAAGAGAAGCACATGTCTGGGATTTCTCTTCTTCTCCGTATGTCTTTGCCGTTTTATCAAGGGCTCTTCCACAATCCCAAAACCCAAGAGCAGGCTGCTTTCCATCCGTCTTCCTCACTAAATGAGTAGAAAATCCGTTCGTTAATGCAACTCTGCAGCTCTCGGAACCAAAAAGGAACAATGAGAACCCAAAGGAAGCGCAATCCATGACGCCGTTTGCTTCTCCTCGCAAAAAAAAGGAGCCGTTTACCTCTTCAAATACTTTTTTATGGTAGTGCCTTTGCAAAACGTTAAAAATAATTGAAAAAAATGAACGTTGATCGGTTCAAGCTCCTCACTTCTTTTTGTCCTTCTGCTTCTTGTCGGGCTTGTGGCTTTGTTCTGTGGTCAGGCTGCGAGGCGTGAGGAAAAAGCTGCCATCGGGGCCGAACTCCAGGCAGTAGTCGCTAGCGGAGTAGGTTCGGCCTTCTTCATCCCGAAGCTGCGCAAACATGTCCTGGGAAAGACTCTGGAGCTTCTGGTTCATCTGGCGGATGCATTTATTCAGCTCCATTTTCTCCTTGATCAGCCGAGCTTTATCGCTCCTCAGATCCTTCACGCCCTGCTCCAGGTTGAGAATGGTGTCCAGCTTGCGTTTGCGGCAGTTCTGGGCGGCCATCTTGTTTTTGCCGCGGCGGCGGATGTCGCGGATGAGCGAGAGCTGGTCCTCGTTGAGATGATGCTTGGCCAGGAGCTCGTTGAACTCCTCGACGGGGAGGTTGATGATCTTCTCGTTGGTGAAGGGGATGTCCATGGCTCGCGCCCTGCGCTCGTCGCGACTGGACTGTCGATCTAAATAGTCTTGTGGAGACTGGAACTTGGCCGGCAGCACTTTGTCTTTGCCTTTTTTGTTGGGCGAGGCAGACAGCGGGGAATGCTGGGAGAAGGGCGACGCCAGCGGCAGATTGTAGGTGTGATTGTGATGGACACCTTCTAGCTGAGGCAGGCCGTGGAACTGAGACGGATCTTTGTAGCTCATGCGGCAGAGCTTGCTGTACTCCGGCTGGTGTCCTCCCACCGCACCTTCCTCTGCTTCCTGCGTGGCCGTCTCCGAGTCGGTGCTGTAGCCCACGGCTCCTTCTTCAGAGAAGGTAGCGGAGGTGGATGAAGAGGACGCGGTGGATGAACAGGACGTCTCCGAGTTGCTGGGAGAAGCCGGGCTGTGGCTGGAGTCCAGGGAAAGGCCCGAGTCGGACTCCAGCTCGTCCTCGAGGCGTGAGGCCTGGTCTTGGCTGAAGCCTTCTTCCATGGCTAGGTCCAGGAAGCTGATTTCGTCCAGCATGCACTCCTCCAGCAGGCTGGAGAACGGGTCTGGTTGGCCTGGAGTGCTGGTCATGTTGGTTGTAGTGTTTACCGGAGGAGGGAGAAAAAGTCCAGTCAAGTTAGTAGCTCCGAAAGTGGAGTTGATGTTGGAGGAGTTGCTGGTGGAGACCCTGACTATGGTGGGTTGCTGGATTGTGGTGGAATCCAAAGTGGAGGTGAAGAGCGTGGGGAAGTCCTGGCTGCAGCTGGGGAGTGAAGCCTGGTGGAGACTGACATCCTGGTTTATCAGGGTGGATTGTGAGCCGCTGAAACGTGCTATAGTGGGTTCTGTGGAGTTGTCGCTACTGGTACTGGTGTTGCTCATGGTGGCGTCCACTGTGGAATTGTTCACCTCCATATCCTAATAAGATTAGAAAATCAATAAAAGTGCACTAAGACCAATGCTGTAGATTTTAATCTAACTATATAATTCTTTAGTTTAACTATACAGTGGTACACCGACATATGAATGTCCTAGATAACAAAAATCCCGAACAACGAAATGCATTGCCGCAAAAATGTCAGAGTTCCAAAATATTTTTGCTATACAAAAGGATCTAGCGTTTTCTTACCGCTAGCATGCATTGAGATGTTCTGACGTGTATAACAGAGAAAGAAAAAAAAGCGTGTATTCTACCAGAATGGAGATAATTTATTTTCCAAAATTTGGTCTAATCTTTAGAGAAAGGCTAAAATTTTAAAATCTCTTTTAGTCCTTTGGGTATTGAACTTGGTATTGAATACCTGTAGAAATTATGTTGTTGGTAAAAATGTATTTATTGTAAGACACAATAAATGTTTACAAATGGTTACAAAATGTTCTAATTCTAAAATAAACTGATTTCTCCTCAAAAACTATTTTTTCTGGAGAAGAAAAAAAAAAAAAAAAAAAAAAAAAAAAAAAAAAAAAAAA
>MU204446.1:22549081-22582454 GCA_017309775.1 Paedocypris sp. Pulau Singkep
AAAAAAAAAAAAAAAAAAAAAAAAAAAAAAAAAAATCACAAAAATATTGATACTGTAGGGACTGATTTATTACTCAATTTGGAAAAAGCAAGTGAACAAACCTGCAGTTCCATTATGGACATTATGTCCTGCCACTGCTGCTCCAGGTCTAGTGGTGTGTCAGTCTGAGACAATGGCGTTTGTACGGAGACCCCCTGTGACGTGGACGGGGTCTCCTGGGTTGAGGCGCTCAGTTGTGAGGTGGAACCAGTTGTTTGGAACTAAAATGTAGAAAACAACACAAAACAACTAAATACAAAAGCAAATATAATGCAGCATGAGCGCTCGAGTCTCTACCTCCGTCTCTTCTCCAAAAGGGAACGTGGCTTCCAGAAGCCTCAGACATTCCTGAAGAGATAGTGAAGTCTGTGCACAGAGGCTGGTGATCTACAAGAACAGAACAGCAGAAGTACACATCAACACAAGCTCAACAAGAATAAATATACAACATAATCCAGCAGTTAACAAAGCCTGGCACTGCCTTCTAAACCTTCCTGTGATTCTAAAGCACATACCTTCTCAGGTATGTTCTCTCCTGTCTCTCCATCAACAGGAGTTTGGGTCTGCTCTCCATTTCTCCAGTTTTCCTCTCTTCCACCTGCCTCCTCGTTCTCTTCATTTGGTTTCTCAGCCTCACTCTCCTTCTGACGACTGCTATAGTTAAACACATCTCGACCAGCACCGAGGTCGATATCCTGTCTCCAAAGGATGTCTATGAGGTCAATGTCCTAGGAATATAGTCATCAAAGTGGAGGTTCAAACACATGTGCAAACCAAACTACACAGGGTTATTAAAATACAAAGTTTGATATGCTGGTTACTCCCTACATGACAAATCTACACTGTTTCTAAGATCAGTGATGCCCAACCTGCGGCCCGTGGGCCTTTCCCGGCCCGTGAAAAACCAGCTCTTTTATTCATAAGTTAACATATTTAGTGATTTAATGTGGTTTTATGTCTCTATGCTGATATTAGAATAACTTTCAATTACAGACCTCATTTACAGAAACATTCTGCTTTCTAGACCTTTATGCTGAACGGTCACTCGTGAATTCAGTTCACAAAAAATACTTGAATATTACAGTTTTGCGATGGTTTGCGATGAAGAGCAAAACATGACAGACCATCATGTTCGTTCTGTGCCGACCATCAAATGTGACAAATCTTGAAAACCAAATGCATACGGACCAGCACATAATATTGAGTCAGCCAATTTTTTATTATGCATTTATTTTCTCTTGTTTTGCCAACTACTTTAATTTTACGTTTCCAATATTTAATTTTTTGTATATGTTGTGGGTTGCAAAATTTACAGCAAAGTCAAGTTTGGCCGCCACTTCTTAAAAGGTTGGGCTCCACTAAACTAGAAAGATCTAAAAGAATCAAAGTCCGAATAATAATAAATCAAAGTCCCCGAATGTCCCAATAATAACAACTCCAATAGTAATAATAATAATAATAATAATAATAATAATAATAATGAGTATTTGTAAGGCGCTTTTCACAGTTTTAACTGTCTCAAAGCACACAACTGTCTCAAAGCACACAAACTGTCTCAATGCGCACAAAATAGTCCAATAGTCCAGGAACGCAATCCTTAACTAAGTCTACAAGAAAGTTATTCAAATCTACTGATGTAATAATACCTTCACAACTATCTCAATCCATCTTTTCAAAATATGACTATATTTTTCAGACTATAAGTGGCATTAAAGAAGATCAGATTAGGATTTAAATTATTTATTAAAAGTGTGCCTTATAGTCAGAAAAATACAACAACACTATTTCCCGGGGAAAGCGAAAGACTGTAACTATTGTTGTCCAGTCACTATAGCAGTTGCCACAACTTCCAGTAAAAACACAGCCCTCCACACACTCGGTTTAATCTAATAACCACAGGTAATTGCATCAGTCACACTGCCCTTCTATTTTTAGAAACCAGAATTGAACCAGTGTCAATCTAATTACAGAAGGTTAAGTGAAGCGGTACTGTACCTCTTTGGAAAGGTCCTCGCCGCTTTCCCGCTCCCCTTGCTCCTGATGGTCCTCAGGGGCCACGGCTCCAAGACTGTCCTCCCCGCTGAGGCTGTAAGTGGTCTCAGAGGGACCGTCAGTCCCTCTCATGGCCGATGCTTCCGAGGTGTTTACGTCCTCCAGGCTGCCCCCATTGTCCAGGGCAATGCTGGAGCCAGACTGGCCGGTTGCTGAAACCACAGTCTCTGGGTCACGATGCACCAACCAGGCGCTCAGCTCGGTGCTGGGGACTTGCAGATGATCCAGGGAGCGTACCTGGTTTAAAAGCCGACGAGTGGCAAAAAAGTGGTCCAGGTCCACGCTTTTTGGGTGGATGCCATAGCCGTCCAGGGTGTTACGGAGATTGTGGAACTGAGTCTGGGTGTAGGCCGAGCTGGGACCCAGTATGATCTCACGTAGTGGAGGGAGCTGATTGTTTAAGTACGTGTCCAAGTCCACCCGTACCCCAAGCAGACTCAGGAGGATAGTGAACTGAATGAGACCCTCTGTGAAGTACTTTTTCAAGTAAAGCATTTCTTTGCAAAAGAACAAAAAGGGGAAAAAAGGCAAAAAAAAATAACAACGTAAAATCTACTAATAAATCAATGTCACAGTAAAGGACAATATTGTAGTCTGTTCAATTAGAAAACCCCAAAATAGAATCAACGGTGTTGTTGGGGAGGAAAAAGCAGTTTAGTTCCAGTTATGGGCGTCTTGAGTAAAATAAAATAAAAGAAAAACAACTGCAGCTCCCAAAGAAAAATATTTTCACTCAAAATAATGTCCGCCTTTCTGTGTATAAACACTACACGTCCAGTCTGCGGAGAAACAGAAAGACACACATTAGAATTATCCTGAAATAGTAATGACAATTAAATAAAAATAATTAACATGGTTGAAAAAGTGAGTTAATCGGAAATAAAAAGGCAAAATCTTAATTCTTTAAGAGATTATAACATATTATAATCTCAAAATCATGCAATACAAAAAAAAAAGACCCAACAAAGCTTATTATCACGAAATGTGAACAATTCGATGTGAAATTCCATTTACAACCATGTATTGACCTCCGACCACCTACACCCACCCACACCCATATCAACGCCAAGCCATATTCATCTGACAAACGGAACTGCATATATCTTATAATTTCACCGCAAATGTAGTTCGTAGTTAAAACCAAAAATGATGTTTGTAAAATAACGAGGTTCATTTTAAGCACGTAAAAACTAATAAAAACTGAATTTACACGCAAAGCACTGCCAGCTTACACTTCCGCTTTCGGACACCAGTAAGTCGTTAGCAACAAGTGGCGCAGCGAGCGCTGATTGGCTAAGAAATCTGTCAGTCTTGTCTGGGGGATTTTTCAGCCAATAAGGTAATGAGCACTGACACGTTCCAGTGGGCCAACAAAATAACAAGTTTTACCAAAATACACAGATTGGCGTAAATGATGCACACAGCCACTCCAAAAATGAATCGCAAATAAACTAACTGTCCATGTGTTCGCGGCAGACACCGTGACAAGGTCTCGTTTGAACAGTTTCGAAAGCTAAAGCTGTTAGCTTGCTAGCATAGCGTGGAAATAGTATGTTTTCCTACTTACTCAGGAAGAGCCGACAGTCAAGTGACACAGAACGTCTCTGTACGCGAAACACTTTCATGGGTGACATACAACCAACTCCGTGCTTGCTTTATTAAAGGTCCACGCGTGTGTCATTTCCCCTTCGCGTTGAATGGCCCACCATGACTTGCAGAATTTCGTTTTGCCGACAACTTGCCTGTAACGGCGGGGCTAAAACGTGCTGCTACTGCGCACGCGTAGAATATTCTAGCGCAAGAACCCGTGAGGTCATTCATTAAAATTCATAATCACAAACTAATTTCACACATTATATTACAGATTATTCAGTTTTACATCTATACGCTTGTAAATAACTTGCAATTATTTTAGTGTGAAATGTTCCATACATCACCATTTTAACAGCGTTGTTTGTTAGATAATACGTATCGTCATATTAGACATGTTCTATTATTAATTATTTTGGTTGCCAACAATTAGCAATGATAGCGTTTTTATATTACCACACTTTCAACTTTTTCCAAGGTTTTAACCTCAACTAAACGTATATGATTTTAAACTTCATCATATGCTTGTTTACCATTATTATGTCTTGGTAAGGATGTACAGCCCATTAGAGTGATTAAAGGCAGAGAGGGAACGGTGCTAACAACCCAGGAGAGTGTCATGAGAAGATGGAAGGAGTATTTTGAGGAGCTGAATGAGGAAAATCACAGGAAAATGTGGGGAAGCAGGAAATAGTTGAGATTAGAATAGAATAGAATAGTTACAATGATATCAAGAACACTACTCCGTTTGGTGCAACATAAGGAAAAACACACAAAATAAAAATGTAAGAAAATGTGCATTGTGTAGATAAAATATAAATAATATATTTAATATAACGTATAAAAGATATAAAATGAGAGCAAAAAAGTGCATCAAACATTTTTAATAAAACAAATAATATGTTTCAAGCAGACATATTAACAATAAACAGAGTAAACAATCATCAGAGTTAACAGTAATATAGGAATGCAAACTTTGCTAATTGCATGAGGATGAGTAAGGATGGAAGGATGAGATGAGGAAGGCTCTGAAAATGATGAAGAGTGGAAAGACTGTTGGAGCCTGATGATGTATCTGTGGAGGTGTGGAAGTATTTAGGAGAGACAGCAGTGGAGTATTCAACCAGTTTGTTTGACAGGATTCTAGAGAGCGAGAAAATGCCTGAGGAATGGAGTAGAAGCGTTCTGGTGCCGATTTTTAACAACAAGGGTGACACACAGATCTGCTGCAACTACAGGGGAATTAAGCTGATGAGCCACACAATGAATATGTGGGAAAGAGTAGTAGGAGCTAAGGAAGGAGGTAGAGATTTGTGGACAGCAGTATGGTTTTATGCCCCGCAAGAGCACCACTGATGCCATTTTTGCTTTGGAGAATGTTGTCAAAGTACAGAGAGGGTCAGAAGGAGCTGCATTGTGTCTTTGTGGATTTAGAGAAGGCGTATGACAGGGTGCCGAGGAAGAAGCTGTGGTAATGTATGAAGCTGTCAGGAGTGGTGGAGAAGTACGTCAGAGTAGTCCAGGACATGTACGAGAGGAGTATGACAATGGTGAGGTTGTAGGCCAGATAGAAGAGTTCAGGGTGGAGGTGGGACTGCACCAAGGATCAGATTTGAGTCCCTTCTTGTTTGCTATGCTGATGGACAGGTTGACAGATGAGGTCAGACAGAAATCTCCCTGGACAATGTTTTTTGCAGATGACATTGTGATTTACAGTGAGAGTAGAGAGCAGGTGAGAACAGCTTTAGAGGTGAAGGTTTGCTCTGGAAAGAAGAGGCATGAAAGTCAGTCGTAGTAAGGCAGAATACATGCGTCTACACGAGTAGATGGGGGAGTAGTAGGGTGGAGGAGTGAAGTTACAGGGGGTGGAGGTAAAGAAGGTGCAGGAGTTTAGGTGAAGAGGCGAGTGCAGGCAAGATGGAGCGGGTAGAGGAAAGTGTCAGGAGTGACAGAAGAGTGTCAGCAAGACTCAAAGGAAAGGTGTACAAGACAGTGGTGAGGCCAGCTCTACTCTATGGGTTAGAGACGGTAGCAGTGAGATAGAGACATGAGGCAGAGATGGAGGCAGCAGAGATGGAGATGTTGAGGTTCTCCTTGGGATGACGAGGTTGGACAGAATAAGGAATGAGCACATTAAAGGAACAGCTCACGTTACCCGCGTTAGCAACAAAGTCAGAGAGGCCAGACTGAGATGGTTTGGACATGTGCAGAGGAGGGATAGTGAATATATCGGTAGAAGGGTGTTGGAGCTGCCAGGAAAAAGGGCAAAAGAACGACCAAGAAGGAGATATATGGATGTGCTAGGAGAGGACATGAGGTTGGCTGGGGTCAGGGTGGAAGATGGAAGATAGAATAAAGTGGAAAAGGAAGATTCACTGTGGTGACTCCTGATAAGAGAGCCAAAAGAGTAGTAGTAGTAGTAGTAGATTGGACAAGAAACGGAAATTAACCCAAAAGTAATCTTCACAATACTTTCTTGTTACGCAAACCCTTTAATGTTGGCTTTTTACATGATATAACAACTTAAAACATGTATTCTTTTTAAAATCACAATCGCACCACTAGGCGGCGTTAATTGATCATTCATGTATAGGTGGCGTAACTGAACGACCAAAGCATATCAAAAAGAAAAAAACCACCAAAGCACCATCAATTAAAAATGAATTTCGCAATTCCTGCAAGACTCTTCAGATGAAGTTTTTTTTATTTAGAAATATGTTTAACAACGACGCATCACATCAAAACTCCGTATTTTGCGTGTGTGCTTAAACTTTCCAATTTTGATCTGTAAGTCAAGACGTCAAACTCTCAGAATTCAAAGAATGGCTTTTTTTATATGTAAAAAAAACATGGAAATACTCCGCGTTATCGACCTATATCAGCAGCAACGCCAATTCATTCATTCATTTGAACGTATTTAAGATACTATTTGCAAATCAGACGGTTAATTAATGAATTTAATAAATATTACAAATACCGTTAGACGCGTGTATTGGAACGTATACCGGTAATAATAAGAGGGCATATGTGATTGCCCATAGAAAGAGATACTGGGATGTCCCTTTTTTCGGTTGATTATAACATGTGACATTCAACGTTATGCAAAAAAAAAGTTTCAACGAAAACACGTTGTTGACGCCTCAGGGGCCGTTTCGTAAACGGCGTGACGAATCACACTTTCTTAATCGTCAGCGTGAAAATTCGTGACGCGAAAAAGGCAGCCCGTTGACAGAAATCTCTTTCAAAGTGGGTTTTAGTTAAAACGCACAGCAAAATGACTGCGTGAAACGTAATTTACCATAGTAACCACAATTTCCCCATCATCCCATATTTCGCGGCAAAACTATGGCGCGTCAGAAGACTCTAGGCTCCTGTTAAAAAAACTAAATCAGAATTGTTTTACCATAGTGACGGGAGTATTCTGGCGGAAACTCTGGTTACCATGGTAATTTCTTTCGCAAGGGATTTCCTGTTGTTGTGAGGATCCGCCGCTGGATCGAATCGAGACGGGACTCGAGCGCGTGCCACGTTACGCCACGGTGCCTCAAATGTCGCCGTGTCAATTTTCGGTGAAGTGCTTATCCTTCCACGGACTCACTCGAGTATATGGAGCCAAGTAGAACAACCGCGAGCAAGTAGATTGGAAACAGAAGACGGACAGCGTGGTTTTGGTCGAACACAGTGGCACTGCATTATGCGGAGCGGAGCCCGTTTTTCTCGCCCGCAAATCAAATAATGGAAGAGAAATGAGAAGGAAAACCAAAGCGCAGCGGATCCTCGACTACGATAACGACGAGGATGAGGAAGAAGAGGAGCAGAGAGCAGACTCGTTCGGCGTAAGATGCTTGATAAATACGCGCGTTTGACCGTCGCAACTGTTGATGCAGATCTGCTGAGAATTGTCGACTGTCCTACAGAAACGAAGAAAAATGTTTCCTGCCAAAGAGAAACAGGAAGAAACCGTGACACCGGACGCCGGGCTGCAGAAGTTAGACATCAAGGTTTGTGATTTTATTATATGGATTAACGCCATTCGATTTTGTAGTCGTTTTCTGAGGCAGAACATCGTCTCCAACTAACGGTTTTCGCGAGTCCACTCACTTTTTGCTCTCGCACGATCCAGTGATTTTCTGTCATGCAGTACAGTGTGAAGCGGCCATGACTGGCCACTAATCGAGAACAATGGGGTAAAAGATGGTGCAAAAATACCCTTCCATCATCCACACCTCTCCAGATCTTCCCCACAACTCAAGTCAGAAGTCTTACTTGTTGATGTCTTGTGAGCAAAGTTTGGAGCCGTCTTCTATTGCAGTTTATTATCGGCACATTTTACTCTCATTCATATGTCAGACAGCGTTTCACTACTGAACGTGTGCAGATTTGTTTTACATGAATGACACACTCCACTCATCTCTTTTTGGATCAGTTTTCCATTTCTGGGTCACAGGGAGCAGCTCTGTGCCTGAAGGCGGGACACACAGGCAGTGAATTGTTGGCTGACCAATCACAGTGCGACACACACACACACTCACACACACACTTAAGGACAATTTTATCTGCAAATCTCCTGCATGATTTTGGACTTGTGGGAGAAACTGGAAATCCTCGCAAGCACAGGGAGACCATACGAGCCTTGAATCGTGATGCTTTCTACCCACAGTGTCACCCTGATTTTTTAATTACTGTATTTACGCTAACATAAGCACCCCCCTGGTTTTTCAGGCACATCATTTTTTTTTCACATTTCTGGCTAAATTGTTATTTTCTCCTAAAAATACGACTTTTTCTTTATTGAACAAATCTCGTATCACTTCAATGTCGTTTAACTTGAATAATAATGTTTCCGACGTGTGCTTATGGACTCGCTAGCCATTAGCGCGGATTTACCGGATGCAATATGGTGTGTCTGTTGAAATATTAATGATTGTATTTAGTTTAATCTTATTTTTCTATTGTTATTTTGGCCCTGCAACGTGTTGCGCTGTGGCTAATGTTTCTTTATTTCTGTTTTTGAGCCAATAAACACTTATTTGCACAAATTATTATTTAAGGAAAAAATAGGACAACGCACACGCGCACCGCTGCATAAAAACTATGTTTTTCCGAGTATTTGTGATTGCTTCTGACTTGAATTGTGGAAAAATGGGTACTTATATTTACACACAATATATTACTTATGCGCATATTTGAAAATCTGCGATTTCCATGTTAATACGTTGATTATTTTGATGAATTCTGGTTGTGCTATACTGTGTTCACCTAATATCCAGGCGAAATGGAGAACTGGTGCTGGTTGTTGTGTGAGCTTGAGAATGGACTGTAGAGAATATTAGGACTCTTTCTTGTCATGACAGGTTAATGAGCTGGATTGTTCTTCCGCAGACCTCTACACTGACAGTCCTCCGACTTCCGAGTCCGAGGTAGGATCAGAACACGCTCAGTATTCCACACATCTGCTTGTTTGCATGCGAGACGTTCCATTCCAGGCTTGTTTGTTTTTGCGATGGCAGGAGGCTCATTATTTACAGTCCTATTCCAAGAAGGAGCTCATCACCATGGTCTTGTGTATGCAGAGGGAAATGGAGGATTTGAAGGAACAACTTCGGTGCCTTACAGGTTGATATATTGACGATCCATCGCTTCCTTCGGTTTTGTTGATATAAAACTGTTTTTTCTCTCATCAGCATGTGGAAAGCTGGCCAAAAACCTGGAGGTTCTGATAGAAAAGACCCAAGGCTGGTCAAACGGTAACAACAGGCTCACGGTTTCTCCCACTCTGGGACGAATGACCGCTGAAGCCGATGCTGTGAGATCCGAGGTGCCGTCTATAGATATTCCAAACGGCCGATGGATGAAACAAACTCCAGGAACACAGACGCCTCATGAAACCACTCCGACTTCCCAGAGGGACGGGATATTCACTGAGGTTTTTAGATGCATTCACTGGTTTTCAAGACCTTCTCATTCCTGTTTGTCTCCATAATAAATGAGCAACACAAGGAACGTGTCTAAAAACAGAAACTTGGGTTATTTGTAAATGTTTTTGATTAGTCAAATTAGAGCTTGTGAAACTCTACTCAGACTATAAAGCGCACCGAATTATAATACGCACCATTGATAAACATCAATTCTTTTTCTGTAACATAAGATGCAAAATGAAAAAAAAAAAAGTATTTTAAATAATTTGTACAACATTTTAAATATTTTTTAATAATTTATTTCTAACTTTTAATTGTTTAACTTTAATTTAATTTTAATTGTTAAATTATTAATTTCAGGTTGGGTATTAAATGAGCAACACACAAGGATTGTGTCTAAAAAAAGAAGCTTTGGTTATTTGTAAATATATATATTTTTTGATTAGTCAAATTAGAGCTTGTGAAACTCTACTACCGTATAATACACACCATTAATAAACATCAATTTCTTTTTTTCCCACACATAAGATGCAAACTTAATAAACGTTTTATTCATTTCAAACATTGTATTCAGTTAATAACATTTTAAAAAGGAAATATTTTTCCCTCACAAAGGCACACCACGATAATTCATGATTTTTGTTCATACACTATTAATATATATTTAATACTATTACTTTTTCTAAACATATTTCAAGATTAGGCGCAGTTAAAGTAGAATTTGTTGAATTTTAAGTGCCTGACATTCCCAATTACAGTAACTTGTGGTTTCCACAGAATGCTTGATCATTACGGTTACAGTAGTGGCCTGGTTGATCACTCTCAGTCTCTGTTTTAGTTCATCACTCCTGATCTTCTGGAAAGGTGTAACACGGGCACCACCGCACAGAAACTGACCAACGACCTTCTCCGTGGACTCTACGAGAGGGACTGCCTGGCTTCTCACTCCATATCCGGGGTCGTGTACAATAAACGAGGCCAACCCAAACCGGCTCTTCCCACCGAAGAGATCCAGGCAATCCTGAGTACGATGATCCGTCTTCTCAGTCGCAGGTTGAACTCTATTCACGGCTTCTAATGCTCCAAATTCGTCTCCACACAGGAACAGTGCAGTATTTCTTTCCGGGCAAGACCGATGCGGAGATCAAGGGCTACATACGACAGAAACTCCAGAACGAAGCCAAGAGGCTGAGGAAGAAGCCGTCACTCTCAGGCCAATATGAGTCCAGAGGTCTCAGTCCCAGGCCGAGCAGCCTGCACTCGGACATGATCGACGAGAACTGAAATGTGTTAGTGGATATCAGTTAGGTGTTGTCCATGAAGTAGCCTTACTCAATGTTACATGTGTGAATGTGTGGAAAGTCTCGACCAACTCTTGCGGTAGATGTCTGAAAGTGCAAATTTCTGTAGTCATTCCAAACGTCTCGCTCTCAGCGCGGCCCGTGCTTAGATAACCAGATGTTTAGATATTAAAGTGTATGTGAACGTCTGTTTCTTTAACAGATTTACGATAGAAAGATATACCAATGGCCTGAAGAACGTCATGGGATGTGATCGTTATTTGCATTGTATCCAATGATCTTTAATGAAAATGTCCTTTGGTGTTTTCGACAGTTACGTATGTAGCTTTTTTTCAATAAATTATAAAACTTCAAGCCTGTGTGATTTTCTATTCCGTGAGTGTTTTCTCACTATGACGGAGGTTTGGAACGCATGAAATTTCTTTACGCCATCTTAGCACTAATGGCAATGTGGTTCACAATTTTACATTTCAGAACAATTCAAAACATTTTTAAAAATAAAAACAATATAAACAACAATAATTCACGCTTCACATTTTATTTTTATTATTATTTCTACAAAAAAGCACAACATCCTGTTTTATTAAGAGTGTAACCTAAAAAAACGTACTTCAAATTTTCAATTGATGGATAACACTAATATGTAAGACCAGTAAGTCTTTTTTGTGTGTTTTATCTTATAAAAAAGTGCGAGTGTTAAAAATCCTTGGAGTGTTAAAAAACAAGGACAATACATTGCAAATTGAACAAAAATTATAGTAAATTATTTTACAGTATTTAAACAAGTGTTGAGTACATTGAGTTTACATTAATTTACATATGACACATATTACAATATCCAATATTACAAGCTTCAGTGGTTTAATCGCAATTACTTTGGTCAGGGACATGCGATTAACTAGTTAAAGAAAATTAATCGCTTGACAGCCCTAAAAATATTTAGAATGTTAAATTGAATAACATTCTAAATAACGCATTGTATTCACATCCGATTTAAAGTCCCGATGAGTGTCCTTAACTGCTCTGTCTGCCAGTTCATCACCTTAAAGTCCAGTGTGGCCGGGAACGCGTGAGCGGGAGTCTAGGTGTGTTTTTGAGGGCCAGCGGGAACAATGTGAGCTGCATGTGGAGAGCTGGTGAGACGGAGAGAATCGATGACGGAGTGACAACAGCAGGGGAGCTGAGCCAGTTGTCTTGGCAACTTCAGTGTTCTGGACCACAGCAGTCTGGATCTAACCCGGCCATCGCCTCTGAGCATCTGTCCACCGCGGGCACATGAGAGTTCTGAGGAATGGCAGACGCTTCTAGGGCCTAAATATATTAGATCTTGTGATATTTTCATCATCACGGGCATAAGCGCTTAAACCTGCCTGAATGATAAAGTATGCTTGTAATGGTTGTTTTATTTTTTTGCAGCGTGTGTGTTATTAAAGGAAGGCCTGTCTGGTGTGATTGATGGCACGGGCTGTGATTGCGCAGAACACGACGCTCTATTTATCATAGCTTCATCAGAGAAGAGGGACGGACAAAAGAGGAGGATGGATTTGTGTGCATTCGATTCTGAAAATCAATGAGGCCTTTGCAGATAACATCTCGGCTAAATGTCAGCGCAATCAGAAACGCAGAGTTATAATGCGCCTGTGTTTTAAAACTTTAGGCTGCCATTCTTCACACTGGTTTGCTCTGGATGTCGAGAGGCAGAGAATATATCCATTAGATCCTTAATCTTGTGAGCATAATGCGTTTTAGCCATGTGATTAAACCTCACTCCCTACGGCGAGAAATAACCAGATAGAAGCATCAGGAGACGTGTAGTAGAACTAATGCAGCTTGTGAAATTGTGTATGTGAAGTGAATTGGTACAATTGTATTAAACACCAGGATTACATTAACACACACACACACACACACACACACACACACACACACACACTTTTAATATATATATATAAAAAAAAAACATTACTGTGTGTGTGTATGTGTGTGTCATATACTAAACAATATTAAAAAACAAATACAGTATAGAAAAAAAATTGTTAGGAAATAAACAAGTGGGTATGTATTTTAAGCTTCTGTAAACAGTATTTCGTATGTGTAAACGTAGTATTCGTCATTTTCCTAAAACATTTAATATACCGTACAACAATAATAATGACATCAGCTGTGTGTGCTCTAGTTTGTTTATCAGGACATTATGTAAATGTCTTATTTTTTTAAAAACCATCAAAATTAAATAAATGAAACAAAACAACATACGGTAGTACATTTATTTAAAAAAAAAAAACAAACAAAAAAAAAAGATTTAAAAATCTATTTATGAAATGATATATAAATCATATCAATAGTCTTGCTCACACATGAACACCCATGAGATTGACAGGCCGGTTGTTGTATCGCTTGGAAATGTCAGCCTCAATCTGTGTGTGTGGGAAAAAGACACAAATAAAGAGAAAAATCACTTGTGATGTCAAGCCATCTATTATTTACACACGTTCCTTTCTGCTCAGATTTTACATAATTGCATTGATGTATTTTGTTCAGCATTTTGGAGCGAGTGCAATGATGCACCAAACTCCAACAAATTCATGAAGATTTAATAAAATATATAGACCATTTACCAATTTCTGGAGCTCCTTGGTGCGGGCCGTGAGCAGATCAATGCGAGGTTCGAGTCTGGCCTGTTCCTCCAGAGCCTCCTGACGCTTCTCAGCCAGTGTTCCACGCTTCAGCTGCAGAATATCAGCCTGCTTGAGTTTCTGCCGGAGTAAATCTGACACACGCTCCACGTACCTGAGGCGCAAACACAACATCTGTTTTAATATAATAATAATAATAATTATTATTATTAATTAGATTTATTTTTTGTCGATTTATAAGTCCACAGGGTCTTCTCAAAGCGCCTTTTACAAAATATCTTTACAAAAGTACCTTCTTGCTGAGAGGCGAGAGCGTTACCTGCTGCGTCACCGAATAATATAGTAATGATCTCACTGCTTGACTTTTGCTAAAACTAACAGAATTCGTGGAACAGAATTCTGCAATATATGAGGTAATTTAATTAAAAAGGTCCAAAATAAACGACACAAATAAAAAAATAAAAAACTATTAAAAAAATGTGCAAACTACAACCTGCTCTGAAAGAAGAAAAGAACATTTGTTTCTTGCAATCATTTTGAAGTCAAGGTTAGAAAACTTATCAGGTACTTCTAATATATTTTTTTATATACATTATTTGACTGACTTGACAGTCAAATACACAAATTTGTTCACATATATATATATATATAGTGTCCATTCAACCGTAGTGGAGTAAAGAGAACAGATACTCAATCTAAAATGTAATCAAGAACAGAAAACACTTAAGTAACAAAGTCAATTTATTCAAGTACTTTACACCACTTAAAAAAAAAAAAAAATAAATAAAAAAAACACACACCGACAGACAGACAGACTACAAAAGATATATGTTACAGTCGCAGAGAGAAAGAGACTTTTTAGTATGTAAATACCGTGGTGAAGCTTGGATCGTGAAAAGATGCTGCATTCTCTGCGAGGTCAAGCTGTTCAGCAGGTCACGCACCACTGTCAGCATGTCCTGGACGCGCTGAGGATTCTGGGCCTGGATCACTGAGGGAGCGAGCTGGAACTGACTCATGGACACGATGTCATCTTCTTCACGCATTTCACTCAGCCTCTGACACAAGAACATTTCCAACTAAAGGATAGAAAAAGAAGGTTGAGTTTCAGGCGTGATGATGCAGAACTGATGCGAAAGATCTGCAGCACCTCCATCAGTTCATCGACAAACTGGCCACGTGTCGCTGACGTTTCTAGGAGAGACAAGGATTCCTCGCCTCTGGCAACACCATCAGGACCTGGAATGATGTGATATACAAATAAACATTTTTTGTAATGTTTATAAACGTATTTAAAGAGTCATAGCATTTGAAGGGAAAAGTTATTTTCCTTGTGTTGTGTATGTGTGTGTATGTGTGTGTGTAAAATGCACTGGATGGTTATTGCAGAGCACAATTTCGATACTGTCCCTAGTGGTCATACTCACTTTACTTCACATAATAAGGAAATATATAAGTAGAGCAAGACAATTTTAAAAATTGATTTAATTTAAAAAAAAATTTAAAGAAATCAAAACACAATTAAATATTTGGAAAATATTTATGGAAATGGAATGGAAAAGGTAAATATTTGGAGTTTTGTGAATTATACAGACTGCAAAAATCGCATTAGCCAAATTGCTATTCTTTAAATTGACATTTACTGATTTTCTTGTTAATTGTTTATAGTCAAATATCTCGAATTAAAAAGCTCAACCAAATTACATAAAAAAATATAAAAACGGTAGCTTCATAACGACACTCAGACCAACATACTTACATTCAATTCCCATATCCACAACTTCAATTTCCACAGGGTTCGTTTCTCCCCAGTCAATATCACCAGCCGCACAAGTCTCCTGAAAGTTATTTAGAATTAAAATTTTCTCAAGTTTCTCCAAGAAGGAGATGTTTAAGGTTCTTACCTCGGGACCAGATTCGAGACTAATACCCCAGTCCACGTCGCCCTCAACAGAGATCCCATAATTCCCCTCAGGGGCAGCTCCGTCATCCAGAGACCCCCAGTCAATCTGAACACACATTAATCAATCACAATAATTAAATAATTACATATGTAATTTAATGTTTAAAATAAATGTTTTGCTCTGAATGGATGGATGGGTAGATTTTTAATATGTCAGATGCTGTGACACTTGGATGTATAGACATGATAGACAATATTGTTTTTATGAATGAATTAATGAAAATACCTTTATTTGTCCCACAACAGGGAAATTACATCTCACAACAGCAGAAAAAAATATATAGAAGAATAGAGAATACCGTATACCTTCTAATAGTGGCCTGTCTCTTTTAGACAGTTTATTCGCGCGCCGGAATCAATGAAACACTTGTCTCCAATAGTAGCCTGTCCTCTGTGCAAGCACCTGTTATTCCATATTATATTATACTATATTATATATAAAATATAATATTCAATAAAATAAAATTAAATATAAAATTCAGTTTATTAAATAACAGTCTGTCTCGCCTGGCCATCTGAATTTTTTGAATAAACGCCTTGAAAGATATACCGTATATACTGTATATTTAAACATTATATATATATATATATATATATATATATGATGAACAGACAGGTACAGAAAAAAAGACAGATAGACAGATGAATAAGTAGACATATTGATACTTGACAAACACACCAAAATGTTTACAAAATAAATTTTACAAAAATAAAAAGGAAGGACAGACGGTGAATACATGTAACAAAAAGTAAAAACAGACAAATGTGCACGAAGACATGTTGACAGGATATAAAGAAAAACAGCTGGATAAATAGAAAGACGACATTTTTGAAATAGTCAGATAAAGATGTATCATTTACAGACTTACCGTTTCCTCTGTAACTACATCAGCAGGAGCTTCTTCCATCACCGGTCTCTCTATAACGACAGGCACCTTTCCTGTTTTCCACTCATACATAGTAGTATTTCCCTTCTTCTGAACATAACGCAGGAAAGGCAGCAAGACTTCAGTCCTAGGAAAGGTTCCAAGCACACCAACATCAACTCTGCTTTAAAACCTGAAAGTCTGTGACAGGAAGTGACACTCACCATCCACTGACGAACATTGTGAACGCAGAGTAAAATTCAATCGCATCCTCCAAACAAGCAGCTTTTCGACCGACGTCTGCCAGAACGACAGGCAGATCTTTGACCAGCGCTTGTAACTCCCGCGCTACGTTTTCCCCCTGCAAATAGAAACAGTGAGTTACGTATGACATAGTCAGAGTAGAGTACCAACAGAGACTGACGTGCGCAGGAGAAACACGCACCTTTATGCCGTATTGTTTACAGGCGGAGTAAAAGCGCTCCCTCATGTCTGCGGCTCCGCTCTGACACTCCACTTCTCGCCGGGTCAGATCCTGCTGGAGCTGCTGAGCTTTACTCACCTGCTTTCTCAGAGCAGGACCTTCATAGTTCACATTACGGATCAAAATACTGGCCACTTCCGCTAGTGGTAAAACACACAGACATGTCATTTAAATTTAATATTACATAATTGCATTGAGCTCATACATAATTATTACTAATAATACATATTTATAAGAGCCATGGGATGGACTCTCACACTTAAAAGGTATTTATTTAATAAAAAACTATTGAAAGCTTACCTAAAAAGACGTTTTCTTTTTCATACAATGACACAATCTCTTGCCAGTCCTGTTAATGTGAAATAAGCAAAGATTTTAAGTAAATACCGGCATATATTAGGTGCTTTTATTCCAAGAGACTTAAAAGTTATACAAATGCTTATGTTATTTGAAAATAAAAAAGCGATTTCAGAAGGCACTTTTTCATTTGGAAAGGTCCAGCAAAGTCACAGATATTACACTGATTAGTTTTTCACTTTATATTGTTATTCACTGCCTATTTAATGTATATACGGCATACTTCCTTCTTGGTTTGTGTGTATTGTGTGATTAATGTATTTGTGTCTTCTTTCATTGTCACTATTCTGAAATAATGCACTAAATATATCTATCCACTCATCCGATTGGATCTAACCCACAAAGCAGATGTACATTAAAAAAAAAAATAATGACAAAAAAGAAAGAAAATACAGAAAAAAAGAGATCATCACCTTCATCCTTTGAGATGAATATCTACCAAAAATATTTTTGCTGGACGCTTCTGTTCTCTTCAAGATTTCAATGATTTGCAAGCAGTGGAAATAGTGAATATCTGCAACAAACAGATGGAAAACATACGTAAGTGTAAAATAAAAAACACAATCATAGATTCACGTGGATTGGATTCATAAGAATCTTATGAGATTCAACAAGAGATTAGAATCATTGATTCAACTGGATTTTGTCTTTTCCGCAGAAACGAAAAGAGATGAAATCCAATGAATCGTCAGACTGTAAATTACCACAAACAAATCCTAAGACATATCTGAATATTTGCGCTTTACATGTTCCAGACAGAAGTTGCTTGATCTCTTCGTTTTCCGGCATATCTTGGATGGCAACGTTGATCTTCTCTCTAATGCTCAGAGCCGCACTTTGCCATTTCAGTGAGCAGTGTCTCCTGTCCACCAACCAGTCTGAAAAACAAACAAACAAAAAAACTCTGATTTACACTTCAACTGTACATTTGATTTCTATTAAAATGCGACTTGAGCTTCCCAGGCTGCAATCTTACCTAACAGTTTACTGGTCTGGATGTCAATGGGAAGAGCCTGTGTGTTCTGTAAGATTACAAACAGTCAAATTCATTATAATAATCGCATTTGCAAAATAAACGTCACGTTTTATCAATTTTTGGACACACACCAATAGCTGGGGATTACTTTTGATCGTAATTCAGATTTTTTTATTCAATTTTAAAACCAATGACAACTGAAATTCTGTTTGCATTACCTCCATTGCTAGCGGAGCTGATGAAATGTTGAAACGCCAAATTAGATGAAGACAAATAACAACTACTTCATGCTGCCAGCGATTTACAGCAGCTCAAGTTTACATTTCCACCGACACGTATGTCCAGATGAAGCCAATGAGCACGCGCGACACTGCGACGGCGGCGGAAGTGCGATGGAATACTGGTCACGCCAAAATAAAAGTTTTGATCATGAGCTGAGAGTAACGTGGGATATATAATACATAAATAGACAGACAGGGATACGGAGGGACACATGGAATGGTAGGCATAGATTTAAAATTCAATCATATTTTCATATTCTAGAGTTTGCAACATAGAAATGACCCGGTGACACAATAGTAGGAGACTATGAAGGTCCACAAGGTGGCGCTATTTACCGACTAGTTAATTAATTTCTTACTGTTTTCTGAAATGTAGACTCGAGTACCGATTTTAGTTTAGATTCAGGTATAGCATACAGCTACATAAATGATTTTCACGACAAGCAAGCAGCGTATTTATTGAAATTTTCATTGCGTTTTGATTTAGAAAGATGATTTTAGTTTAAAAAAGATGAAAATTCATTAATGTATTATTATTTTTTTGCACAAATATTTTAATTCAAACGAGGAACTCAGAACAGTTCTCCTGGTAAAAATCTTTGGAATGGAAGAATGGCATCGGCAGATGTTTTCAGAGAGGGCCATTGTTGTTTGGTTGGAGTGGGTGATGTTACTCAGAACAAGCGGACCACCACGACCCCGCTGACCAGAAAACCTTCAGACTTATACAGACTCACGACAACAGTCAGGTGCGTATTTCTTGATATGTATAGCCTTGTGTAAATCATTTCCTGCTTCTTGTCAAAAGACTGTAATGTAAAGTAAATCTCATTCAGAAGGCCTCCTCCTCTCATGTTGCATTTGCTTGAACCTAATGTTCAACTTGGACTGAAACATCTGAGCAAGGGAGAGAGATAAAGCAAGCCTGATAAAGCGAGTGAGCGAGGGAGGGACTGAAAAAAAAAAGTTACAGTGAGTAAGAAATAGTGAGTTCTGTGAGCGATTGTGTGTGTGTAGGTGTGTGTGTGTGTGTGTGTGTGTGAGAGAGAGAGAGAGAGAGAGAGAGAGAGAGAGAGAGAGAGAGAGAGAGAGAGAGAGAGAGAGAGAGAGAGAGAGAGAGAGAGAGAGAGAGAGAGAAAGCATATATGACTGGAAAAGAGACAAAGACAGACACACAATAGAAAGAGAGACATTTAGTATTAGACATTAGAGGGTGTGAGAGAGAACAAGGGAGGAAAGGAAGTAAAGAAAATAGATAGACAGTAGTTAGAGAGTGTGGGTATAAGTTAATGAATGAAAGAGAGAGAGACAAAGAGGGAGAGAGAGAGAGTAAAAAAGAAAGAAACAAAGAAACAAAGAAAGAAACAAAAAAGAAAGAAAGAAAAAGAGAGTGTGTGTGAGAGAGAGTGTGTGTGTGAGAGAGAGAGGGAGAGGGAGAGGGAGAGGGAGAGGGAGGGAGAGAGAGAGAGAGAGAGAGAGAGAGAGAGAGAGAGAGAGAGAGAGAGAGAGAGAGAGAGAGAGAGAGAGCAAGCCCTTATATAGTGGGTGGGAGGGACTTAGAAGAGAAATGTTACAGTGGGTGGGTGAGTGAGTAATTGAGAGAGAGAGAGAGAGAGAGAGAGAGAGAGAGAGAGAGAGAGAGAGAGAGAGAGAGAGAGAGAACACCTGTAGCTGTGGACATCGCACTCAATGCAAACTTTCGGTAGCTGGGAGATTAATTTAAAAAGGGAGAAACAAAAAGGTGAGAAGGAGTTAGCGGCTCTCAGTCAGTTCACCAGACCAGCTTCTCCGAGCACCGCGATGGCTTATAACTTATAACTTCTGCTGGACACCTGTTCTTCTGAAGCGGTGGCAGAGCACGTTGTTTCAGGTAAAACTGTTCAAATACTCATTAGTTGTAATTCTTCTTTGAGAAAATAAAACAACTTTTTCAAATTTGTTTGTATGTTATGTTTGTATTACAACAAAATCTGAAAAATACAATTCATAAACACAAGAAATCCTGTAATAATTCGTTTTAACATAAAAGCAAATCTATTATATGATTTGTTATTTTGTACAGATGTCAACAACAAACCTTGAATAGATAACTTCATTATATCAGACATTTTAAATACATGAAATCGACCTGCCATCGTACGTCACTCTTAAATAATAAAGCGATACATAATTGTCTCCTAATTTTTAAATGAGTAAAAGTAACATATTTTTCATCGCAATGTACATATTTATTTGTTTTTATCAACAGTCCAGCGCAATAAAACTGTGCAAAATAAAAGTCTCGAGCATTAACACCCAGTGTGAAAAGTTATTTGCAACAAACCATTGGGGTCAGAATACGTCTTTATATTGGTTTGCACACCAACCACCTGCCCAGATTGTCCATTAGAGACCCACAGGGTTGTGTGTGTGTGTGTGTGAGATGAATGCTGCGGGTCTGGCTGGCCTTGTGTTCACCTCCCCTCTCCTCAAACATTGTGTCACTGGGAAAGCTTTGAACTTGGTTAGTGATTTCCTACGTTTGGGCAAAGCGCAGCACACACTCCCTGTGCTCCCGCTGTTCTTTAGTGCTGCTCGCTCACTCATGAAGGGAAACAAAGTCACTTATTATCTAGCTGGATGTACCTTCTAAGCTTCTTGTGAAAAGTCAGATGACTTGTAATAACTGATTGGCTTTCCTGTGGCTCCTGAGGTGGCAGTGGTGCCTGCAACACCAAGCAGTGGGTTCGATTTCTAGGCGAGGCTCAACATTTTTTCAACGCAAGACTGCAATTCTGGGATAGGAAATGCTTGAAATGAAATATTTGCAGTCTAGTTAGTACTTTATATCTACAGTATATAAAGTACAGTATATAACTATAGTAATATTTGATACTGTGTTTACGCGAATATAAGCCCCTGATTTTAGCGGCTCGAAAGCTTGGGAGTTCTTATGATCGCCAGTTTCAAATATGCATGTGAATATCAGGTTTCCATATTTCAAGTCAGGAGTAATCACAAATAAATAGGAATACTTCGTTTTTATGGCGTGTGCATTGTGTCCTGTTTCTCTCTTTAAAAAAAGGTTCTAGAGGAAGACATGCATTTAACATTTTATTAGCTAAATAACAGTAATAAAGAAACATTAGTAACCCAGTGACTCTTAGCAGGGGCTAAATAACATGTTAGAACAAAAACTAAACTAAATATAATCAGTAGAAATGGAACTGACAGACATGTATACAACAGACCAAAAAGCTTCCGGTAGATTGGTGCTAACGGCTGGAAACATCTTTTATTCACATCTATTATTCATAACGTAAAACAATATTGAAATTATACAAGTCATAACTTAGGTTTGTAAAAAAAGTAAAAGAAGCATTTTTATTGTTTGCCTGTAAAATTAAAAGGGGGGGGGGGGCTTATATTCGCGGGGTGCTTATATTCACGTAATTACGGTATTTATTTGTTTTGTTCCATAAATGTCTCAAACGTAAAATGTTCTCGTGCAAGACACGCTTTTCTGTGTTATAAAGGCCTTATACAAAAGAAAAGATTAGAGCTTTATCATCTCATTTTATTGTTTGCATATTTTCAAAACGTGGTTTTCACGATCTCTTGTTCAGTATATAGTAAAGACAAACTTGCGACAACACATGATTTATTCAAAATGAAGCCCACAATTATTAAAACATGAACTTTAATTTACCGACAGCTTCAATACTGTAAACTTCCCTTCCCTACCAAGATTCCCTACCATTTCTTCTATTTACAGAACATTACTCAAGATAACAATTCCAACCGAGATGAAAAAACAGTAGCTCTTCATTTTTAGTCTCAAATTGTGGCTCAAGTAACACAATCAAGAACATACTTGAGTAGTGGTACCTGCTGCTGAACTTAAGTCTGCCCACTGCTCCAGGTGTGTGTCACTTCACCGTCTGTATGTGTAACTTGGACGGATTAAGCACAATTTCGTTCCTAGTGGTCATATTGACAATCTGACTTTACTTTACCTCAGATGTGAAGGGTGTGTTTGCGCGTGATGTGTTTTATGTTTCATACACATCCTGCCAAATCTGATAATTCTTTATCACAAACTATAAAACAAGTCGCATGCTGACAAACCATCAAGCGACTTTTCTGTTTAATGTTGACCATGTCATGGTTGCCCAGGCAACGGGTGACACACCCGGGTGCAGCGCGAGCCAACACAGCCCGCTGCATTATCTTCTCCGGCCCATTGTTGCCACACGCAGGTGTACGGGTCCCGGGTGTTTACACTTGTTGGTTTCACATGGGTAAATCTTTGCACACGCTTTGTGATGGTTACAATAGCCATACACTCTCTATTTAATGTTATGCAACAAAAGATAGTGTATGGGAGTAAAAAGGCAGCTATTCATCAAAGCGATGTTCACGCATCTTGATTCACTTCCGTTATTATCGCGGCGTCTCGGATCTCAGGGAAGAGGAAGAAGATCCAGTGGTGCCATTCATTAATTAAACACATGACCAGAAGTGTCCGGTGTCCTTTTGTGCTTCTTATCTCATGATTGGAAGCCGCGTAGAGACCGAATATCGAAGCGTGATGAAATGTCGATTGGGAAGATGAATTGGGAAAAATATTTAATGGGAGGAGAAAAATGTATAAATAATAATAATATAATGATGATAATAATAATAACAATCAAATGCATAGTAGAAGGGAAAATGATTTTAAGTTACCATATGTAAAAACAACGCTGAAACAAAGGTGTATTTATATTTCATTTATAGGTGTACAGTATTTGAATTGTCTGGAAAATGACCTAAAAAATGTCAACTATGCAACTATGCAGGTGCAACTATGAAAAATGATTTAAATTGTGTTTGGTTTTGTTAGTATAGAAATTGCTATCAGTGGTTGTTATGTTAGTCGTGGCAAGAATGGGGTAGGAGTAAATAAGACATGGTCTTCTTCCTACTCCTGTTCTTAAGGTGGAATATGTTTAACATTACCACTAAAAAAAAGAACAAATAAAAATGAAATGAAATAATGATAATAAATGAATAAATGGATAAAAAATAAGCATTATTTATGATGCTTCTCCCTTGTTTCTTACAGGTTTACTTGTCTTGCAATGGCCGACCCAGCATGGTGGAAGTTCACCTTCTTACGGAAAAAGAAGTCGGAAGCGAAGGTCTTGTATGAAATCCCACCAGACTTCAGCGCCAACAATGGGAATAAGGAGCTGGGAAACGACGCCACAGACAGCAACTTAGACGCCAGACTGGAGAAAATTGTTGACAAATCTGCAACCAAAGGCCGTCACGTCAAAGTTTCCAATTCTGGACGGTTCAAGGAGAAGAAGAAGATCCGAGCAACGCTGTCAGAAAACCCCGGACTTTTTCCCGAATCTGTTCGAAAGAACAGCGGTGTGGAAAACTAGACGCGTGACTGAACAAGCTGCTCAGGGACCGTTTACATCAGCGTAAACGCGTTTGTTTATCAAACCTCATGTTGGGATTTTATGATGCAACTCATGAGAAATGGAATATAGATTTAACTACTTTCACCATTGCGAGCGGACGCAGCACAAAGGTCTTTAGGGAAAAATATTCCGGCACATTCTTTTTTTTACAAGCCACCTGCAAGATTAATATCAAGACGTTAATGATTCCCTAAACTGCAAATCATTACTCTCGATCTTGTCATGGTTATACAGTTATCATCACTTTGGACCCAACAAGACCTCACACAAGTCAGTGGGTTCCAATCCCACAATCTCATTTAAAGAACAGTGATCAAATACACGTTCCCTAATCCGACAACTGATGTACAGATTTTTTTATTTGCACTTGATTTTATTTGTCCTGACAATTCTAGTATTGCCTTAAAACGTGTACTTCTATGTAATCGCCTTATAATAATTCTGCCGAACTCTCACTCCGTCACAGATATTGATTCCTAATCTGACTCTCAAATTACTGTTAAGAGGGTTTCGATTGCAGACAGAGCAGCCAAAGTCAAAGCACGTGAGCTGTATGACGAACACGATAAGATAGATCTCCTTAACAGTAACTACAGCCTTACTCGACCTTGTTTAACCTTTGTATTTTTCATCAAAGATTGCTTATTCTTTTGAATTCAAATTAAAATATGCTAAATAAAAACTTTTTTGCCCCACTTGGACAGAATTTCTATCTTCCGAGTTCCACAAGAGAAGAAAAACTGCCCTCTGCTGGCAAAAAACCCCACCATAACCGCTGAAATATATGTATTTGTATATATTGTGAATGTACCATCACAAATGTATATTGTACATTGACAAAACATACAATAATTATACAAAACTTTGTTATTTTATATTTGGCACAGTAAACAATAACGTCTAATTAATCATTGCCTATGATACACACAATCTGTTATACAGTACACGATTACATAATACGTACATTACATAATTATTTACTTAAGTATATTATTAAACAATGCAAAACACAATGTGTTTATGGATCTGATAGTCCATAAGAGGTATTTTCTTTTAGAAGGTCTTTAACATTTAAATGGTATTTAAGGCAAGTACAGTGTGCTTCACAATTATTAATCTACATCATGGCTCTCAGACGTTGCACTCACAGTAAATAGATTAAGAACTAGATGGTTTTGGTTAAGACACATACGATGAAAAGTCAGTCTTCACGACTGAATTCACAAGCGCTGCTGATTCTGATCAAAAGTCTTTTCTCCATCAGGGTGATAACCGTTGATAGATCCAACCTCCCTCCGCTTGATGCTGCATTTCACCCAGCACGGTTTCTCCTTCTTTGCGTCGCAGAAAAACTATGCGATCATGCAAGCGATTGGTTTGACCCTGCCAGAACTCAATCACGGAGGGCTTGACCATGTACCCACCCCTGAAAAACAAACACAAATACACACATTCTCTCTTAAACTAGCCGTTTCATTATGTCTGGAGAGCCTTTAAATCTCACCAGTAATCTGGCATCGGAACATCCGTCTCCTTGTACTTTTCTTCAAGCTCTGCGTTCTTTTCTCTCAAGTACTTCGGAAAAAAAAGACACACAATAAGTGACGATGGAAGAACGAGTTAGGTGATGCCCAACCTGTGGCCCGTGGGCCAAAACCGGCCCATATAGTCGTTTCATGTAAGCTGCTGCTTAATTTCCATATTCAAGTACTATGAATTTAGTGGTTTAGCTCATTTGCAAAAAGTGGTTATGACTGTACGCTAAAAGTAGAATAACCTTAAATCAGAGACAATAGTCAGATGTTCTTCAGAAAAGACAAATCTCAATTTATGCTGAACAAGTTTGTGATTAAGAGCAAAACATGGGACATATTTTACAAATCTCAACCCAAACAGAAAAAAAATCCAATGGATTTAAAAAATGAGCCTTGCATGGTCTATTATTATTATTTTACACCTATAATTTATTTTCGGCAACCAGACTAATTGTACATTTCCCAATTTCATTTTTGTACATGTTGTGGCCCTATATTGTGAAAAGTTGGACACCACTGAATCTTCTGATGGAGTTTGACAGCATGACACTCACTTGTCGGCTGGGGATGACGCTGCTTTGTCGGCTCACGACAGCACCGATCTGACTGCTCTTCGGCCTTGAGTGGAAGTATTCCGAGGAAGTCTCATGGGGAATTCTGGCCACAGTGCCTTCGATACGAACCTGTTATGAGAAATGCATGAATAAAAATCATTGTTAACCAAAAATTTTAAAAAGCAGAAAGGCTAAGAAAGTGGGTAGGAAAATAAAACTCTCAGAGGGATTAAAAAAATAAAAAAATAAACCTAGATGAAGCAGTTCACTGCTGCTCGTCTGCTCTGACACTTCCACTGTGGTTCTTTTGAGGTTCCTTGATTAAAAAAAAACCTCACCTGCCTGTTTAAAGGCTCCCAGTAAAACACAAGACAAGCATGTGGGTTTCCATCCTACGGGAAAAGAAGTTGTTGAAATGCCAATCATGGAGTGAATATCTAAACGAGGAAATATCAGTTAAGCTCACCAGCTCTGAGCCTTTCCGACTTTCATAGTTGGAAAAGAAACCAAATCCTTCCTGGCTGAAGCCTTTCAGGAGAACCATTCGTGCAGACGGGCGTCCATCTCTGAAATGACAGATTATTAGGCAAAACTGTTAAATATTAACCTGCACCAGATATTCCAGAACGGTGTTTCTTACTTGGTGGCTGTGGCGAGACACATGGCGTTCGCTTCACCCACCTCTGGGCATTTAGTGGCTTCATCAAACCAAGAGCTGAATTGCTTAATTGGATCCAAAGAGGCCAGATGACCTTCTTCAAAACACTGCGAAATAAATTGGAAATATTATTGATATGTGTGTGGAAAAACCTTTCAACACTATAACCAAAATAACATGCATAATTAAGATACAAATAATTCAAAATGAATTATTGAGAGCTCGCGCGAAAATTGAGGTTAAAGGTCATAACCACTACCAAAATAAAAAACCCACCTCCTGGTCACTCTTGTAGGTTTTTCTCATGTTACTCAAATCCATGTCAAGGTCGTTCTTCTTAGATTCCCTGCTGGACAATGAAGTGTGCAGTGCCGATCTGCGGACTATCCAGTGAAGATTTGGCTTATAATACTCAACAATGCCGCTAATTTTCTTTGACGTGAAGACGCTCAGCAAACGATTCATTCCTGCAACTCCAAAACGTCGTCATCACGCTCTTACGTAAGCACGTAACATTTTATAACTAACCTTCAAGTGCACAAAAAACCAAACAAGTAAAAAAAAAAACCGCGTTCGTGCATTTATAAAACCGCGAGGTATTCGTTGTATTTTCAAATCTTGCGTCTTCAAAATAACCATTCCAATAACGACACGAATGAAGACTTTTATTTTGAAACGTGTCTCATCTCGTATACTCATTTTATACGTCACTGGTGGATCAAGATGGCAGCGACCTTGTGCAGCAGGTTTTTCACGAGAGCAGGTAAGAATCTAAAAGCAGTTTTGATGACTATTGTGAATGCTCAGGAAATAACACCGAATCGAAAATATTTAATCGATAATTAAAATGATTTATTGCTATGGACCGGTTATAAAAGTAGCTTAAATATATCGATTAGCCTGGTTGAGTTTATCGGTATTTGTAGGCAATGAGTCTGTCTCTCTGTCTCTCTGTCTCTCTATCTCTTTCTCTCTTTTTATCTCTCACTCTGTCTTCTCCTCTCTCTCTCTCTCTCTCTCTCTCTCTGTCTCTCTCGCTCTCTCTCTGTATTTTTCTTTCTCCTTCTTGCTCTTGTATGTATGTATTTATTCCCCCCCATTACATTCAGTTATAATAATTTTTTGAATTCTGTTGCTGTTTGTGTATAGTATTCATTAGTTTTTTTTATTCTAATAATCCCTCAGTGGTAATTGTTATATAGAAATAAACATGTCTACCCTTTTCTAACCCTCAGGATGGCTGCCGTTAACTCACAGTGTCCGTCACGGCTCCAAATCAGTGACTCGTCACAGAAGACCGATGCACATTCACAAGCAGAAGCTGATGGCGGTCACAGAATACATGCCACCCGTACCAGCCGCTCCGCCTGGTGCCCTGACGCCAAAGATCAGAGCAGTTGAAGAGGTCGGTCCACCTTGTTACTGGAAAAATTCATATTTGAATTATGACCTTTTTATATACAGTATATAAATAAATGCATTTTATATAAAAAATGTTTAAACATGTATTTTATTACAAGAGATTTCTTTATTTTCATTACATTTAACATTGAGATGGCGTTCTAATAAAATGATGTAATTAACTGCTATTTATCAATCTTTGTTTATTTAGGAAAGTGGATTTGTAATTTTGCTCCGGAAGGATGTGGAAAACATGTTTAAGGAATGCAAAATGATCGCTGTGGTCCAGAACAATTCAAGCAGCGCGGAGGATATGATGTTTTTAAAGCACCGACTAAAAAAACACAACATCATTGTCAAGTTTTTTCCAAACCAGGTAAGGCCAGATTATCAATTATCTCGCTAGAGATTCATCATGATTACAATCTGTCAGTGCATTTAAAGACTTTTTATTTTGCTCTGTCCTTTGGGAAAAAGTGTGTCCGTATGTTTATACATGTTTGTATTAGACGTGCAACTAACAATTTTTTTCAATACTCAATATATCAGTCAATTATTTGCTTACTTGTTCGATTAATTATATATTTGTATTGAGTGATTGAAGCCGGTTACTGCCAGTAAAAAAAAAAAAGAATTGCAACTTTTCCCCCCCTCAGAATTAACTTATTGTGCTACAGTACTTAATTACTAAGTAACTTTATAATTTTGAGATATATCTAGAATTTAGAATGCGCCTGTGTGTGTAAACACTGATCTACAGTATAGAGTACATATTAACTTGGTAATATTTCTGCTCTGATTGTTATTTTCCCAGGTGATTAGATCTTTCCTCAGCAACAGCGTTTACAGTAACATGTTGCCGTTAATTGCCGGCCAAACGGTTATGATTGTCAGTAAGGAGCCCAAAGCTAAAGAGATGCTGCAGGTCTTGAGAGGAAGTCCTCAAATGGTGCTTTTAGGTGAGTATGTGAACGTTAGGTGAACTAAGTACAGGAACCCAAATAAGGTTCTTTCACTGAAATCTTTCTGACCTTGTCTTTTCAGGGGCTTGTATAGAAAACACATTACTATCATACCAGGGTGTCGTGAGCTACTCCAAACTCCCATCAATGACCACTGTTCATGGGGAGCTGGTCAGCGGACTGACCATGATGACGTCACAGACCGTCTCATTGCTCCATCATCATCCCGCTCACCTCTCCGCACTTCTCCAGCAGTTGGTCAAACAGCAGAGCTCTGGAGATTCCACAAGAACTGATGCTGATAAAGACATTCCTAAGACTGAGGAAACTGCGTCTTAAAGGAATCGTGTATATGAGATGAATTGCTTTTACAAAGCATACAATAAAACTTATTTAAAGCCTATGAAAGTTTCCCTTGGTTTGTGCTGGTACGTGGATTTTTTTTTTTTGTATCTTATATACACAACACCAATTAATTGTTCCTATAATTACCGGTAATCCTATTTTTTTTTTTTTAATAAATAACAGATACATATTTAAAATAATAACCATCTGTTTATGTTGCGTTCCCATGAGGCTAGTTTATTACAAAATGTTTTCCATTTGGATTATTATTTTTTTTTAATAGAACCTTTTATAGAAACCTTATAAAAATCTTCTTTCCAGGGAAAAACTTTTTAATTTGTTTTCTGGTGTGTTCTATAGATTAATATACTATGATGTACCTGTCTATTGGGGGGTGGGGTCTATAGTCTAGTGCTCATGGGTTTAATCTGGTGCTAATCTCTGGATTATATGTTAATCTTGGTAAATTTATTCTTTTTTTGTGCTGTTTCATGTTTGTTTCTGAAATATTATGAGGCCACACTTAACAAAGTAAGCAATTTGAATTCATAAAAAAGCATTGATAATAAATACAAATACAATATTGTACGGTGTATATGCTACAATATTATCACTGCTGAAAATGTAACTTTGAAGCTTCAACAATGAAGGCCGATCAGAACACGGCGACACTTTTAGCTTCTAATGCATATAAATGTCTGGCGCTCGGCAGCGTTCCTCTTATGTCGGTAATTCTCACAGTCTTTAAGACTCTAATGCGGATAATGATTTGGCCCAGAGTCTTTGGTGGATTTGCAGGACGCTCGGTTACAAGTAGAGGATAGTTTGGGTGCTGTGCACAGTTCTGGGACGAGGAAAAGTGGTGGAACTGGTTTGCTGGTTTATGTGGAGTGACTCACGTTGTTGTGAATGGTGGAACATGAATCTCAGGGGCTTGGTGACATCTGTACACTCCACCACACACTGTCACTGGCACGGAGCAGGAACATGAAGTAAGAGCTTCTCTATATGCTTGAACTTGCTTGAAAAATGTTTTTATTAGGCTGATGAAGATGCTAATGAAACTAATGAAAATACTGTAAGAACAGAAAGTGAAATCTTAAAAAAAAAATAAAAATACATTGATGAAAGCAAAATGATAATTTGTTTAAAAAAGAAGATACATTTAATTTCACATAAATGTGTATATATTCATAGCATAAATATATTATTGCTGACTTGCTAATTACAGTAATCAAGTTGTGCGTACGATTGTCCACATGGGCTTCTAAATTGTCATGTTTTGCGTGCATCACAAGTGGTAAAAATATTCATAAAGGAATTATTCTGGATATTTTTTTCAAACAAGATTTGCACATTATAAAATATACGTAATTGTTAATCTCAATCCTCCTAAGCAAACTCGTTATAGAAATCAAAGAATGTTCGAGTCTCAAAAAGTGAAATGTGCTTTTTCAACGGCAAAATCCATCCTGTTGTGTTGTTTTACTGCGCATCATATTTGCCGTGACCCGTCTCGTTCAAGCTGAGAGCTGCTAAAAAGAGACTTTCAAAGCCAATTACCGTAATGACTCTAAGCTTCACCTATAGAGACCGTTACCTGTGTGAGGTCACCACTCACCAGCAGTGTTTATTATGCTCCTGTGTTGATTTATTAATATCAGGACGGATCAATAAGATCATTCTGTGGCACTATTTTCTGTAGGGATGAGGAAACATCTCATCCTCTTTCTGGATCATGGGGCAGGTGAAAGCTCGTCGAAAAGCTCTTGTAAACATGTTTGGTTTCTGTCACACCCCTGATGACATTCCAGTCTCTTTGGAATAATGCCGATAATTCTTCTGTAATGGAAGAATAATTTGTCTGTTATGTCAGTGTGTGTGTATGTGAGTGTGTCCCATATTTCTTAAGAATTAGGAAAACAAAACATTTTACATTTCATGTAATACATAGATAATATATTATTCCTTCATTTGCATAATCTAGATTATTTTCAGATTAATAACTGAACGTTTGAAAGCACATCTGAATGATCTGAATTGTGTAACTGATCAGCATTATCTGGTTCTGTTCTGCTCAGGAAGTGTCGGCTTCCGAGCAATTCTCTTGCTGTTAAGTAACTAGAATTAGTTTCAATTGCTGGGTCACCATGTTTTTTTTTTTTTTGCAATTGTTGACTAAAAATAAAAATAACAAAAAAAAGCAAATATGTTTATGCCATGTATGTATGTATGTATGTGTGTGTATATATATATATATATATATATATATATGTATATGTATGTATATGTATGTATATGTATGTATATGTATATATGTGTGTGTGTGTGTGTGTGTGTGTGTGTGTGTGTGTAAATACTGTATATAAATACACACACAGGCCCACAAATGTATTTAGATGTGTAGATACTAGTACGTATTTATGTGTATATAAAACATCTTTAACAGTTTAATAGTTTGCATTTGCATTTATATATTTACGTGAAATTTGGCTTGTAATATATAAATGCTATAAATAACAAAGAAAATCGATAATGTTTTGATAATATTCTTTTTTTCTATCTTTTGATAAGTTAACAAATCAAGGAAAAACTTTGAAAACTATTAAAATTAAAACAAAACTTTAGCAATGCAAACTACAAAACTTAAAAGTATTTATATATATATATATAAGTATATATATATGTAGTGAGCGCAGCAGCTCTCTCTTCCATTTCGTTGCCTTGTACCTGTACATGTGTAATGACAATAAACTGAATCTAATCTAATCTAATCTAATATATATATGACTCGTTTATAAAATAAAAGTATAATTTAATAATAAATAATAAATCAGATTGTTTTTTTTGGAATTGTTTCCGAACTTGTGTTTATTTTCTGTATGCGTTCTATTACAAATATTGTATTTATGTACTAGATTTATAGTGACAGTATGTGTATGTATGTATGTATATATGTATATGTATACTTATTTATGAACAAGAGAGAGAGAGAGAGAGACTTAACCAATTTGTGTGAAAAAACAAAAAAAGAAAGTGAAATCAATTTTGATCCGGATTTGCTTTTGTAAAATAGATAATTAATATCCATGTTGTTGTAAATAATACATTATAAACGTGAACAATGCACAGCTGAATATTTTAGATGTGTAGATAAAGTACACGTGGTAATCGTACAATGCTTTGTGTTTTACAGACACGTTAGAGCACAAAGAAGAATTCATCATTAGGAATTTCACACTGAACTTTGCTCTCAAGAAGATTTGTGATCATGGAACCTCACGGGCCTTCGCTGGATCACACTCCGAGTGTGGTGGAGAAGGGTCCCGGTGGCCGGCACAAGCCCACACACTCCAGGAGTAGCAGCACCGCGTCTTCTCGCCACTCACGGCTGGTTTGTACCATTCCTTACACTTTCAGACACGCCCTGATGTTTTTTCTCACGCCGCTGGTAAACGTAAGCGCTTCCCTTCTTAAAACCAGTTCCTCATTCAGGCTTGTAGCCAATCAAAAGGCCTGATTTCTGAACACACAGGTTAACGTCTCCTGATGAACTTGACATTTTGTGCAAAGACGTCCAGTTGTTCATCTCTGTGGCTGCTTTTATTCATTATGCCTGATAGAACATCAAGGATTGGGAAGTGATGGAGGATTTTCCCGCAGACATCAGCCTCGTTGGTGAGAACATCCATGATTTGCACTTTCCGGGGGTCTGTGAAGGCTACCTGATGAAGAGGAGGAAATGGCCTCTCAAGGGCTGGCACAAGGTACAGAAATCATAGTTACCGCAAATTAATTACTCTGTGTGTGTGTGTGTGTGTGTGTCTCTCTCTCTCTCTCTTCCACTCACCCTGTATCTCTCTCTCTCTCTCTCTCTCTCTCTCTCGCGCTCTCTCGCTCCCTCTCCCTATATTGCTCTACCACTGGTTCTAAGTGTCCTTGGGCAAGACCCTGAACCCCACATGCCCCTCGGGCACCACGGCTTAGGCTGCTCACTGCTCT
>MU204446.1:22592472-22599972 GCA_017309775.1 Paedocypris sp. Pulau Singkep
GAATCAGACAATTTCAACTTCTGGCAGGGTCAGTAAAACTCCACATTTCCTTTGGGTTACAACATATTTCGTCAATTTTAACGTTTGTTGCTGATTTAACACTTTTATAAACAGACCAGAGATGGAAAAACAAGTTTTGGGGCAAATCTTTGGAAATCATGCCAACTGGAATGGTGAACGTGACTCTGAAAAGGTAAAAGTTTTGCCATTGGTGTAAGGAATTTCTTACATGTAGGAGGTTGTTTCTGATTGGTCACTGTGATATTTAAAGGTACGGGGACCATTATGAATGGAACAAAGTGGTGACGTGCATTCACAATGTCCTTAGTCAGCAGCGATACCTTGAGCACTACGGCGAGGTTCTGATCCGGAACCTGAACAGCTCTGAGTGCACCTGCAAAATCACGTTTGTCAAGGTGCGTTTCAGCCACACTGTTATTTTATCCTCTCAACTTTGTGGTCAATTTCATCCCTGTTTTCTTCATTAGTCTCGGTACTGGGGTTCAGACGGGACCAAGAATGAAGTGCAAGGTCAGGTTTTGGACGAGAATGGGATTGTTGTTCACCGCTTTGGTGGATTTTGGCACGAGGGAATATTTTGCGATACTCTGCCCAACCCACAGTGTGTGTGGAAGCCAAGTAAGTTCAGAGTGAGGAGAGTGTGCTGACCTTTTTGATTGATAGACAACCAGCTAGATGGACAGACAGACAAATGGATGGACTAATGGACAGACAGACTTAGATGGACATAGAGGCAAATAAATAAACAAACCGCTAGCTGGATGGACAGTTATAGACATAGGTACATACAGATAGACAGACAGACAGACAGACAAACAGATGGACGATAGATAGATAGATAGATAGATAGACAGACAGACAGACAGACAGACAGACAGACAGATAGACAGACATATTGACGGATAGATAGATAGACAGACTGACAGACAAATGGATAGATAGATAGATAGATAGATAGATAGATGGATAAATAGATTTTTTTGTGGGGTTTTGTCTCACAGACCCTCAGCCAAAGAACTACTTGCTCTACTACGGCTTCTCCAGCTTTGCCATGGAAATGAACGAACTGCTTCCTGATCTCAAGCCCTTCCTGCCGCCCACAGACACACGCTTGCGTCCTGACCAGAGGTGAGAGATTATAGTCAATCAGACAAATCGTGGAACATTATAATCGTCTTTTGGCTTTGTCTTAGGTTTCTTGAGGAAGGAAAAATAGAAGAGACTGATAGAAGGAAAGATGAAGTAGAGGACCTACAAAGGGAGAGGAGGAAAGTTTTGGCCAAGAGAGGAGAGGAACACATCCCCCGGTTCTTTAGGTTGGCCAATCCTAATTCCAGAACAGATTTGGTCTGTAGGGATATCTGGAATATTTCAATGATCTGTGTCTTGCAGGAAAACTCTGGATGGTTCTGGAAGGGAAGTTTGGCTTTATAACGGAACATACTGGAAGATCAGGGAGAATCCTGGATTTTCCAAGATTAAAAACCTGGAGTTATGGTGATGACCACAACGAAGCGAACAGTAACTATTTATTATTCTTTACAAGGACTGCACACGAATGGGATGATGGTTTGATAGTGGGAAGCACGGATGAATTGCTCGCGTCAACCGAGCAAGGATGAAGCTTGAATCCAGAAGGACAAAAACATTTGGAAAGTTGATGTTTATTATATCTTCATGACGAAAATCTGTCAGCAGTTCCATAATGTCGTCCGTTGTTTGGATTATCAGACAAAAAGCTCTTTTTTGAGAAGAATTTGAGAAGGTCTCTGAGAGATGCTTCAGTTTTGACTGTTGGATGTTAATGCACATGGTTCCTCTGGCTCCAGAAAAAATTAAAGTGAAGAAAAAAAAAAAAATCTATTGTTTTGATAACCAGACGATAACTTGGCTTAAAGTCTAAGTCAAAGATTTGCATTGAGTTTACAAGGAAAGTGTAGTTTCCTTTGCAAAGCCGTTGCTCAACGTGAGCAGCACTTAGTACTAACTGGATTAACTCTATATTGGGCCTGCGGTGATTGCAAATGTTCTTGGGAAGTAAAGCTATCTATATCTGACTGAAATTGGGATATATATACACACACAGAGACATTTTTTTTGGCCAAAATATTAGTATGGCAATAAAATGTGCAATCAAACCTGATCAGTTCTGTCATCACTTCATTAGTTAGTCATAGCGGTGATTAAATATGCATGATTTAAAACACAATCTCAGAAGGTTTTTGTTTAGATCTTTATTAGATTTAAATAAATCAAAAGCATGGCTTATCAATATATACAGCATTTTGACAGATTTCCTGCTACACCGAGGCTTGTTGTGCTTGAAAATGATGATTTTTTTTATACAGCACCTCCATATTCGTTACAGTTATTTGCATATGCTTAATTTGCATATTGCCTCAACAAATACATAAACAAAGACTTATAAATAGATTTGAAAAGACCTGCTCTTGGTTCGTTTGAAGAGTGTCCACCAGGGGTCAGCGAGGACATGACAACACCTGACAACTCAATAAAAGAAGTCCACACAACAGCTACAAAAAACGCGGTGCAGAGTGTAAAAAAGAAAGAACGTTAATATCAATTACACACCTTTGTAATGAACATAAGCACTTTGTAATTGCACTTTAAATACAAATTGTAACATTTTTGTGAGCTTAATAATTTAGCAAAATTTTCCGCAGACTTCTCTTTTGTGCAATTTAAAACTGCTATTACTAACCACAGAAGAAATGACCGTAAACTTTGTTGTTGTAACACATTTAAATCTCTATTGCTCTTTAAATAAGCTGATTTCCGCCTCACACTGCGAATGTGAAGTAAGATTGTCTCGCGCGGTATTGCAATACTCTACAATACTCGTCGGCAGTCGGTTTGCTGACTTTCAAAAAGCACTGAGCACAAATACTGACCCCGTGCTGGTTTTTGCAGAACGTTACCATTTGTCAGAAACGTGTTATGGCTCAGACACAACCACCAATTGCTTAACTCTATTTGAACAAATGATACAATAAAAGCCCGTGTGTGTGTGTGTGTGTGCATGAGAGAAGTCTGGAAGACGAGGAAGGGTTTGGGAAAACAGGTTCTCAGGTTTGCTGCATCTCACTGACGCCTGGAAGCCCAGAAAGTGGCATCTTGTCACCCACTTGACTGTCCGGGGTCGTTCTCACCTCCCGACGCCAGCAGTGTCTAATAGGCTCAGACTGAAGGCTGACGTCGGTGTGTGTGCTGTCTGTGTGTTACTCTGATGTCTGAATAAAGATGATGCCTGGTCCGTCTGAAGCCCCTGCCAGGTGTCCATTTTTCCAACCTGTCTCTTTGCATACTGTCATCCGTGAGGCCTAGAGACACGCTGCTGCTCCTGGTTTGTTCACCCAGACTCTGAGATTTAAAGTACACAAGACTTTTTTTCCAGAAGCGGCTGCCTTGACGAAGGCAAGACCACTCACTTTTGTTTTGTGGTTAATCGTTTAGATTTTTAGGTGGAGTAAGAAATGTTTCTGTGATTTCTCGGCCTTGGTTCATCCTATAGGAATATGCATTCCGCCTACTGTACTGCCTTTTAAAAGATGGGATCCCAGCTGGTGCAAGAAGCCATGTGACGTGAGACCTAGTAGCTATTTTATATAAAATTTGTATTGATTGTGCATTTCCAGATTAATCGTGAAGCTAAATATTATATATACATACATACAGTGCATAGGTATATGCACTATTTTGTTCAAAAGTTTGGGGTCACTTTGCAAAATCCTTGCATTTGAAAGAAAAGCACTGTTTTTGTCAATGAAAATAGCTTAAACCTAATCATGCTAATCTGGTAAATAACTATTCTAGCTGTAAATGTCTGTTTTTGGTACAATATCTACATAAGTGTATAGAGGCCCATTTCCAACAACTGTAACTCCAGTGTTTTAATGGTACAATGCGTTTGCTAATTGTGTCAGAAGGATAATGGGTGATTGTAAAACCCTTGTTTGATCACTTTAGCACTGCTGGAAACTGTTTAGCTGGTTAAAGAAGCTATAACTGACCTTCCTTTGAGCAGGTTGAGAATCTGGAGCATCACATTTGTGGAGTCAATCAAACGCTCGAAATTGCCAGAAAATGAGAACTTTCATGTGAAACTCGACAGTCTGTCCTTATTCTTAGAAAATAAAGTGAAACTTTTCATGGAACACACAAAACTGTCTAGGTGACCCCAAACTTTTGAACGGTAGTGTGTATTATTTTACAACTGTTTTGTATATATGTATAAACTTTTTAAACTCTATTAAAAGGTCATAACCTTCCATTATTTTCTATTTTTTTATTTGTATTTGTATGTATGTCCTTGCTAAAAAACACAGGGTGCGATAGAGCAGTCTTTCCCACGCATATAATGTCTGTATAAAATTGGCCTTCTAGTAGAGGTGGGTTTCAATTAGAGGTCATAGGGTGTGTGTGTGTGTGTGTGTGTATTATACACGTGTATATATATATATATATATATATATATATATATATATATATATATATATTACATGTTATGTGTTTTTTAAAATGAATTATTATTACTAATCACTTTTTAAGAAAGAATCATGGCTATATCCTGCTAGGACTGGGAGAGTCGAAAAAAAGTTTTTTTTTTTCATCTTTGACCATAAAAGAAATCCATATAGTTTGGAATGACAAGAGGGTGAGAACAACCTGGTCGATCTTTCTTGATGCAGTGCGTCTTCAGGCCAAAACAAGATGTTTTTATGTGACAAAAGCGATTGCAGGAGGGGAGAGCTTCAGTGGTGGTGTGGGCTTCGTGAGGGTCTTCACGTCCTCTGGGAGGTGTCAGCAGGTGTGTCGCCCAGTCTTCCGCCGCTGAAGCCACCAGAGTCGTGCAGGTCTGGCGCTGTGTGTCTCCAGGCCACTGTCTGGCTCCAGTCACATTGTCTTGGCTCCTGAGCTTTCACTTTCCCTGACAGGGAGCGTCGGTACACCTCTGCATGACCCCCGCACAGCTAACACGGGAACACAAAGCACCCAAGGGCCACCTTACAAAGTGCAGGCTGAGAAAATCACAACAATCTGGCGCTGTAGAGAGAACGGAAGCAGTCCCCGATCTACTGCCAGCGAGCGCCGGATCTGTGGATGGAGGTCAGCAGGGGTATAGTCTGGGTCCTCAGTGGTTGTAGAAGCCGTAGTAGCCTGCATCACTGCAATTATCCTTCTCGCAAGTCTCCGAGCTGCGATTGGGCGGGGAGTTCTCGTTGCTGGACGTGTAGGGAGACACTCGTCTCTTCTTGTTCTCCCCCCCTTCGAACAAGCCGGAGTCTGCCGAGTCTACCGATTTAACCGAGGGAGTTTCCATCCAGGGGTCGTCAATGGTTTCTTTAGACTTGTCTTGCCGCTCCAAGAGAGACGGGGAGGGATGGAAACGGGAGTTTGTTGCCGATGGCGAAGATGATGCTCCGGGCGAAGAGACGGATCGAAACCAGCTGAGGCTGGAGGTGGGTTTCCCGTGGTGAGGGGGGTTGAAGTACTGGGGCGAGGGTCTTCCCGAACTCCACGGCCCTGGGTTGGTGCTCACCACTGGTCCCGAGGCAAACGGGCTTTCGGAGTAGTAGCTGAGGGGGTGATGTGGGGAGGTCTGAAGGGGAAAGGGCTTGTAGAGGCTGTTGGGAGCGTATTCGCTTTCATAAGCGTTAAAGTCGAGGCGGTTTGGGGGCATTACTGGTTGGCTCGGCAGGTACCAGCGACTATGAGGGCTGCCATTGGGATCTTTCGGGCACTGTTGGGTCATGGTGACAGGCTCGCGACTGTAGAATCGGCTTTGGGGCAGGGGGCTCATGTACTGGTCAGACAGGTAAGGCTGATGAGGGTAACAGTTCCCCGGGAGAAGTTGTTGGGCATCGGTTGGCGAAGGCGTCATCCGGTCAGTTTCTGGCGGCGCGTAGAGCCTGAATGGACAAATGAAAGGTCAGTGGTCATTTTTACACATGTCCATATGGTGTTTTCAAATGTTTTCATGTGAGGCTCAACATCCCCTCCCACCCCCCAGCGTTCTACTTTTACTCATCTCATGGATAATAAAAAACATTGCTAAAATGTTTTCTGTAAAAAAAAATAAAAACCCAAAAAGGTTTTCAATTGCAAGAGTTCCACCGAGAGCAATTTCCCTTCATTACGTTTAGCCCAAGTTTACTTACGTATCATAATTGTCCCGGAAACCTTTAGCAAAAGGGTTGTGATCTATTTTCAGCTGAGTGATCTGTGAAGAGAAAAAAAAATTGGAAAAGGGGTTGAAAAAAGGACAAGCCGAGCGGGAGGGAGAACGAAAAAGAGTAAGTGCAGCCCACCAGGGCACGGGGGGATCTGTAACCGTCATTAAGAAATAATTCATGATTTACACTCCAACTTTTATTTTCTCAGCAAATCTGCACGACAAACCTTCACAATCATTACATGACTTAATCACAGCCTGGTTCAACCTACACTGCCATGAGTGTGTCTCGTGTTATGATCTATAGAAATAGAAAGTCTTATGCGTCTTGCTTACGTCTGCGTTCTGGTAGGCAGTTACTGCGATGAACTGTGTCTCGGAAAAGACAAACGTCTGGGTTTTGGAAGTCAGGAAGGGGTCTTCTGTTCCATCCTCCTTCACCTCTACTATGTGTAGACGTGGTTGGTACTTATGGAGGGACTGCAGCACGATCATCTGCAGCCACACAAAGCGTTTATCAGAACTCTGTTAGAAATGCATGACTTAATTTGCAAAAAAAATGTCATTACAGTATACTGTAAGTTGACAACATTCGTATGGAATTATTGCTTTACAGTAAGCTGTTGGAAACAAATGCACATACATATTTTACAGCATAATACAGTTCTGTTATACTAACAGCAAGGAGATGCTTTTTTATTCTTTACAAGCATCATAGGAACCCTGTTAAATAAATAAAAAAAATTAAATTAAAAAGCTGTAAATTAAAAAAAAATCAGTAAGTACATTTACATTATTCAGTTGGAAACAAATCTATATGGCTATTTTACAGCAAAATACAGTTTTGCTATATAACAGCTAGTTCTGTAGATGCAATTGAAAATAGTGTTAGTATTCTAATGTAAATAAAAGTAAAATTATTTTAATGCAAATAAAATAAAAGCATGGACAATTTAAAAAAAGCAGTAGGTGATTTTCCATTTACTTTAATTAGTTGGTAACTAACGTACAAGGCTATTTTATAGCAAGTGAAATTTTGTTGTGTTAACAGCGAATAGATTTACAGTAGAGTTTTCTACTGTAAATAAATTTAAAAAAGCAATATCAAGCTGAAAAACACAAAAACTATGCTAAAACAGCAATGAATTAAAGTTTTACAGCATGCCGCTAGAAACAAATTTACATAGTTGTTTTACAGCAGAAGTGTTGTATTAATGAGAAAACTGGAAATGTAATTGAGAGACGTGTTAATTTTTACTTTCTACAGTAAATAAATACATTAAACA
>MU204446.1:22604972-22625007 GCA_017309775.1 Paedocypris sp. Pulau Singkep
CGGACTGCAGCTTGACTTCTGAGGAAACGTGCATGGCTGCGCTCGCAAGGCACCAGACCAGAGTAGAAAAAGCAAAGAGAGAGGAAGAAAGTGCCTTCCTTCATTTCCTGCACTTCAAAGATACTTCAGTGAGGTACTTGGCCATCAGACTCGGTGCTCAACCAACCTTGCCACCCAAGCACTCCTCCATACTTTCTACTTCCTGACTTGGGCTGATTTACCCCATTTAATTACCAGTAAAAATCAATAAAATTGCAAAGCAAAGTGGGAGAAGATTGATTCTGCATATTCAAAAAGTCACAAAATTATGCGTTTTTTCATTTAAAATATCCAAACAACTATAGATCAGAATTGAACAAGTATGGTGGAAATTTCTTCAGTGCCCGTGCGTAGCACTACAGGTCATGCATTTGGCCCATATTCTTATGTTATGTTAGAAAATAAGATTTCAACATTTGATTTCTCTTGCAGTTTGTGTTCGGCACTTGAGTTTAATTTATAAAAATTCAATGAATGAAAACATATGTTGAATTTAATGACATCATTTGATCTATTCAAATATCTGACTTAAGGAGACTTTTTTTCAAATATGATTTTTGTCTCTTTTGTCTGTTTTTAATTTTTTTCCAAGACAATTGCGAGAATTATTACATTGTGCGTTAATTAATTTTGCATTAAGCTGATTTTAATTGTTTGTTGTGTCAAGTATAGTGTAGAGGAAGTATTGCTCAATGTATTTTTTGTTTGCCTTCAAGTAATAAATATCTTAGTGAATTATATCATGTACAGGTCCTGAGTGATTGTTAAGAGCTTGTTTCGTCAATGCAGGTACTGAAGTGATTTTTATTTAACAAAAATTAAACATATTTACGCAAACATTTTTGAATGCATCAATCTATTTATTTCTGTATTATTTGAGCTGGTTTACTTTAAGCCAGTTTCAATTTATATATTGGTCATGCAGGACCACTGGCACAGCACAGGAATAAAAACTTTGGCAATATATTAATATATTAACTTATTATTAGATAAGTCATTTTCCATTCTTAAGTTTCAAAAAATTATCTTTTTAAGTGATCACATTTTTTCATTTAATAAAAAAGTGTTATTTACAAGTGGTAACATGCTGCAGTAAGCAGAAATTCATTTAATTTTCATTATCATTTTAAATCTTCACACTCATGTGTGAAATGTTTATTTATTTCCATTTAATTTGATGGAAGTTTCGCACATATTACCCTCAGAATCCTGGTAGATATTAAAGCCCAGTGACCCGTCAAAAGTCCCCACGAGCACTTTCCAACCTCTTTGGTTCTATTTGCTCTGACAATATTTCCTAAAAAATATAACTCACCATGGACTGGTTTAGAGTCTCGTGCTTTTTTTTTTAAAGATGCTTCTTTTTTTGAGGTCTACACATATAGACGTTGTGGAAGAATTGTTTAAAATGAACCATTACAATGCAAGTTAACAATAATCGAAACCACGTCGCGGTCTGCGTAAAAAAGAACAGAGGGAACGTTCAAAGCTCGTTCTTCACTAAACTAGTTCCGTTGAAAATGTCTATTCCATATTCTCCAGCTCTGGCTTCACGTGACAAATGTAAAAGACGCTACATTTGCGCTACAAATCGTCAGCAACCCGCGGTTAAAATGTTGCACGTCGACGCTACAATAAGTGAAAAGCTTCTTACCTTCCCTGTTTTGTAATGATCATCTCAGTTTGATACTTGTGAAACTTTGCCCACAGCGGGTAGTTGTTGAGAAGCACCTGTGTCTTTCCGGACACCTGTAGACCAGGTAATGGATACATTGGTGATCGCGGATACCCGTGCTGAAAAGCCCCCGGGTAACCGTCAGCGCTGGATGGATAGATGTCTTTACCGTTGGCTGAAGAATACGCTTCGGGTCCCGCTGTAACATAAGTGTGTCCAGTTCCGCTCCTGCTGGAGAAGTGACAGCTGCCGAGCGGAGCCGGTGCGTAAAACCTCCCCGCCTGCGCTCCGGGACTTTGATGGTGCTCGCTATGGAACGGCAACGGCAAACTGTCCTGCCCGTTAGAAACTGAGTCCTGGTAGTAAAACCGCGCGTCTTGGATTCCCATCTTGAAGTCCGTTAGGTCGCGGCTCCTCTGGAGATGACTGCTCAATTCGGCGTCCTTGGAGAAACTTTGCGCGTCTGTTCCATTCAACATATTGAAATAAAAACTCCCGCCTATGCCGCCCATCTGCAGCACCGGAGCGAGGTTTCCAGCAAAGGCATAAGTTTGCCGCCGCTTTGCTTGAACATTTACTGTGAAAGCTCAACGCAAGACGTGGAAGATCCACGTTTCCAGCAGTCTTTGCCGTTGTCTATACGGTCTTATCTTTTATTTGGCTTAATGGGCTGAAGATAAAGCTACCGTGTAACTGGTATATCGGATAGTAATCGCACTTCAAACGCATGATAAGACTCAATGATATATCCATATCTCGGGCGGTAATTGGTGCGGAGGTGGGCTTTACGCGCAGACTGGGCGTGATAGGCGTGATGCGTAAGGACAGGCCCTTCTTAATGTACAGACGCTCTCAGACCGATCTGGAGAAACTGTTCTTCTAGTATTTGACATACACACTCTCTCTCTCTCTCTCTCTCTCAGTTAATATAACAATACAACTTTTATTTTTTAAATTCAAAATGAAATGCTGTGATCACAATGTAAGATGTAAAAAAGCATGCATCTAGTTTCATTACATCATCTAAATATTGTAGATTCTATCTATCTATCTATATATCTATCTATCTATCTATCTATCTATCTATCTATCTATCTATCTATCTATCTATCTATCTATCTATCTATCTATCTATCTATCTATCTATCTATCTATCTATCTATCTATCTATCTATCTATCTATCTATCTATCTATCTATCTATTTTTATTTGAAAGATCACTAGATTTTCAGTCATGTGTAGAGTCATAATATCTGCACACACAAAAATAACAACACCTCCACACTTCATATACAAACATTCAACTTTTTAAACTAATATTTTTAACACATCCTCGCTCGCTGCCATGTCCCCCCAGTCCAGGTATGACACAATTGCCTCGGCAGTCATTTTCCTAATTCCACTTCCTGTGTCTCTCTCAGCAAGGTGAACTCACAAGGTCGCTAGCTGAACTCAGTGGTTTTGACACCCTTGATTATAACGTATTGTCCCTGGTGACACGTTCACAAGGCCAGGAAAGCTCTCCACTGGCCCTGTAGGGGTGACCAGCGCCATTTAGGCCTTAGTTTAGCCGCTCTCCTGCAGGGCAAATTTACTGGAGACAAACACAAACATTTGTCATCTAATGACTGTGTAGAACTCAGTGTAGAACAGTTCTCCCATTGCTTCACTATAGGTGTTTACTTGTTTTTTTTACTAGGTGTTTACTAGCAGCTACAAACAACACATTATATTGTATGTTCCAGATGTCTATGCTGCATTATCTGAAACAATCTCTGAGTCTGCAACGTGGTTTATTTTTTTTATCAAGAATATAATGGTCATCTGAAAGATTTTTTGCTATAATTTATTTTGTCTCACTTCTTCCTGCTGTTTGAGGGTTTTTTTTTGTGGTGCGGTTGGGTTGCAAACTGACTCATCTTGAGCTAATGCTTTTCTAATTTTCTACCTACCTGAGATTTTCCATCCCAATACACGCACACGCACACACACACACACACACACACCCACACACGCACCCCCCCCACACACACACACACAAAGATGATTAAAGAGGAAAAAAGTGTCAAATTTAAATCTGAACGCATGCACACACACAAAATTAAATCTGAACACACACACACAAATAAATAGGGAAAAACCTCAAATTTAAATCTGAACACACACGAACACACACAACTGATTACAGTATATATTAGATTTAGTTTACTATTGACAACACATATTTTAAAATGTGTTTTTTAATGTGCCAATGAGCTCAAAAAATGAGTTTGTCTTCATTGGCACATCATGTAATTATTTATTTTTTCAAAACATATTTTTATAAGCAATAAATACACATTTAAAATATGTTTTAGAATATATACCCATAAAAGAAAAAAACAAATGTTACATTAAGTAAAAATGTATATCATAAAAAAGACTTACCGTAACATAAACATTCCAGATTAAAATAGCAATTCACATAATGCTTTCATTTTTTAAAAACCGTTTTTATGATTGTCTGAAGTGACTCATCTCTGATTTCAGCATGGGCATCACTTCAGCAGTCATGGCGACAGATCAGGAAGTGGGAAAGAATTGTTGTTCGAGCCTCCAGTTTCAATTGCAATTATGAGTTCACAACTTCTGCCTTGCCGGTATGTCTCGCATTTTACTAATTACTAATTAATTTAATATTCAATAAAACTACAACTCAAACTGTGTCATTTTGATACATGCACAAGAATATAATAATGAAATAATTGTAGCTGCAAGCTGCAATGGCATGTTGGGTAAAAAATTAACCAGATGAAAAAAGCAAATGAGGATTTGTTGTAGTAAAAGTGTCTGTAGCCAACGTTTAAACGTGTCACCAAACATATAGTTTATTTATTTAGTTTATATTGTAAAGACAAAAGAGTATAAAGAATGAAAAAGTGACAAGACTAGTGGCAATGTTTCTCACTTATGACATCATGGAGTAATAGCGTTTACATGCTTAACTTTGAAAAGATTGTGAAGGTTAAGTCAGTCCATCACTTTGGAATGCAATTGTTACATTAATCCCAAATTAAGTCTCAAATTATGTCTATTATTTGAAATAAAAGTCAAATTGTATTGTATTGATTCTATAGATATAGACAATAGACTCTATAGTTTCATAAGACACTGTTTTTGTTCTGAACAAAAAAAAACCCCCACTGTCTGATTTTGAAACATACGATTTATAGAAAATTTCTCTATTAGAAATCCCCTCATGATCACGAGTAAATATAAACTCACAATGGTAAACTTTATATATCTTTTTCATTTATATGTGACTCCATACGGTTTCAACAGTGATTGTAGAAGTTTGGACTCAAACCTTTAAATACCATCATTCTGGTTGTAGAACCTAAATTTCCCCATTAATGTATTTTGTGTACAGATTATCTCGCTAAAAATGAGATTTGTGATTTTTTTTTCCAATGCTTTTGACAAAAATCCCAACCGTTACATTGTTTGAAAGATTAAGCAGTATGCATAACAGAGGGATTAGGAACATAAGAAGAACATGCCGAATAATCAGTGTGTGAATGCCTCTGATTATAGAGTTTTTCCGGCATATGTTTCCATCTACTCAGCTCGTATTGCCATCACAAAGACAAGGAGCTAATTAACGCAACATATGCTTATTTGAAACCCCACTTTGGGTGTGAAAAGAGCTTTTGGGAGGCACCAGAGGTTGTGAAAAAGGAGGGCGGGGGATCTTTTAAACGGAGCAAATAGGAGGCAGAATTAAAAGGTGTGGAGAGCATGAGGAGTTTGAGAGAAAGGTTCGAAGGAGAAGATAGGAGAAAGTAGCACTTAGCGCTCTGTGGAATTCTCACCCGATATCACATGATCTCCCGGAGAAGTGCAAATGTATTCCACTGCAACCCTAGCAACAAACAAGCTGCCACTTCCTTCGTTTATAATTAGCCGGTAATCAATGCGGAGACTTCTGGAAAGAAGAGAAGACTTCTCAATGTCCATAAGGTCTTCTAATTTGTCATTTTTTTTCACTCCTGTGCCAAACTGTTGATGGGGTTAACTGTTACTAGGCTAATTCATATGTGTCCCAAACAAAATCACAATATCCAGACATGCTTGTGTTTGAAAACTTGGCTCCATCAGCTCCATTAATGTGATTGTGGAGAGCAGGCTCAAGGCGCTCGGCTGAGAGCTCAAACCTACAAACGTGACCTTTCCAACCAAAAAGTTTAAACACACACACACACACACACACACACACACACACACACACACACAGACACGCACAAAGATAGTCTGGCATTCAGTTTAGAACCATAAAGTGCCAACTTTGGATTTAGTGTTGCGCCACTTCAAAAAGCTCAGGGTCTTGTCAATTGAAATTCTTATGTTTCTTTTCCTCTTTGTTTCATGTGTTTGTTTCCGTTTTTATTTGTCGCTTTTGCATTTTAAACCAAGCAATTGGACTGTATTGGCCTGTGTGTCCCGCTCTATTGGCCTGTGCTCCCGCACGGGTACCCTGTGACCCAGAAATATTTTAGTAATTTTTTTTTCTTTTGTTTTGATCCATGTTTATTTTCTGCACCGTGATATAATTAATATTATTATAATATAATACATATACTGTATAATATAATATAATGAATGTATATATTCTGTAAATTACTGTAAAGCTTCCCATTTGTTACACACCCTAGGTGCAACATTTTCTGTATAAAAAAAAAAACTAAACAATAAATTACTGTAAAACTATATCATAAAATCTATTAATCTGGTTAAAAATGATTTATTGTATATTACAGTAAATAACTTTTTTTAACCCATATGGTCAACCAATGAGCTTGTTTTACCTGTCAAATAAGGATCAATCCTGTTCTACTATTCTCGTTTTATCTTTGATGCTAGTTAGACACTTTATGGTACAGTAGATACTCCAATACATGCTATCTCTACTAGGCCATTGAGGCTAGATTTAAAATGAAAGATGTGGCTGGTTCGAATTCCGAACAGTTTGGTAACACAACTACAAGAGAAAAGTTTAGCTTCTTCCGGCAGGTGTCTTTAAAAATCACCTACATTTCAAGCCAAAAACCCTAAATGAAATCCTACAAGATCAAAGTGCACATACTATACAATGAAGACCAAAAGACCAACACCACTGAAGACCAAAGTTTAGTAGCTCATTCAATTAAAACGCCAAGTAATCCTGTTCTTAGTCACCATGAGCATCCTTTAAAACGACTCACTCAAACACGTACATTTCACGTCTAAGCTGATGGCTCCACTCATGTTGACTATTCATAGAGAACGCAGTGCTCCACCGGCTCTTCTGACAGTTCATAGACTGTTTGACAGGAGAAGACAGCTGTGAGCTCTTACATTCCTTTGGCTTGCTCTACAGGTCCAAAACGATAGCTGCCGAGCATGACTTCCTCATACTGGATGAGGGTCGTTTACGATCCGCTCTCTCCTCCATTGCTCCTCAATGTCAAAATTGGCCCCCCACAGTCTCCCACTTGGCGGACATTAAGAAATCATCACTGCTGTCATGTCGACTGTCAGACAGGGGTCAGGGTGTGTACGGCGGAATCAGCAGACTCTCGGGACCCGGACGGCACGGCCGCTGGGAGAAAGCTGAGTCTCGGAGTTGTTAAAAACCGCATGAGAGGTTTGTTGTGCCCAGCCTGGTCTGAAATCATGAATGAGCAATAGAGTGTCTGTATCTGTTGGCTCGCCGCCTGGAAAAAGTATGTGGGCCAGTGTCAAGTCTCATTTGCGTTGGTGAGCTGTGACAGCCATAAATCACTGCAAAGTCCCACTAAATCCACTTTTGAATACAGGCTGTAACAAATAAGACCGTCACGGGAGGGAGTGTTGTATCTTAATACATGTCGGGGACAAGTGACAGGAAGGAAGCCGCTGTGGAAAGTGGCGTCTGCTCAGAAAGGGATTAAACGTGCGGTGAGTTTATCAATGCGGCCTCCAGGGACCGCGGAAAAATTGTCTCGGCATTTAAACATCCAGTGAAGTTACACACACACCAGGAGTAGTGGGCAGATTACGGTTTGTTTGGAGAATCCACCAGACTGGAATTTGAATCTGTAACATCTGAGTGGCAGATTCAACTCCGTTAGCGCTGGACCACAACTGCCACTGTTAATAAGTTGTTGCTGGGCAGGAAATAAAAGCAGGAAATTGAAGATAATTTAGAGTTAAAATTAGACAAAAATAGGTTATTAAACACATAATTCAGTTGGATTCATATAACACTTTGATTAATTGAGTAAAGTGAATATGAATTTACAGTGTGTGCTCTATAAAATACCGTACGTAACATACGGGGCAAAGCACAAATTGAAATGAACTTTTTTTTGATGTATGAATGAATGAATGAAAAAAACTCGAATTAATTTTTCATTCTGTATGCGAGGAAATCTCACAAATAATATAAGTAAAAATAAATAAAGCAACAACAACAGTAATAATAATCCAAGAAATCTGTTTTTCTCCAACTTTCAGTGCTGGAGGGCGTGATTCATAAATTACTGTAATAATTTTCCAATTGATTGAATGATTGACATTCCAAGACATGCGTAATGATGAATGGCTTCATTTAGGGATGGCAAACAAACCCGGTGATGGACAGGCATCTTCTCTGGCCGCGAAGCCACTGAAAGTGTAAAGGACTTGGGCGTAAAATCCCGAGCAGGATATCGATGATGGCGTCTGTTTTGCGTGAGATCGTGAACGTGCGTGTGAAGTAGCGTGTTACTCAATCAGCCTCCAGCATCAGTCCTGTTCTCAAACGATGGCATGAAGCAGATATCCATGCATGTGTGTGTGTGATTTACAGTATTTGTGTGCGTATGAGTGACAGCAGAATTGTGAGCTTAGCTTGAGGGTGGTCAGCATCAGCTCCGAGGGGCTTTAAGCGGCCTTCATGTGACAACGGCCTGCCAACCAGAGGTCTTGCCCGAGCTGTTTTCTATTTCTAATTTATCTGGAATTATCAGTACCAATCATCAGAATCGTTATTTTTAGTGATCTGGTCTGTGTGAGCCGCGTCCCGGGGGAACGGCTCTCAGCGTCCTGCTAATGAGTGTCAATCTGCAGCTTTGGCGATTTTACGACAGACACCTCGCCTGACAAACGCGGGTCAACACTCATCATTCCTTCTGACACAAAGCTGAGCTGCAGTGTCACGCTTGCTCAGACGCACAGAGAATGCCCCGTGCCTCGTGATCTGAAAGGATCGCGGCGTCAGAAAGTGCAGAAGTTGAGAAACAACTTTTAAAGCGACTTTTTCTTAGTGATATGTTTAATATTAATCTGTAAACAGGAGGTGCGCTGGTATGATTTTAAAGGCTATTTTAGTAACTTATTCTGTGACTAGACCCCCCCCCCCCAAAAAAAAAAAAAAAAAAATCAGTTTTACAGCTATTTAGAAGTTGCAAGATTTTTTCTGTCTGGTAAAACATACTGCAAATAATTCACCGGAATATTTTCTTGACTTTTCATCTCTTTCATTTCTTTCTTATTAACCTTTCCTTGACATTTATTTGCATGTGCTTATATGTTTATACAACATGTATTGTATTTATCTATATATACACTATGTAATGTATGCGCATTGTTGTGTTTTGGGTGCTGAGATTCAAGTACAAAATAGCAAAAGCAAACGCTTTATGATGATTAAAGAACAAAATGTACACAAAGAGTATCAGATGATGCACAATGGTGTACAAGGATTGACTGACAAATGGAAAGTGGAGACAACTTAATTACAGCAACTAATGAAGACAGATGAAACTGATGAAGCATGTGCCTACAAAAATACCAGAAGACAGGAAACAGAGGATTATGGGTGTAGTAGTACATGGCAATGTGGCATATATATACAATACGTATATTTTTGTCATTCAAAAGTAACACAATAATTCACAAATTGCACAAAATTAAATTGTTTTAAAAAAATCATACTATGTAATTTCTGTATTTTTTAGATTCTGCACGTCAAATTCTACCTAACCCTTTTAGAAATTCTAAATTCTACAAACCCTTACATTATTTCTAAGTGTATAAATATATATATATATATATATATATATATATATATTTTTTTTTATATTTATATATATATATATATATTTTTTTTTTTTAAATTATAAATCTATATATAAAAATTCTATATAGATTTGTGTGTGTGTTTGTGCGTGTGTGTGTATTCCTCTGTGTGCTAACTAATTTAATAAAGACTAACTGACCCTACTGTACCTGGGCAGCTGTGCAGACTCTGTGGCCACAGTGGGCAGATACATTTGTCCGTTGACTTATCCTTATTCCCGGTGTTCTTGGGAGAGTTCAAATTTCTAGTAACTCAGCGGACGTCACTGAGCTATTCTGGCTGGTCAGTTGTGACAGCCGGCCAGCAACGGCCGGGCAGGAATGGCGCGGGGTGGCCGGGGACGGGGGGACGGGGGTGGAGGGTTTGTTGCTGATCTTGTCAGAGGAAGTGGAGACCGGGGTTCTTTCCTTTCACTGGCGATGGGAGGCAGAAGTTTAGGAACAAGCATGTCGCAACGGATGAGGGGTGGGCAAGATATTTGGGTTTGGTGCCAGCTGAGCCAGGCCTGTGGCATGCTGCATTCCTAAAGATCAACACAACGGTGTTTCCTTTCAGTTCCCCTGCTCGCTAACCCCTTCAAACGCTCTTCCCTACAACTCACCCTACACCAGTTAACTAACCTGTCTTACATGTGTTGTTATCCCAATTAGTACTTGAAGAGACTTCATGTTTTACTGTGTTTTACTCTACACAGACTATCACCCATCTGTCGGTCTGTCTATGTCTGTCTATCTATCTATCTATCTATCTATCTATCTATCTATCTATCTATCTATCTATCTATCTATCTATCTATCTATCTATCTATCTATCTATCTATCTATCTATCCATCCATCCATCCATCCATCCATCCATCCATCCATCCATCCATCCATCCATCCATCCGTCTATCCGTCTATCCGTCTCTCCGTCTGTCTGTCTGTCTGTCTATCTATCCGTCTATCTATACATCTATCTATCTTTGTCTGTCTGTCTGTCTGTCTGTCTTTCTGCCAGTTGGTCCATCCATTCATCCATCCATCCATCTGTATCTCTGTCTGTCTATCTGTCTGTCTGTCTGTCTGTCTGTCTATCTATCTATCTACCTATCTATCTATCTATCTATCTATCTATCTATCTATCTATCTATCTATCTATCTATCTATCTATCTATCTATCTATCTATCTATCTATCTATCTATCTATCTATCTATCTATCTATCTATCTATCTATATCTATCTATGTATCTATCTCTATTGCCACATGCTGTCTGGAGTTGTACACATATGATCTGGCTGGTGGTTGATTTATGGCGATGTTGTTTTATGATGCTGGCTAGGCAAAAGCTCAGGTCACGCCTGCAATGCTTGGTTTAGGTCAGGAGGTTAAAATGCTTGCTCCTAGCAGACTCTTTGGCAGCGGGTGTAAATTAAGAGGGTCAAGACCCTGTTAAGGAATCCTATGGAGACTGATAGTCAGAAGCATGTTGGGTCAATATGCTGAGCTAAAGCTTGACTTGCTGGGTCAACTGGTCTGGAAAACCTTTCCCAAGAACTCGACAGTCATTCATGAGAATAAAGGTTATGTAATCCTGGAAACTGCTTTACAGTGTCTCGCTGATGATTGGAATACTGAGAAGGACTATCAGACCGATTACACTGTGATGTCACTCTCGAGATGCTTTCTCTGCTCTGGTTTGCCTGGCCGTTTGGACTTTATGAAGTATGCCAACATTCACAAAGATAGGACAGGAAGAATTTCGTTACTACAAGCCTTTTGAATTTCATTTTAACATTTATTTAATAGTGGCTGTCTTGATGCGTGTCAATTGCAACGCCTAAAGGTCATGGGTTTGAACCCCATTGATTTTTCATTGAAATACATTTAAAAATTTTAATAATAATGATGATTTATGTGCAGTTTGCTGTGCGTATTGCCCAGAGTGGCTTGGATTGGCTCTTGCTCAGAACCTAGAAATGGAAAAGCGGTTCAGAAAATTGTTGCATGCATCAATCTGTCTACCACCAATTACCTACCACACTGCAAAAAAAACAAGACAATAAATAGCAAAATGAGTAAATAAAATACTTAAATCAAGTAAAATTATCTGCCAATGGGGTGAGAAAATTTTACTTGGTAACAAGACATATTTTCTTGAAACATGCAAATTAATCATTTACTGGAAATTCTAAGCTAGGTAATTTATGTTGTCTGAAAAAACAAGATTTTTTGTACAAATTCAAGATCTTTTGGCTTGTCAAGAATTCATTTTTTGCAGTGCCGCGACATTAACTTTGATTATAAAAGAAACATTATCAAAGTAGCATGACACTTATTAGGCTTAACAAAAAAATTAACAAGCAAAACGTAAATATGAACTCATTCTGAATAATTAGAAACTCGTTGACACAGTAAGACCCAGAGAGCCAGTTGTTGGTAAATAAATGATGCAATGAATGTTCTCGCAACTCGAGACAAACAAAAACAAGTCGCAACATTTAGGGCAAATGTCAGATATGTGTATGAAGCCTCGTCTCACTTAATGAAAGTATCAGTCTAAATGAATCCTGCGTGTGCGCCGCTTTGGCATATTTTCTGATCCTTGAGGGAATTCCAACAGAGGTGTGTTTTCTAACACCTCCGATCGACAGCAGACCTGAAGAAGGCTCTTCATCCTTCTGCTGAGCACAACACACAGCAGCTGTGCGCAGAGAAGGTGAGGAAAGCTCGTGCTAATTTGAGGTCTGTTAGTTTGCACCAGGCCACACTACCAGCTCCATGGGCTTTTTCACAGACTGTGCTGACATGTGAATTTTGATGTCTTCTTCACTTGTTCTTCGGAATGACACAAAACTTTTCGAAGGAAGTGATTAGGGGGAAGGTTAAATAGGCTTGACTAATCAGATTCCAGAAAATGCGCCTGAATTCATACGCTCAAAAAAAAACAGCACATGCATTGAATTGAATTGAATTGAAAATACCGTTATAGTTAATATCTCCCACTGCAGGAAAAATGCATTCAGCAACAGCAGAAAAGAATATAGAAGAAACAACTTTTTAGTATTTATGCATACATCAATAAATACAATTAAAAGGAAGAACTAAATAAAAGAGACAAATGAAAATACACGCATAAACACAAATAACAGTAATTTTATCAGTGTGTAATTGTATAATCTGTAATTACAATTAATAATGATAACAACGACAACACAAATTGTAATAATAATAATATAGCCACAATTTGCATGAACTTTAAAAAAGTAAAATGTACTTCTATGAGTCTAGTGAATAGGTTAGAATTATAACCATATGGAATTTTTAGGGAAAATCTTCAGTGCATACCGGTAATTGCTATTATCAAATTGAGCACATAGATTAAAAGGAATAGAATTATTTAAATATATGATTTTTTATTTATATAAAAATTAAATTATAAAATATATGTTTTTATATTATTAGTAATAAGCAAGACATTCAATGAATGAGAACAAAAATAGTAAACTCTAATTTTTTTAACAAACTAATGTCTTTTATTAAGTCATTTTTGCTGTTTTTGAGAACATTTAAAGCCTTAATCAGTCAATATTTTGCACTATATTATGTCAAGAGTACATAAGAGGCCTTTCTAATTGACTAAAGTTGTACGTTTGTACACATAAGTTTGGTTTTAAAGGGCAATTCAAAACGCCGCTTCTACCTCCATGTGTGTTTCTATGATGGGAGAACGGTGTGGATGTTGTGTTTTTCTGACGCGTGTGTTTGTGAGTTTTTGCGCTTGTGTGTCTCGATGCGTCAGTTCTTTGTCCCGCCGTTACATGAGTGTGTATGTAGCGGCTTGTGTGTGTGCACTTGTCTCTGTCGGCTCAGGTTAAGTTGATGGTGAATGCCCATTCCTAGAGGGTCTCCAGGCCTGCAGGGCGGCCTTTCTCTCATCAGCAGCATTAGGGTCCGGTGCATGATGGCTGCTGACCCCTGAGAGGGCCATATCCAACCTAAGCTCGGCTTCTGCCACCACTGCACACGACCCGCTTTCACACACTGGCAATGGAGCTTTAATTCTAGAGTGAAGACCTATAATGGATTTATATTTGCTAAATATGGTGTATTAAAATATTTAAATTTGCCGCTCAGTCAGTTGAAATTAAATTATCGACGGCAAATTATCTCACACCTATAAAAGTAAGAGTAAGTAGTAAGAGTAAAAAGTAATATATAGGAGTAATAATTGATTGTTCAATAATGTATTACAGTACACTGTTTCATATTATAATGTATATTTGAAGAGTTATACAATTGTATCTTCTGTCACCATGTTCCCTGTTTTTATGTAAAATTCTATTACGAAAGATAAAAGTTGACACTAGTAGACAGGAGGAAACAGCAAGACGTTCAAAAGTTTGTCAGAAGTAGATGAAGTTAGTTTGCACCTTAAAGGTGATGGCGATGACGGATGATGTAAGTTGAACAATTTAACCTATTCGACGCCCAGAGGGAAAAACAATAAAACAAAAATTGAAAACGAAATAAAGTAAAAAAACGAAAACATCAGTTCTGCAAAAACCAGTGACAAAACAAAGACGTTTGTAAAATTTAAAGTTGATTGAATAAAATTGTTAAAAAGTTGACTTTAAGGAAAGCTAGTGAGGTAGCGAGATAACATTATATAATCGTTATATATTGTATTATGTATAGTTAACATTAATCAAATCAATAAATAACAGAAGCGCAATAGTTCGCAATTATAACCAACCATTCTTAATCTATTAGTTAAATAAACCATTTCAAATCATTATTAACTGATGTTTGTCTGCAAATTTCAGATTTGACTAATCTTGTCATCAAACAACTGCAACATGGTGAATTCAGGGTGAACATCTGGTATGATAAATCCAATCTAAGCCTCTCATTCCATTTCTGGGTGCTGGGGACTAGAAGCCAATCCCAGCCCGGCCGGGATACACACACACCCACATAGGTGGCCATCCAATCACGTGCTTTTCCGTGCTAAACAAGATATTGTTAATTTCGCCACCTGTAATTAGAGAAGATCAAGGCCTGACGGCAGAATGACCCCTGCATTGAAACAATGGCGGGGCAAGGAAAGCCTGGAAATGTGAAGTGACAATGGTTGCCCTTTGTGTGTGAACTGATGGAGGGGAGGGCTGACAAGGTGCTCCCTCTAGGGGTTAACCTTCCACTCCAGACCAACTGCTAAATCTAGGTCAGAAAAGAGGGGGAGGATGGGCTGGATGGAAACCAAAGAGGTTGATAAGAGGTAGGAAATATGTTCGCTCACGTGAGCTGTCCAGGATATAACTATTTGAGTATTAGATGCGTGTTTAATTCACTGTTGTTTATCAGTTGCTTGTATATTATTAACTTTTGTAGTTTTGTAATGTATCGTCTTCATATTTTCTCTGGTGTTTGACCCCCAATCTTGGTGTTTAGCACAAACGGAACTACGGGAAATGATTGAGTTGATTTTTTTAGAAGAACTTTAAGATGGTACTGTCGGGTCTTCAGACTCGGAATCGCTTGTGTTCCTTACATTAAAATGACATATTTCATGAATGATTTAGATTTTTCACAGATTTTGTCCACATACACATTTTTCCCGAGGAAAAAGTTTCCAAACATTCCTCCTAAAATTGGGAATTTTCGCAGAATTTTTTGTACTCAAATGTATCTTCTTGCCTCTTTTTCGAAAAATCTATTTGCAAAGGTAAATAGTTTTCTCAAGTTGTTCAGCACTAAGAAACAAGAAAAAACGTCCAGCACTAAGAAAAAAGAAAAAAAAAACCCTAAATATTAAGAAAGTCGGGGACAACAAAATCCAATAACATTTCAATGGACAAAAAAGATTGTGGTTTTCTCTCTTCCTCATTTGTTCACCACGCTCTCCTTTTACTTTTTAGCACAAACTGACCCTAACGTTCTATTAATTAAAATTAGCATCCATCCCCTTAGCATTGACTTGTTACGTCAGATAAAATCAACTTTGTGTTAGCCGGCCTGAGGGTCTTCGGCCCTAACGAGCCCAAGATACTAATTAGGCATAGAAGAATTGAAGGGGAGTAAGGAGGGGGGCAGAAGGCCAGAGAGGGTCCTGCTGGGATGAGTGTGACCACGGGGCGTTGGGTATTTATACTTCACGCACCTATGGTACACATGGTGTGGATGAAACCAGAGTGGAACTGGACCCAGGCAGCGCCTCACACCCCAGCCTTCAAAACCACTATCAGTCCAAATAAGAGGAAGAAAAAGAGAACACAAGAGATAGAGACGAACAGAACAGCAGGAGGACAAAGACCAAACGCAGAATAGAGAGGAAGTTGAACAAATTCTCTAGAAGAGGCCATGGCTCGATGGTGTGAAACAAAGTGACAGTTGATATCGTTTTAGCAAGTCTTCTCCTATCTTTTTGACTGTCATTATCATTAAAAGCGACTTGCAATATGAGAAGAATATATGCAATTTATCACACAAGAATTTGTGAGACTCCAAGAAATTATTTACACAAGGCTAGTTCAAGATATTCACTAGACAAAAGATTGTTTTTTCCTTCGTTTGATCTTGAGAATAATTACGGTTCTGACTTCAGTGCTTTTTATGTTATAAAATTGGCAGAGAATCTAGTTAGAACGTATCAGTTTCTTCCATCAAGGAGCAGCCGAGAAAGTTTTTCATGGAGTTTTGAATCCTTTGGCAAAACATCTTGTTTGTTCTCTGATAGTGGATGACATGAGGAGGAATACACCACCACCAGAGAGCCGAAGTTCGATGTTGCAGTACTAGTAACAGTATTAAAGGTCAAAAGTTTTAGCTTTGTACATTGATCAAAGCAGCAACTGGTAACCAGTGTAAGTAGACAACAAGCAGAGTGACAAACATCCTTTTTGGTCGATTTACCAATCTGGTCAGGCAGATTTCACTAGAGGCCATTATTGTAATCCAGCCTTGAGATTACTGGAGCCTGAACAAGAAATTAGGAACAAATATTGTGAGAGTCATATCTTTGTAATACTCTACAGGACGGGTCTTTAAGACCTGGCTGTATAGATGGCAGAAAGGCGGGCAAAGAAAGTAAAATGGTCATCAAACACACTCCTAAACAAGTTCTTGGATGGTGTTAATGTTGGATTCACCTTGCTTTGGATAAAAGCGTCTGCTAAATGACAGTAAAGTAAAGTAAAGTAAAGTAAAGTAAAAAGTTTTGTCGTGTCAAGGTTTAGTTGAAAGTGGTGTTTTGCCATCCAATTTGAAATGTTCCTGAGACAAAAATAGATGCAGCGAGAGACAGTTTGGTTGTCCGGTTCAAAGCTGCATGTCCTTTGAGTAGCAGTGGATGGTAAAGATATAGTTTCTCTTGTCTAACCAAAACAGCAAACCTTGGGGTAGATCATTAGATAGTAATAATGGGTCATACACTTTTTCTCCAGAAGACAATGAAAGAGGATGAAGTAGGACCAAAACCATCCCAGAGCACCACTACTATTTCTACGAGCAGAATTAAAAATTGAACAAAACATGACTAATACATATTTGGGCTTAAACAAGGAATTACCAATTTTTTGTGGTCCAGTTGTAAGGAATTCGATTTTAAGTTTACAAGGCTGCAGGTTCGGTATACATCTGTCAATAATTCCCCAGTCCAAATTAGTGTCAGTGATGTAGTGCATGCAAGAGTTTTCATGATCTGCCCTGTGATTGCTTGACCACTGACTCGATGTGGTCTTCTTGTTCTGCTTTCAGGCCCAGACACACTGAGACTGGCTCCGTCTACTCTTGAAGACGCGGTTTCAAAAACATATGCCGACTATGTATCCCGACTGCAGGCCGGAAGAATGAATTACCGTATTTACACGAATATAAGCACCGCTTTGATTTTTCGTTATGAAATAAAAAAAACAAAACAAAACAAATAATAATAATATTCAAATTTTCAATTACGTTATTCTTATACTATTAAAAATACTATTATTTCTTCTGTGCATCATTTTAATTATCGTTTTACTTGAATAATAAATAGCAAAATGTCGATTCTAGTGGTCAGATCTTCATTTCCCAAAAGCATTTGCACTTCAGTCTGCAGATCAACTGCGGCGAGGCCCGTCAAGCTGTCTGTTTATCCGACGCAGAGGATTATTATCCCCTGTTTAGCTGACCGAGCGTTTTGAAAGTGTCTTTTCCTTGGATTTTTTATTTCTTGCCCGTGTTCTTCATTTTTGACAGTTTTGAATCTTTCTGCGATTACACATTGGACTCGTTTGTGTTCGTTGGAGTTAAGCTACGCTACACGAATGTGGTTTGGAGTCTCTATTTGTTGTAATATTAATCACTGTATTCAGTTTATTCTTACTTCTTTCAGTGTTATTTTGTTATTTAGTTTTTTTATTTCTGTTATCGAGCCAACAAAGCTTAAACTGTATGCACGTCTGCTTATGACCATTATCATTACATAGACACACACGCGCGCCGCTGCATAAAAATGTTTACGTTTATTTGTGATTGCTCCTAACTTGAAATACGAAAAAATGGATGCTTATATTTACGCTTATGTTTACACGATTCTAAGCACCCTGCCAGTTTTTGAGTGTCAAAATTTTAAAAAGGGGTGCCTTTATTCGTGCAAATACGATACAAAAAAGTCGGTATAAAATGTAAAAAAAAGACATCCACAAATCCGCTTAATTGGGCTTCATTGTGACCAAATGGCCAAGTCCTGATGTGTCCCAATTAACAAGAGTCGACTGTGTATATAATGTATGAATAGTTTTTATTTTGACAAGATATTTTTTTTTTTTTTTCAGAATAATTTGTCTTAGTGTTGTTTTTCCATAGCTTTTGTATCTGTGGCAGCAACCAAAGCATTTAATGCGTTTGTGTCATCTCGTCTTTTAATATACACAGAAGAGTGTTAACTCTAAATGTGACAAAACCACTTGCCTCAGCCGAGTTGCTTTGGGCTTGTGTGACGGGATGGCCAGTGATGTGGGCTTTTACAATCCAAAGAGACGGGCCAGATGAAGCAGGGGAAATGAGCGCTGGAACTGAAAAGACATGTGTCAGTAACTGAGGGGGTGACAAAGCCCGACACCCTCTGGTCCAGGAGACGTTAAGCCTCGATGAAGGTCTCAGGCTGGATGGCTGATGTTAGAATGAAGCTTTGAGATCTTTAGACATTTTAGCTGATAGCGGAAGACATGACCAGATCTCCCCTGCTGGTGTTTTCAAACTCAATGACAGCAAAAGTGAAGTGGACAGACGCATTTACCAAGGAAAAAAAAAGAAGTTGAACCACCAAAATGTCTTCACTTCATCATGCCCTTCCTCTTGTGTGAACTGCAGCCTATATTTGTCTTTCCTGCTTAAATCGACATCACTTCTTCCTCGACGGTCAATGTTTTCTAAGTAAATGATATCTTCAAACCAGAACTAACCTTGTGAAAACCCAATTATCATATGTTGCAGCTAAGTTACAAACCATTTTAGAAGTGACAAACCGAAAAGTGATGTTTATGTACAAGTTGAGACTCTCCAAATCTTTCTGAAACATTGTATTTTCGTATTTTTTTTTTACAGTTTATTGAACTGAATTACACCTTTACTACTGTAATACCGACTTTGGTGCTCATGCAACAATTTTTGGTTGACTGGAAAATAACAGTAATGGGAAAAATTGGAGCAGGTTTGAGTCATTTTTTAAATATAAAATTGACAAACTATACATTTGAAAAGTGGGGGATGTTGTAATCACAAGGGTCTTCACTAAAATTTGCAAGGTGGAGGTGGAGAAAAACCACCTTCATTGGTTTGAGATCCAGTAAACCCCACACGACACGACCTACTCAGCTTTACTCAGTGTTTCCACAGCTTAGCCCACTCAGTCAGTGACCAGAATACTTCAATTAAAATATAGTGTCTGGTTTTAGACGCTTGATATCAGGCATTTTATTAACAGAAAGATAAATAAAAAAAAAAAAATAAGATTACAATATTATTTCTATTGAATTTAATATTACTTTGTAATGATGTGAAATGAGTCCCCTACTGGTATTTCATTGGCTATTTTTTATTTTACTTTAGATAGATAGATAGATAGATAGATAGATAGATAGATAGATAGATAGATAGATAGATAGATAGATAGATAGATAGATAGATAGATAGATAGATAGATAGATAGATAGATAGATAGATAGATAGATAGATAGATAG
>MU204446.1:22625107-22696045 GCA_017309775.1 Paedocypris sp. Pulau Singkep
AGATAGATAGATAGATAGATAGATAGATAGATAGATAGATAGATAGATAGATAGATAGATACATAGATAGATTCATTTTACTTAAAAATAGGTTGATTGGAGGAAGAACACACATGCCATTTCCGACTTATGCGCTGTAGACAGACAGACAGAGAGATAGATAGATAAAGAGAGAGAGAGAGAGAGAGAGAGAGAGAGAGAGAGAGATACAAAATATAAATAGATTGTCTGACAGATTTTTTTTATATTTTTCATTGACTTTTTTTTTTGTTTTTCTTAACAATAAGTTGATTTAAGGCGAATAAAGATGAGCCTGGCACGTGTGAGCGCCCTAATGGCTGCTGCAGGACCTCCTGCTCGCCAGCCAGATCTTTTAATATAAGTGCTCTAATTGCTCAGAAAATTACATCCAATGCTGATTTCAGCTGACGTGACCTGACAGTAGTGACATTGTGATGCCTCCCATCTTCCTCTCCTCCCCGTCTCCATCACCCTCTCGTATACCGTGTCATTCCCTGGTGACCGCAGCCATGCCCCTGGTGACCGGCTGCTGCCCTCTTCTTGTTGAAGCTGTCGAGTGCCGAGATGTCCAAAAGTTCAATCTTGTCATGCTCAGGCATCGTTTTCTGCCACCCCCTATCCATCAGCCAAGCTGTTTGTGAACCCGTATGATATATGTGTGCTTGTGTGTGTTTGTGTGTGTGTGTGTGTGTGTGTGTGAGTGAGAGAGAGCTCAAACCTATACAGATTTAACACCACCATATATATATTTAAATATTTTCTTTGATTAGATAGATTACAGAGAATATTATATATATATATATATATATATATATATATATATATATATATATATATTTAATTGAATACATTTTGTCTATTAATTTTTTAACGTTTTTGTAATTATCTTGCCTTAAATATTTACATAAAATATGTACACATTTAAATACATTATTAGTTTATATATATATATAAACATACACCCACATATATTAAAGCCTATATAATATATATATATATATATAAAGTATTTATATATACGTGGTAATTTCATATATATATATGAAATTGTCATGTACAAAATATAAAAGATCACTAGAATTCGAGTGATGGAGTTATTGATGCGAGCGCAGAGATGCTCTTAACACCCCGCCCCAAAAAATTCTCAGCCAACGTCTCATTGGTTGAGACACATATCATACCAAAAGGTCCTGTCCTTCCTGTGACCCCTGTGTGTGTTTGTGGTCCCAGATAAGAGCTGGATGTAATCTCAGCATCACCGCAGGAGGGGAATGACCCTAGACACCTGTAGGTGGCCAACCTGTTGATATACTAGATTAAAAATGTACACACACACATTCTGAAACTCATGCAAATGGAGGAAGAACACACAGCCAGTCCCAAATTATATACTGTATACAAACAGACAGCCAGACAGACATACAGATAGATCCTCGCTCTTAACTTTTACTTCACATTGTTTGTCAGACACTTTTATTCAGCAATTGATGTAAAGAAATGCAGTTGCCATTACTGAATCATGAATCACAACGGTTGGATTATATCGTCTGATTTGAACTGAAATTGACCCCCCTAACCCTAAAGGCTCTATAGGAATATATCTGGGGATGTGTGCGCATGTGCGGGAGTATTCGGTGTGTGTGTGTGTGTGTGTGCGCCGGCCCCTGCGGGCTGGGATGTGTCACCTCTTTGTCTCGTCACTGTTAATATGAACTTGAGCAGCCAGGCGTGGAGCTGTGACAGATCGGCAGACAGACCAGCCCCCCACACCCGTCCCCTCCACCTCTGCTTCCCCTAATACCTAAATTAATTTCAGGTCAAAACCAGCAGAGCCTTGACACCACACCAGCCACATACCTGAAAGACAGGGTGTTACCAGATTAACCGACGCTGGGAATATCGGCAGCTCCGAGATACATTATCGTCACATGCTGAGCCTAGGAAAGTTAGGAATTCTGCGTCCACCGTGACTTGAAAAGGCAACATTTATTCTGTGAGGTGCATGTGGCATCAGAGTTACAATAATTTCAGCCTTTAAAAGTGTCTGATGACTCGGGTCAGATGGTTTTGGATGCTGATGCTATTTGACGTTCTTTCACTTTTGACCTTTGTTCTGCTGAGATCCAGAGTGTTTCTGCTCAGTAACAGTTCAAGATCAGGCCTGGCGTGCTGGGGTCGGGCGGGTCACCTCACTGGCAGGTACTTAACCTTTTCACACCAGCCATTCACACTCTGAGAACTCCATTCACACTTTGGAGGAAATGTTTTGATTAACTTTCACTGAATTTCCCCCGTCATATTCAGGTATTTGCACAATGTCACCGACTTATTTCTCCCTTCTTCAAATATGCTGACTATAAAATTGTTATTGTAAGAACAATAATAATATATAATATTTATATATTTTTTTATATTTATATTGTTTATATATATATATATATATATATATATATACATACATATATACACACACACACACACACACACACACATATATATATATAGTGTATATATATATATATTGTAATATATTTAATTGTTACTGTTAATGAATGAGTTAGTGTTTGTCACTAAATTTAAATATTTTTTTTACATAGGATGAGTACCGGTATATAAATATACTCTTAAAACCTCTAATAGAACACCCCCCAGATGGAAGAGTTAACAATTAGACCGCCATAGTGTTCTATTAGAGGTTTTACGATACATATATACACACAATACGTATACAACAGTGAGAAGGTTTTGTTCAAGACTCGATTTGTGACTTTGAGGCCTAGTTGAAGTCATTTTGTGAGAAGCTCTTCTGTTCGCCTCCTGCTTGTGTGGGTTTCCTCCGGGTCTCCGGTTCTCTCCCACAATCCAAAAACATGCGTTCAGGTGAATTTGAACTGGCTGCTGCTCTTCTGCTAGGCAACTGGTCCTTATACGCGTGTGGTGTCGTTTTAGGTAGGCGACATTGAAGGTCTTGAAAAGCCACATACAAATGACATATACCTATTTTTATAGTGAAATTCTTTGATTGACAACTTATAAAACAAGTAAATGAAAATACGAATAAAAAAAACTAAACACAGTAGAGCAGGGGTGGCCAACCAGTGGCTCTTGAGCCTCATGCGGCTCTTTGACTGGTTTCATGCGGCTCTTCAGGAGCTTTCACATGACAAGAGTCAAATATGCACACAATGTTAACTGTTGTCTAATATTATCATGTTGATGTGGTTATTTTCATTAAATATGCTGAGCAGAGAAATGTGTGTGCGTGCATACAAAATTAAGGAATGGGATGATGTTTATGTGTGCCCGTGTGTATGATGTGGCTCTTTGCAGTAACACAGAAAAAAGTGGCTTAGTCCCTGACTGGTTGGCCACTCCTGCAGTAGAGCTAAAGATCTTAAAGATCTCGTGAAGACAGTGACAGGACAATACCATGTGCATTGTATTGTCAATCTGTGATTATGACAATGTTCTCAACACGTTTTCTAAAAACTTGATCCTATTTGGTTTGGTGTGTGTGTGTGTGTGTGTGTGTGTGTGTGTGTGTGTGTGTGTGTGTTTACACCCGCCTGACCAGATAGTTAATGTCAAACTGATGTCGAGTGACAGTGGGTGCCCTGTCTGGCAGGCCCAGAGTGCGGACCACCATATTGCCTGGCTCCCCAGGGAGGACAGATCAGCATGCCAGCCTTGCCAGAAAGTGCTAATAGGCGCAACACGTCTTACTTTCACACATTAAGGCGAGCAAAGGGTGACAGATCGGAGCTGTGATACTGCCGCATGAATAAAGGAGCCGCGCCACCCGTTTGCCATGCGGCGATGGCTAATGATGAGCGCTGCTAAGTTGCGCTACATGTTCGCCAAAACTGAAAAGTGATATGCATCCTGACAGACACGGCCATGACAAGAGCAAATGAAGCACGCTGGAACCCATTTGAAAGTGCATGACTGATTAACTGATTATGGTTTAAAAAGAATCCTTTTGAACGTTAGCGGTGGTGTGAAAGTAGGAAGCTCACTCTCTTTTGTTCACTAGTATGTTAGCAAGCTCATTGCACACACATACACTAGGATGCTGGTACAGGGGTAACCAGACTTACGAAATGAATCCACACCAAGAGTCCGTTAGTGAAAATTTTGTTAGCTGCGCTGTATTTTACATGTAATCCATCGGATTCGTGCCATGACTACATAAATCCAGACCATTTTTTTTTTATAAATGATAAAATATCAGTAATAAATGTAATAAAAACATGTTCCATAGCAGTTGTTTAGTTTGCCCTCTGGCAGATGTTTATAAATGTACAGTATATAAAAATAAACAATCTCACATGAACGGCTACCGCCATCTTGAAATGATGTCATGCAATTCACTGAAATCTCAGGGATTTTGATGACTTAATTTCAAGATGGCGGCTCTATAGAAAAAAAAACATCGCCATTCTGGGAGAATACAAACTTATTTTATATTTTTGAAGCAAGATCTCTGAAATTAACTAGTGTTTTTTGTTTTAATTGACATGCAAAGAAGTTTAAAAACTATATACATGTCTGGACTCTCATCTCAATGCATGCTAGCTGTAAGAAAACGCTAGCTCCTTTAATCTTGACTTTCAAACAAACCTTAAAGTTGTGGGTTCCCAAACATAAAAACTTAGTTTTTTAGGCCATACTGTGAAACAAAAATATGTTTTAGAGTAGTATCATTTATCTGACATAGAAAGCTTTCTTGAAAGACTTGTAAAACTGGTGTTTCTTACACTTTCTTCAGAATTTCCACCATCAATTGTCTTTGATGATGTCAGACAATGGGTTCACATGAAGGAAGGTTTGAGATTTAAAATATTCGATGTGATGTTTTGTAATATTTTCTGACATGAAGCAGCTGATCTGCATTTAGCTGAATGGCATTAAAAAAAAAACAAGATTCATTCCCTTCGTTTTTTAAATTTTGTTTCCATTTCTGGGTCACAAGGAGCTGGAGTCAATTCCAATAACTAAATTTAATTAAGTCAATTCCAGTAAATGAGATTTTACAGATGATTCTCCTTCATGTTCCTAGACTTTGACAGGAATCCGGAGACCCACAAGTAGAATTTTTGACGTTCTCATAAAGGGAACCATCGACAAACCAAACACACTTCTTGCAGCTGGCTTTGTGCAGAGTTGCATATTCGAGGTCATGGAAACATTAGACATGGATGAATAACTGATTCAGAAAACAATTAACACCATGGAATTGTTATCAATGACAGACATCTCCTGTGTCGTTAGAAGTAGACTTCACTGTCTGCTTTTTGACGTTCTCATCATCACACAGGTTGGGTTTCCTTCTGATGTTCCTGGGATGTTCATAAGAAGACAAACCAGATCCATGTGTGTTTAAGGTCCGTCCTGTCTCTTTCTTTGTCCAATGATCTTCACTCTCGCCCTGGCTGGCACTCCCAGTTGCCCTCTCCTTTCCCATTTCCCTTCTCGTGCCCCACTCAATCTCTCTGGCCCAGGGCTGTGATGTGCTTGCTGAGGCGTTATGTTGTAAGCTTGGTAGTGCACGTCCTGTCATCAATATGAGTGAGTCACAGAGGTCAGCAGTTCAAACGCAGGTCAGCGCTTCAAGCATCATGTCGATGCCAAGCTGCGCTCTGATTGGCTGATTTTGCATGTTTACTGAGACAATTCACTACATGTTTGATCCCTGCCCTGCGTCATCTAACACACACCACTGGGCTTTTCGTGTGAAGTATAAATATGGCAAAGTTGCAGTTGTAAAATCGAAGACATTTTTTATTTCATATTTAATATTTTTTTTAATTCTCATTTTGGTGCAATTAGTAATTAATGAAATTGCTATCCGTTGTTTTCCATCTCCACATGTTTTTATATGCAGTGTGTGTTTGAAATCATGTGTATCGGTATGATTCATATTTAGTTTTCAATGGGATATTTATACGTTTCATTGTAATGCTACATTTTAAATCCTGTTTATTTTGGTAATTGTGTTTTGTGAAATGTATCAAACAATTCTTGATAACAGTGTTTTAGTAAGTTTCACTGACAAAATGGCAGCTAATTGTGACACTGTAAAATGTTGTTCTGCAACTGGAAGAAGTTTTAATAGATATACAATTATGGGTATATAGAAGCGTATAGAACAAAGATAGTGAGCATTTCTTTCCGGTGATCTTCCTGGCCATCTAGTGGAAATATAAGGATTCACAGGAAAACTGACATGAGTGGATTTACCAGAAATGGAGACTTCATCCAGCAATTTTTTCATCTGCAAAAACACACCGTTATTTTAACATAAAACAAACAAATAAACAAACAAACAAACAAATGTCTTTTGATAAAGCAAATCTGTAAAAAATGTGAAAGATTGAGCTTTAAAAACCATGTCCTAATTAAAAACTCCCTGAACAAGACAAACAACAAACATGTAAAAAATATAACAAAATGTAGCAACATTTGTTCCTACTGTACTAGTGAATTGTGAGATTGAGGTAAATGCAGCTGTTGACTGCACAGGGCTTCAAAACATTCATTGCATGCATCATTTTATTTGAATTATAAACAGACGTTATTTTCTTTTGTTGAAAAATTCAATTAAAAAATGAATTCCTAATTCTGCCTTAATTCCATTTTCTTTTCAATGGCTACCTCACTGCCCGCTTTCAGGACAAGAATTTTTGTATTGAAAAAGATTTTAACTGATTTCAGCCATCATTTGTTAGAGGTGTCAAAGTAATAATGAACTTCTTTCAACATTACAATACTAGTCATTCTAGTTTACACTCTGAATGTAATGATATACAACAGCATTTGAGTTTAGCAAGGCACTTTTTCCATTGCATTGCTTTTACTTTTTACTTGAAGTAGTTTTACCAGTACCAGTAAAAGTAAAAAGTGCCAGAGTAAAAAAAAATGAGCTGATACGTTCACTTCCACAGAAGTATTTTTTTTACCTCTAGTGATTAAACTTCTACTTATTACCTTCTACTGGTTCACCAGTGTTCCCAGATGCCTCGTAAAAACAGACATTCATTTTTAAATCCTTTTTTTCACGCAATCAGATTTTGAGCTTCTTTGTTATTTGACAGGGCAGGATTAAAAAATATTATGGCAGTGATACAATGATTGGACTCATGTTTTTCCGCGTCAGTTTGCGGATGCCGTTACTCATGATGCGCGATTGTAACAGTCATATCTGTAGCTGCAGTCGGAGACTTGTTCACTTGTTTTTCTGTTAAAAAGTCTTTTTGTGGTTACAAGAGTTTCTAACAGTGAAACAGTGGCAGAGGCTCTTTATACTGTATTTCTGTATGTTCATTTTTTAAATCACTGCATGTTCTTGGTTAAATCATAAACACAGGACGTGGTTTTAAGGAAAACGCATTTTTGTGCTATAAATGAGCACAACAGCTATAAATTAGCACCGGTAGCTAATTCCTCCAGTTGGTGTAAAATGCAACTCTGCGTTAATGCGAATCAACACACATTCGCACTATAGTCGAGTGTCATCCGTTCTGAATTAAAACCTAAATATCCTACCGTTAATTCAAACTAGTGCGCTACAGAAAAGCTAGTCTTGTTAGCATCACACGTTTAGCGTCGCTAACCTTTGACCCCGTGCAATGTGCTCGGTGGGTCTAGTGTTAACCACAAACACCTCGGCCCCCATTAGGTGTTTATGAATATAATACGCACAGCAGAAAAAAAACGCGGATCTCGCTGCATGTCTAGCAAGACACTGGACGGGGTGGTTTAAAGTTCATGTTTAGGAACAATTCTTTCTTTTAATCCAGAGATTAGGTTCTAATCACAAGGCACAGTTAAATCAATGATCTTAATGTGATACGCCTTAAATAGAAGTCTTGCGCGCACTGGCTGACTTCCTCTAGTGCAGCAGCTTTAAATAGTTTTGCAAGGCCGAGTCTCTTTAGAGTAGCTTGAGGTGGTGGCATCACTGCAGAGCTGTTTGTGCTGAGTTGAGAAGAAAAGGAAAGCGAGAGAAGAATAAGAGAGAAAGAGATGATTCGGGGAGCATGTGGTTTAGAGCGGATGGGCGGGTCATCCTGTGAACTTGAGAAGTGTGTCTCACCGAGTGCGTAAAGAGGAATGAAACAAGGGTCGGAAGTGTGTGTAAGTGGGTACACACACACTTTTACCTGACAATAGAAATTATTATGTGTACAAATGACTATTTATGCTTGTATATGTGTATTAATCAACTATATGGATTTTCCTTAATAGCGTGTTTTATTTGTGTACTTTTACAGTACGAATAAAGGGTGAAAAAAACCAACATTAACAAAAACAATTGTCTTGTTTTCATTATGTCTTAGTTGATTATACATGTATATGTATGCTGTATTTACACATATATATATATATTTATATAGTTTGAGTATACAGTATATAAATAAAATATATATGCACACACTGTATATTTAACATGTGTACTGTACCCATATGTAATACATATATACATTTATTCATTCATACAGTAAGTGCAAACTAGTTAATTGCCACTCATGCCAACCTGGGTGTGACGGACCTGACCCAAAATTGTACAAAAATACGTTATTTCTTTCTTTCTGTCTTCTTTCTGTCTTTCTTGCTCACTCACTCTTTTCCAAACACACACGCACGCACGCGCGCACACACACACACACGCACACACACACACACACACACACTTTCACTTTCCATCTCACATCACTTTAACTTTTTCCACATTACTAACAATTATATTCCATTATTTATCATTTCTACATTTGTGTGCACATCTTAACCCACCTCAATTAAAGTTCAGATGGTTAAATGTAGATCTTTGTAGATCAAAGTGCCTTGAGTGTTTGAGTGTTTAGGAAATAAAATATTCGAATTATTTTGAATTATTCAGGATTTGTTCAGTGGATCAAGTAAAATCAAACAGACTTAACCAAATGTAAGTGTTAAAAATCCGCTACCATCTATAATAATTTACATTTAACTTTTTGAGTGAATCGCACCTGTGTAAAAATTGCTGATTGTCATGAAACAGCTTTGTTGAATGCATTTACTGATTCTCTTCATTCTGAAAATCTCACACTTTTAAACATTAAATCACACATGAAATGGCAATTTTTTCCCCACAAGAAATTGCACATGTTAGCATGCTTTTTGAAGCATTAAATACTTAATTTAATTCAATAACACACAGAAATGATAAAACGTAAGTGCATGATCCAGTTTATTTGATATTTACAGAAGAAAATATTAACATTACGCATTCATTTGTATTCCTTTTTTACACTTTTTTTCTTTCTTTAAATGACCCTATCATAAAATACCTGTACTCGTTTACTGTAGCTCTTTATTAGATTTGGTGAACACGCGTGTGGAGTGTTAGCTGTGTACGGTCAAGGAGCCACATTCACAAAGTTTTATCCCCTGAGTTATTTAAAAATATCACAGTTTCACACACAATATTACAGGAGCAAACACAGCATCCAAAAAAAAAAAAAAAAACTAAACAAAAAGTTGGTTTTGTAATTTGTCTTGGCAATAAAATGACAATAGCTCTTTAAATAACTCCTGAGCGAATCTTTGTGAATAGTGGCCTGTGGTTTCGCTGCTTTTGTTCCACACATCGTAGACAAGATTTAAAATACAGAAAGACTAAGGTATGAAAATACGCTGCAATGTTGTGTGATCGTTGACTTTACACTTTTCTCTTAAAAAAATTGCCGAAATGCCTGCATAATGACCTCGAACCTTTTCCTTCATATTAAAGAATACAGGGAGAATAAAGCAACAACAACAAAAAACGGTTGTCTTTGGTTGTTCCATTTTAACTTTTTAGTGTTTCATGATTTAATTGTGAGGGACTCCTATTTACAACAAATTAAATGTCTACACTGATGTATACAGACATGTGGTCGCTAAATATCGGTTATATATTTTCATTATAAAGCATTGACCATGTCAATATAGCAACATAGCTGATTGGCTAAAATTAATTTTAATGGCCCTTGTTTTGCCCTTTTCTTTAGTAACGGTGCAATACCGCATGTTTGCGGCAGCAATGACACTTAATGCTCTACTTTCCCGTTTTAGTTCCTGTATTCGGGTCAGTCTTGCTATCGGAATGCAGACAGTCGTAGAAAGCACAGAGCAAATACAGTGTTACCCCAAGGGGCGAGAATTTGCAAGTTAGCAGGACAATATTCTGTTTCATGGTACTTTTCTTTTAATAACACCCTGAAAAAAAAAACAACTCATGACATTTACAATCCAATTTTTTGTACAAACGTTTTTAAAGTGACATTTAATACTATAATTTTAATAATAATTTTAAACTAATAATTTTAATTAAAACTCTATAATTAGAGTAGTAAACTGTATACAGTAGCAGTTTACTATAATTTAAAACATAGAGTGTTCTACTAAATTATTTTAGTAGATTATTTATTTTAGTATAATTATTTTACTAAATACTAAATATTAAATAATACTATGGTATTATAGTAGTAAACTTTATAGTGCTTTACTAAAATCTAAAAATCTAAAAAAAAAAAAGGCTTTCGTATTAATTTTATATAGAATTATATAGCTAAAGATAAATTAGTAAATGCTACTTTAAAATACGTTTGTGCAAATTATAATAATATTTGATTAAGTAAGTTTTGCGAGTTGTTTTCTTTCGCCTATGCAGAAATACTTACAAAAAAATTTTAATTACAAGTTTAACCAAGCCCTCCAATCAATATGCAGTAATCCATTTGCTCCTAAATTACTATTATATTACATTATTATAAATTTCCTGGTGTGCAGGTATTAACAGAAAGTTGGCTTGAAATACACATAAATATACAGTAACAACAAAAAAAAAAGCTTTTAGCAAAGCAGCTTTTTTGACTTCTTTAGTATTTTTGTATTATACTGTACAAGATCTACGCTGTCGGAGGCGATCACAGTAATACCGTCTGGAGAACAGTAACTGCTGTCACGTCCATCTTTGTACAGCCCGAAATATCTGGAAGACAAACTAAAATGGGTTGGTGACTATACATTAAAATTACATACAGTAGCTAGTTTAATTAAAGGGAAGTTTTGCCAAACTAAGTCATATTTAAGGGAGAGACCTTGGAGTATTAAAAATAAATTATATATAAGATTTTCATTTTTTTGCCACAGAGTTAGCAATGTTGGTAAAGGTAAACTGGATATTAAGTGCGTGTATAAAGTGCTGGAATTGAAAAGATATTCAATTTTTAAAATGCAATCTCTGTCCATATTTCCTCATCTTCAGCTTGCATAGAACCTTCAAAACTACTGACGGCTAAAGAAAGAAAAGTTCTCATAACAACCAAACGGTCCACAAAAGCTCGATGTGCGACCACACAATGTTAAAATGATCCAAAGTGGTGAGGAAACTAGCAAAACAAATATTGATATATTGCAATAAGTGTTGGTATTTAGGAAAGCCAGTTCGGAATGAGATTAAAATCTGACGCGTTTTTGTCAAAAACACTGTTAAGAGGAAGAAAGCTAACAGTGTTTGTGTAGTAGTGTACATTATCACGTATCCGCTTCGCTTTTATCGCCGATGAGAAGAACAGCCACATGTGCGCCGGGAGTTTCAAATCTCAGCGCTGGCTAAAAATAGCAGGAGCACAGAATACATGTTCCATGGAGAAATAGAAGGTCATGGCACGGCAGTGGCGGTCAGATTTTGCTGTTCTCCAGGTGCGAGTCAATGTGCTTGATCAAGGCATCGTCGGGGTATCCGACAGGGAAGATGAGCTGGCACAGCGGGCAGCTCCGGACGTCCCCCTCCTCCTCCGTCTCCATCCACAGCTGAAACAACACACACAGTTACATCACAATCTTAAAATGTTGACTGGTTACACACACGTACTTGCAAATATATCAAAATGGGGTCCAAAGCAATACACTCCTCCTAACCCCAGTCATCACAATACAGTATTTCCCATCCTCACCCCCTTTACTCTGACCTTCACTAAGCTCAGTTTTAAATATGCACTTTTAACTACTTTAACAGTTTTAACCTATGCACTAAAATCCCATCTTGACCATCAGTCAAGTGATGATAGTATACACTTTAGTATAAAAACATAATCTTTGAGGCCCTACTTTGATCTAATACCTGCGTGCTCACACACACACACACACACACACACACACACACACACACACACACACAGTTTAATGAACAAAAAAATTCTAAACTTTATAAAAACTAGAGGCGAGTACCTGAAAACCATAGTCGAGTGAAAGTACAGATACCTTACTATAAAGTTACTCCATTGCATTCAAGTTGCATTCCATTCCATTATAAGACTTGAGTAAAAAGTAAAGTATTGTATGTATATGTAAAGTATTCAATTTTTGTATTCTAAGATGTTGTAATGCACAATCACAATGTATTAAGTAACATTAAGCGTCCCTTCAAATGTAGTGGAGTAAGGAGAAAATAAAAAATGTAATCAAGTAGAGAGTAAAAGTTGCTTACATTTTGGATATTCAATACAAAGTACATAGTAACCATAAAATACACAATGTAATAAAGTAACAACAACGTCCATTTAATCTTTGTGTTATTAACTTTACACCTCTGATAAAAACACAACTAAAAATAAACATGAAACAAATGTGATTAAAAATATTTGGAAGTATTTGGACAGAAAGATCTGGAAGATAGGATCTGGATATCCATCTAATTATTGGATTTATCTGGTGGTCTACATTATTTGGCATTCACATTGTGAGCAGCTCATTAATTTATGTTGTGAACCCAAGAAAACAACTTAAATTATGTCCGGCTCAAGGAAACTAATTTAAATAAGTCATAGTCTGGAGAAAACAAATTGAATTCAATAATGTTCACAGGAAAACAGACTGAATTACGTAGCATAGTGATTAAACAGCGAAGGTTAAGTCATATACTCATATACAAGTTGTAATCTCGAGTCAGGATCTCAAATAAACAATTCAGAATAAGTTGAGTGAAGTTGAAAGAAAAGAAAAGGAAGACATGCGGTCAAGGATCCAAAGAAAAGTTGTAGGTTTTCAACTTAAGAAAACCAAAACTGAACCGAAGCTACAGCTTAATTGTGGTATGTTTACAGCACTGTTTCTTAATTTGAGAAGATGCTGTGAAAATCATTTTACTTCAATTCACACCTTTTACAAACTATTTTATCCTGTGCCTAAACTCCAAGCATTGGTTATGCTAATCTATAAGACATTGTTCACAATTACTGTTCGTGACTGGAGCCTTCCACCGTCTTAACACACCCACAGCACAGGAACATCTCAGAAGATCTTGATAAAGACAGTCTAGGATTATTTGAAGAGAAGAAAATATGCTTGACTTTCTAGCGGCGTATTTGTGTAAAAATGCTTAATTTAAGAGCAAAGGTGGAAAAACATCCATTAATCATTAAATAATAAATACAATCATAAAAATTATCATAAACATATGTTGTTCCATGAATCTGTAAACATGACTAAAAACACAAAAAAGTAACTGTGTTACTATGTAGGACAGTTTTGCTCCTTATCAGACAAGGCATAAGATATAAGAAACGTTACAGTCATTGTAATTAGACAACAACATTTATGAATGACATTGCTAAAACCTTAATAATTGGTTTTAGTCCACTTGAGCGGCTGGTTTTATGAACTGTGACTGCACAAGGATCATTTTAAGCTCTATATCAATAACCTGAAAATGCACTTCCTGTCTGACAGAAATACAAAATGTTGTTTTTGCTTGAAATTTGCTTCCTTTGTCATAAGTGAAAAAAATACAATTTGCTACTCACATTGATGGACGGCCAAGATTGGGCATGTTCCGCATGGAGGTACCCGGGTGGATGGCAGCTGAGAGTGTTGGGCCGGGATGGGATGGGGAACGCGGAGCAAGAGGCCGGACCTCTGCTGCTTGACGAGGGGCTGGACACCCCCAGAGTTCGTGGAGGACTGATGGGGTGAGGGCAGGACCATTCCTCCTCGTCTTCTGAAGACTGTGGAGGCTGAGGGGAAGGATGCAGCGAGGTGGGGCTGGGCTGAGGCTCGAAGTGCAAGTGTGGCATGTCGGAGTGGTGGAACGACAGCTCCCTGGACAGCCGGGGGGATTCGGTTAAGCCCACGTCACTTCCTGCTTGAGAGCTCTGTCTTTGAACTATCATGTGCTGCTGCTTGTGGTAGCTGTCCACGTAGGGTCGGGGTTTAGGTAAAGTGGACACGGGGTCCAGGGTGAAGCGAGGAGGCCGCTGATAAGCAGAGGGGTCGGCCACTTCTGAGTAGCTCCGCCTCCCCTGGAAGCTGGCCCGCAGGTGATGGGACGTAGGTCTGCAGGAGTAGGACGCTGGACCGTCGCTGAAGTCCGGCAGAGGTGAGCGGCGGTGCATGTCGGGGGAGAGACGCTGCAGGACGGGGGAGCGCCGCTGTGGGACGGGCGAGTGGCGCTGCTGGATGGGGGAGTGGCGCTGCTGGATGGGGGAGTGACGCTGGGGGACGGGCGAGTGCCTCTGGTGGGGAACTGGAGAGTGACGCTGAACTGCAAAACACACGAAAATCAGAACAATAAATGAAAGGGGTTCAAGTTTTATTTGTCACGTACAGATTATCTTAACTGTATTATAATTGGGGCTGTTAAAGTTAACGCGTTAACGCATGCGATTAATTAGATTTGTTTAATCGTTTTAGGTTTTATTAACGCCATTAATCCCACTTCCGTTTTTTTCCGGCACTTCCGGTTTCCGGTATTTCCGGTTTTTGAGTTTCACTTCAAAACCATTTGGTATTACGTGTATAGTTTGTATAACTTACTTTGGTTGTGAAAGTGCGATTAACTAGTTAAAAAAAATTAATCGTTTGACAGCACTAATTATAATATGTTCCTGTCATCCAGCATGAAATACATGAAGAAAAAAGATGAAGATAAAAGATGCATCCGAAAACAAATGCATTTCTGGTTAATCAAGTGTGTGTGTGTGTGTTGGTGATGCCTGGATGAAGTGAACGCTGGTGCTGATTGGCTGTAAAAAGGCACTTTGAGAAGACCATGTGGATTTATAAAGTGTCAAAAAAAAATCGAATTAATTATTATTGTCATTAAAAGATAAAAACACAATAAAATACAGTAAAATATGAATCAAATACAAAACACTATGAAGATAAAGAAAATGAGTGAAATACAAAAAAAGTGACTCAAAAAAAAAAAAAGAATTTACAGACTGCAAATGATATGAAACGGAAAAAAAAGACATTTTTTGAAACCAAGCAGAACTGGTAAAAGACATTAAAGAACTAAGCAGACATTTATGGCCCGTAGGAAATTATACATCAAAATCACAGTACTGTATTAAACATTAATCACAATATTAAACATCACATAGAATATTTATTAACTTTTTAAATCATGTTTTGAGGCAATTGATACATTTAGTGTAAAACTGCTACACACACATTATTCTAGTAATTTTTTGTTAAGTTACAATAACAACAAAGTGACAAACACTTGTTAAACAACTTTTTAAACGGTAATTAAACAAAAAAAAATGTTATTAATAAGTAAATAAAAACAAAAATTTAATTATCACCTGTACCACAATAATTATCACCTGTACCACAATGGCTTAGTGTTAAGATCTTTATTTCATACATGATGTTCCAAATGTTGTGGCTTTAATAATAAACCCAAATGTTTGGCCGCGGTTTATTATAAATAATCCAGTATGTATAATAAAAAAAAAAAACGTAAATAAATAAATAAATAGTATTCATTGTCTTGACAAAACTGCACGTTATATCAAAGTAAGTCTTGGTGATCATAAATGAATGGATGCATGGTTAACAGATAGAAAGATGAAGTTTCAGAAAAATAAACATACTGTAGACTGGATAGATAGACAGACAGATAGATTCAGAGTATAAATATACACATGTTAATAGGTTTGAAAATGGTATGTCTCTGTCACCCAGGTGTTGCATGTTTGAATCCCGGTCCAGCTGCCCACTGCTCCGGGTTTGTGTGTGTGTGTCTATAATATTTTACCGAGTGATATTTTCATGTAACGTTCTCTTGCGCTTTCATCTTGTATTTTCTGTGATATGTGTCGTGTAGAATTACACACATCTGCCGGTTTCTTTATCAGACAGTGAGGTTGATCCTATACTACACCATGCATCTTCTGTTACAACTAACAAGCATTTACTGAACTTCCTGCACCATGAGATTACAATCAGCTATTTAGAGTCATCAGTCCCTCTATCTAAGAATCAGTAAGGTGTTTTATTTTTTTCTCCTCCATCTCCGCTTCTGCTTTTTAGTCTGGCTTCCTATTCAAATAGGTGCTTGCAGAGATGATAAACAGATAAGATGAAGAGCTGTTTATGTTCTTATACTCTCCACACCTAAAGTGCGAGAACATATCTGCAAAAATAATCCTGGTGGAATTTATTCGGACCACAAACACACACGCAGTTCTAAAATTAGCAGCGTTCACATCTGTGGGGAAGTGATTATTTTTTTTTTGGTTAGTTTGGTCTTGTTTTTTTTGTATGAATGTATTTAGTACACTGTGCGGCCAAAAAAGAACATTTACAATTTAAGCTGACGTATTCAAGTCACTTGACCTGTTCATAGGCAATACTTATAAACATGTTTTACTTTTAATGAAGATGTGATGAAAATATTCCATGCAATTGTATGACAATTTTATGTTTAAGACGGCGGAATGTCTGGGCGACTGGATTCATCAGCCAGTGAGAACAAAAATTATTATATGGAAAGTTCCATGATGTCATAAGGAAGAAAAGATAAAGCAGAAATTGTGCATGTGTTACAGACTTCATATTTCATAGAACACACCCCCCCCCACTCACTAAATTTTTTTTGAATATATACTGTATATATGCATAGTTATATATATATATATATATATATATATATATATATATATATATATATATATATATGCATTGTTTTTACATGGTGTGTATAGGGCTATAAGACACACGCAAGTAATAATACTATAATAATAGCACTAACAAAAAAAAATACAACAACAACAACCATAATAATAAAATAATAATAATTTGTTTTTATAAATATACAAATGAAACCCTGTTGTTGTAGTTATAATAATAATAATAATAATAATAATAATAACAATAATAATAAAATAATGATATTAATTATCATAATTGAAATAATAATTACATTATATTATTAATAAATAAATATTACATGGCATGAGGTTTGTTGCTTATATGCCAATGATTTGTTGCCGTGACAGCAATAACAACTGGTTCAATCCTGTAATAAATCCCAGATGAGTGCTGCTGGACCTCGTACCTGGGCTTATGGGCTCCTGCGAGGCCTTCCGCAGTATTTCTGTCTGTTTGGAGGTCAGAGCCTGTAACTTTCCCAACTCTTCAGTCAGCTCAGTATAAGCCAAGGCGAGATTTACTCTGCAGAAAGACAAGTCAAAGAGTCAAGAATAAATACACTTTATGCCGAAATAAGTCGGAAAGTGCACAGATTATTCAGATTGAGCCCGGAGACAGACAGGTTCTGATTTGTGACTGTCAGAAATGTCACAATAACCTTTTATATGCCTCAATATCGCCTGATTATCTCGCCACTTCAGCTGCTTGTCACAAAAGTAGTAATAAGAGACTCGAGGCTGATGCTTTCTAGTTGGTAACACGAACTGACAGCAACAAGAACAAAACGTCACCGCCATCCAATCAGAAGACAGTATACCCAAAACATTTATGATCTGTGAAAAATATATTGAGTTCAAGTTCAAGTTCAGGTTCTGAGCATTTGTAAGGCGCTTTTCACAGTTTGAACTATCTCAAACCGCACAAATATTAGATATTATTAGATATTAGGTATTATATAATATTAGATACTAAACACAAGTATTATCTATATATTTTTTTGCATTTAAAAATGTACATAATCCAGGTTCTTGATTTTTACTAAATTTTTTGCAAAAAAAAAAAAAAAAAGTAAAAAAGCGCATTATGTCAGCAAGGCTCATTTACAAATTAAATATCAGGCTTCGAACTCCAATAACCACAATTCCCCTAGTGTTTACCAACATTATTTGTGTGTTCCTTTCATTCCTGCCGACGGTAATTTGTTAATATATAACGCCAGTGTTACTAAGTTCACTGTTGTTTACTGTAACTATTGTATAAAGATACTACTTTGTCTCCTACCTGCACACCATTTTAAGTATTTTCCTAATGATTTTCTCAAGGTTTTCATCAAGTGCCAGCTAATTCTTATGGACTGAAACAGAAACTTGATCATAACCCGAACTTTATCTGATCAAGCACAACCAGATTCAAGAAAACCTTTGGTGGTTTATCATAAAAAGACTCAGAGCTTTGAGATGGTGCCAGATACTGCTAGATAAGGTTTTAGTATCATTTACTTTACGTGCCATGTAATTGACAAATAATGTAAATAATAAAAAAAAGACATAAATGTGCTTGATTTTATTATTAGAAGGTTCTTCTCTTTGATTCTCGACCAGGTAGACATTTTTCAGTGTACTCGGTACTGTTCATATGTTAGACTCATAGTTCAAAGTTCATATGCTAAAAAAACTTGTAGAAACATTTTTTTCATAAACAAAACAAAACAATAAAATGTAAACAAAAAACAAAAGACCCCCATGTGTTTTAACCAGCTGGTATCTTCTTGGTGTGGCCTAAAGCTTCTGATCTTCTTACTGCCTCATTCAGGATTTCCTTCATCGGAACCTTTGAGCTCCTACATGTCGGCCAAAGCTCTCGAGATGCGTATAAGATTTGTTATTGATGCCTTGCTGATTCTTATTCGATATGTGCCATCTAAAATGGGTACAAAACATTTTTCTCACTTGCACACTTGTTTGCACAAAACCAGACACAAGCGTGTCTCATAAAGCATCACCTCTTGGGCGTCTCTGAATGTGTGAAACGCTTTTGTTGAAATGAATCTTGAGTGAATCGTTTTGTGTAGTATCACCTGTATTATTTACTTTTCATAGGAGTGAACCGCAAATCATAAGATTAACATCTAGACTTTACTGTCGTCAAAAAGTGTTTATGAATGGAGGCATATATTAGTCAATTTAAAAAAAAATGTAAAAAAAAAAAAAAATAAATAAATATATATATATATATATATATATATAATGTATGTGTGTGTACATATATACACACACACACAAACATACATATATATATATATATATATATATACATATATATATAATTATTAAAAAATATATATAAATAACTGGTATAATTGTATTTATATTTTTAAATATACAGTACAGTATATACATTATGTATGTAGCTGAAATTGTGCAATCTATAGCTAAAAAGTTTAGAAGTGGTAAAAGAACAAAGTGTAACCATATAGAGTAGGAGGATGTGTGCTTGTGTGCGTGCGTGTGTATGCTCGTGCGCTTGTGTATGTATTGATGACACGGTGTGGGTGGACATATATATGTGGGCAGTTTGAGCGATGATTGACCTTTGCTCTACTCTAAAGCACGTATATAATCTTGTTTATGACAGCTGTTTATGACTTTGTTATGTTTATGAGGCAGTTGGTGTATGTTTCATTTTACAGCAACGAAAGCACCTCACATGGCACACTATACAGTACATTGTATTTTAATACAGTGTGTGTGGATATGTATGTGTGTATACATACATTAATACATGCATGTACATGTATATCTTCAGGTTTTTGTTTTCACTTTTTTTGATGATTCTTTGTAACAAACAAATGTTTTCTCTGCTTGTAAATCTGTGCTGATAAATACAATTTATAATAACAATATTAATAATAATAATAATTATTATTATTTATTATTATTCTTGTTGTTGTTGTTATTGGTATTATGTGCAGTACTTGTAAAAATAAATACATAAATATAGAAACACACATAATAACATATAATGCATATTAATCGAGTGTTTTTTTAAACATAGTGTTTTAAAACGAGTACAATGAAGTTGATCAATAATATAATATATAAACAGTGTGTCCAAATTTTTAAACTGGTAAATGATAGAGCTCCTACAATGTCTGAGCAAGATCATGCTGTTTTCTGTTAAATCACAACTCATACAAGAACCAGCAATCATAACGGGTGGAGGTGTGAAACCATAAACCGTGGGCATTACTGTGATCTTCTTTTCCTCCTCTTTTCTCCTAAACACATTGCTTTCAGTTCTTTTGTTACGTCAAAGACCACTTTTAAGAATGATTGGGGGTTTGGCTGTAGAAATACTGCCATCTACTGGCTAACCAAGACATTAGCAAAACCCGGACATCTTAAACGAAGTTATGAAGATAGACGCAAATCAGTGAAACAAATACTTACTGCTCATCTCCAACTTTCTTTATCCACTCCACGTCACACTGTCCACATGTAGTGCTCACATCCTAGGGTAACAATAAAAATGCATATTACTTATGTTAACTCAATTGTTTTATTAAACGTGTAGCGTACTATAAATATAATAGATGCTTTGAACAAACATTTAGTTACACTGTTACACTTGTAATGTCACACTTCTAGTTACCCTGTTTCACTCTGCTACACCTTGATTGTAACATTGTTACACTTTTAAACTTTGTTACTCTAGTACACTAAGAACCTTAACTTAAGGGATATTTAAAAAAAAAATCAAATTCTCAAATGCAACTTTTAAAATGTTCCCCATGTGATTCAAGAAGCCAGTATTCAGTAAAAAAATCACTGTGTAATGTTCATTTTTCTCTTTTTGCATAATTATGCATAACATTGCCTGTTTATTAATTGTGTGCATGTGTATGTGTCACTGACCCGTTGTATGGAATTTCCTTGCAGTTCTCTGAGCTCTTCCCGCAATCTCTCACATTCTGCCTTAATCTCCTCCTCCCTCTGACACGCCCCCTGGGCCTCGTGCCGCGCCCCCTCTAGCTCCGCCTCCAGGCGCTGTAGTTTAAGGTCAGATAGGGTGTCCAGACTTCGGGAGCTCTGTAAGGTTATGGGGCAATCTAGCACTGGGAATACACAAATAGTGAACAATAATCAGCAAATTTGACAACTTGATCATTGTACACAGTGTTTTTTTGTTAATATTTTAATATTTACAATTTACAATTTTTATTTTTAAATATGTTGATATGACACATGATATATATATATATATATATATATATATATATATATATATATATATATATATATATATATATATATATATATATTTAAGAAAACCTTTGGTGATTTATCATAAAAAAGACTCAGAGCTTGAAGATGGTGGCAGATAATCCGAAAATATTTTTTTTATATTTATTCCACTCTACGTGCAAGACTTATGCTGATTCAAGCAGTGTGTTCTGTTCTTCTAGAATGGAAACCCAAGCTGATAGAAATACAACAGGTTGCTTGTTTGCCATACACAAGCGCTTTGCACAATAAAGGTCACAATGACATTTTCATGATACCCATATACTGTACATCCCATCTGATTTTGTCGAACACAGCTTAATCAGGCCAGCTGATTATATTTTAAAATACCATAAAACCTCTAAAAAAAGGCCATGGCGTCTAAATTTTCTACCCTTCTGTCATGGTGGCCTTCTATTAGAGGTTGGACGGTATTTTTTGTGATTCAAGACAGAATTACATAAATTTAGAGAGAATTGAGAGAATACAGAATTTCCAAACAATTCATTCTGATTGGTTAACAGGTGTATTAGTTTGCTAGAAGATTCATTCCAATTGTCTTAACCTGTAATGTCATTAATATCTCATGAAATTACGGCTGCAATGTAACATTCTGAATAGGTCGAATTTTAAAAATAAACATTCTTAATTATAATATGTGACATACCACTATGGATTCTCCATATTTAAACAGGCTTTCTTAGAGTCTGCCTTCTGAAGAAAAAACTGGAAATATTTTCTTATGTAATGGAAATGTTTTTAAAATATTTTTAACTTTCTTACATAATGGAAATTTTGTTGCACTTATAGAAAAATCAGTTTGAGTCTACGATACTCTCTCTCTCTCTCTCTCTCTCTCTCTCTCTCTCTCTCTCTCTCTCTCTCTCTCTCTCTCTCTCTCTCTCTCTCTCTCTCTCTCCCTCTCTTTCTCTCAACCGGGTATTCTGTGAAATTTTCATTAATTATTGGTTGGGAATTTTGAATAAATGAGCAAGTATGGAATTACAAAAGAATCTTAACTAATTATTTATTTTGGAATTATGAATAAACATCCATGTTTGGAAATCCTAAAGAGTCTTAATTAATTATTGGTTGGGAATAATGAACAAACAACCATGTATGGAAATGTACAAGGTTTTATTTCCTAATTTAGAAATGAAATTTAACACCTCAATGTTTCAAAATAGTAGAACAAAATTGAAAAAAAAGAACACAAAGTCAGTCTCATTCATACTCAAATGTGCCATAAAGTGCAACTGTTAATTTACCTTCATAAAAAAATCATAAAATTAACCTATAAGTAACAATAAAGATACTCAATAACAATTGTACTCAAGTAGAGAGTAAAAGTTGCTTATATTTTTGACACACGGTGCAAATACAAAGTAGCAAAAAATTTAAAGCAACAAAGTCCATACTTAAGTACTGTACTTTACATCACTAGAAATCCGGCGTGCTACTTCTAACCATTGGCAAATCTTTGTCATCTGGACAAAACGTAGAGCCGTGCTGAGTCCCAGAAAAGTGTGGTTGAACGTGCATTACAGAAGCCTTGAAGATGGCAAATGCATTGAGAAGTTTTTCCTGCTCCTCACCCCCGGCGTGGGCACTGTGAATCAGCAGCTCATAGAAAAGCAGTCCTTGAGCCAGCTGCTATTGTGACAGTTCAGCAATAAGCCTGGAGAAAACACATCTCCCGCACGCCTACATTGCAGCCAAATGCATTTTACATCACTTTCGTTTTACAGTTGCGGTGCTTGTGTATTCCAAAGAAGTGCAGACAAAACTGACTCGTCACTTTTCCATCGAGTGGGACAATCATGGGATTTCCATACTTGCCTGTTAATTTCTAATTCTCAACTAATAATTAGTCAGGATTCATTTGGGATTTCCATACTTGCTAGTTTATTTATAGTTCCCTTATTATTGCTAGTTTATTTACAGTTCCCCTATTTATCCAATAAGTAATTAAGAGTCTGTGGGATTTCCATACATAGTTTGTTTATAATTATCAACCAATCATTAATAAGAATTCAATTGGATTTCTATACGTTTGCTTATTTCAACCAATAAATAATTAGAATTAATTTGTATTAACAGAAATGGTTGTTTATTTAAAATTCCCAACCAATAATTAATTAAGTGTCTGGGATTTCAATACATGGTTGATTATATATTAATCACAACCAATAATTGAATTGAGATTCTTTTGGATTTTCATACTTGCTTGTTTATTCATAATTCCCAACCAATAATTAAGTTTTTTTTTGGATGTCCATACATGCTTGTTTATTCATAATTCCCAAGCAATAATTAGTTAAGATTATTTTGTATTTCTATACATTGTTGTTTATTTGTAATTATTAATCAATCATTAATCACAATGCATTTGGATTTTCACACTTGCTTATTTATAACCACACTTGTTTATTTATAATTCCTACCCAATAATGAATTAAATTCTTTGAGACTTCCATACTTGGTTGTTTATTTATAATTCCCGACCAATAATGAATAAAGATACTATGGGAATTCCATACTTGGTTGTTTATTTATAATTGTATTTCCATACATAGTTGTTTATTTATTATTTATAATCAGAATGGATTTGGATTTCCATAGATGATTGTTTATTTATAATTCCATTAAATAATTACACCATTAAATAATTAAATATTAAATAATTATTTAATATTTAATTATTAAATAATTAATTTAATTATTAAATAATTAATTAAATGATTAAATAATTAATAATTAAATAATTAGATCAACCATTAAATAATTAGAATTCATTTGGATTTTGATACATTATTCTATTTGTATTTATTAGCCCTAGATTACTTGGTCGGAGCTTTCTGATTGTAACTTCTTTGGGATCGACCAAAAAAGTGTTTGTGTGGGAAAGTGTTTTGTGATGTTTGTTCTTGGTGTTGAGAGCTCCACTCAAAGGAAAGAAAGTCTGAAGAGGAAGAGAAACAAATCCAACGCAACAATGCCATTAGGTGAAAAACACGGAACAAAAAGACGAGCATCATCAAATCCTTCTTGATAGAAGTGGTTTTGAAAAATCCTAGAAAAACAAGCTCAAGCATATGGGAACAACAACGACTTCAAAGACTTTTGTAGTGGAAACAAAGGAAACATTTAAAAAGAGAGTTTGCGTGACCAACAATACTGGTTCATCAGATAAAAAAGGATTTATTCATAAAAATACAACTTGGCTTTTTTCACTACCACCTCACAATTCAACAATATGAATAATAAAGCAAACGTATATATCTATTTATGATATTTTAAATATCATTTTATGGTCATTTTAAAAACTAACATGATGGTAACTAAAAACAACAATAAACAATAAAGCATAGGTAATAAAACTATATTATAAATTAACTATTAATTATACATTCATTGTGAATCAATCTGGGACGATTGAAAGAAATAAGTGAAGATGTTTACTCATTAGCATCTTAAAGCATCTGTCACAACAGAGATCTCCACTGTAATGCTACTGTAAAAAAATAGCCTGCTTTTATTTTCATTCGACCTAAGGCGTAATATTTTCTACACAAAGGTTTTATTAGGCATTTATTTCTCACAAATGTGTCATAGCTTAAATGAAAATATTAGATGATTAAACAATTTCAAGATGGGGGAAAAAAATATTCCAAAAATGTTTACTTATGTAGACTAGCACCAGTGAGCTGATTCTCCATTGACTTGCTTTTTTGTCATTTCTCTCATTAAAAGTTTTGTTTTCCAAGACATTGTTGCATTTGTGCTTGCTCAATGCTCCTAATCGCAGTCACAAGCCAATAATAATAGTTATAAAGTTTATACAGCTGCTGTGATGTGTTACTGTGTAAAGTGTATTAACAATAAAATGATTTTTTTTTTATTCCAATGATACCAAACGTGAAGTGAAGTGCAATTACCAATGAGAAAATATGACCAGTCTCAAAACCTTTTAGGTGTGTTGAATTTTCAAAACTGATTTCCTACAACTACCGAAGTTGAGTAAACTCCTTTTTAAGTTATAAGCCTCACACACTAATCACTACCAAGAGCATCATATACAGTAAGAGTTCTATTTTTCTAGTTGATTAGCTGTGTGTTTACACCATCCAATTGTATTATTAAAATGTGCACTTACTGTGCGAGTCGGGGCTGTGTAGCTGCAGATACTGCATGTCTTTGTTGTGTAGCTGTGTGTTGAGTTTGTGTAGAGAGCTCTCTCTCTGCCTCAGAGCCGACTCCAAGCCATGGATCCGCTCGACATGTTTCTCCACCACAGATGTCTGATACAGGAACAGAGTTGGAGGGAGATGAAGGGTGAAGAAGGGAACCAAAAGTGAAAGATTATTCAAGATTAAAAATGAAACACCAGAAGAAAAAGCTCGGCGAGGCGGCGAGGGACTGATCAAAAGATAGACGAGGCCTGCGAGGCCATTACGTTCAGCATGCGGATTCTTTTGACATTCACGTCCATGAGGGATTTTCGTCAGCAATAAAAGATGAGCACATGTAGATGCAGCAGCTGATTGCTGGCTGAGTGTTTCCAAAAGATACTCGACCGCCTGCGGGTTTCAAAATAGAATTCGCATCCCGGATAAATTCATCTGAACTCTATTCAGAGCAAAGCAGGAGGCAACCATGTTTCAGATATGAAGCATCAATTACTTTTACGGCGACTTGTTTTTAGGATCCTGACTACCCAATTGAAATCCTCCATCTTTGTTTAGGCATAAGCAAAGATTTATCACGTGGTTGATATAAGCCTTGAGGTACTAGATATGGCAAATGGCAAAAACATCTTCTCACCATCTTATCCAGGTCTCGCTGGAGGCTGGTTTTCTCCATGTGGATTTTCTCATAGGCTTGAATGACGTCTTCAAGTTGTTCTTCACGTTCTTTGCTCTTCTGGAGCTATAGTGGCAGGGACAAACAGACCATTAGAGAAACTCCACTGGAGGAGAAACGATCTAGAACGGTCTAGAAATGTGTCAGATACCTTTTGTACTGACGGGGACTAGTATTCTGACAGTTCCCAAGTCACAGTTTGGTTTTCATGTCATGTGCGTTTAGAGTCTTACCCTCTTTATCTTTCTAGTTCTCTGTTTTATTTGACTAGGGATATCCACCTGTTTCTCATTTTACCCGTGAAGCTTAAAAAAGGGGAACTGTATTCCTGAGATTCTGGATCAGTATGTTGTGGGGTTTTTCATTTTTTTGTTGTTTATTTTTGTTGGATACAAAGCTGATTCAGTAAAATGTAAATGGATTTAAGAGGAAAGGCAACTATAAGCAATGCTTCAACGTATTCTGCTTTTTGGTTAATTTGATGTCAAATAGTTTGCAGAACGTAATGTCTACTTAATAATAATAATAATAATACATACAATTGTGATAGTTTTGACCAAACAAAACATTTAATATTGTTATTTGTTAGCTTATTTGTTAACAATTTGTTAGCTTTGTCAGTTTTTGAGATGAATGGTTCTGAAATGTGTTGTTATCAGCTTTAGGGAATCTAAAGTTTCTCTAGTAATCTTTGATTCGTCCGTCTTTTCTGTCATGAGAGATATTTCTCTTAGAAACGTTAAAGAACAGAGTGTTCTGACTGAAAGCCACTGTAGAAAAAAAAGACACGTTGTTGCCCTTTCATTTCATAGAAACACACACTATATAAATGTCTGATAATGGTTTCTAACAATAACAGAACACTAATTTATTTTATATAGTAGATTGCAGATGACTTAAAAATGAAAGTTCGGAGAAATACGAAAACAGGTGATGTTGGGATTTTATAAATGAAAACCAAGTGCCTGTCAGCTAAGCTGAGGGAGGAGAGGAGGAAAGAACAGACGACAAAGAGAAGTCTGGCCCTTCACGGAGGGAAGGCTGCTGGGTGGCTATGGAAACGCAGAGCAAGCATCATTAATTAATTAGATGCTTCGCCAGGCAATGAGCCGAGAGAGAGCGAGAGAGAATATACCAGAGAGAGTATGATCTGCCCATTTACACTCAGCATCACAGCAAGTCAGAAGAGTCGATGACAGCGGGGTTCAGATATTCAAAGCCAAATGATGCAAGGATGTCATGAATGACTGGGCGAGGAGTTTGAGTTCTGCCTGATTACACTTCTAATCGTATTACTGTAGGTCCCTAATCTCTTCTGATGTGTAATCCAAGCTTGCAGCTGGGAAATGTCTTGTTTTAAGGTGTGTGTTGTGTTTCCGAGCTCTCACCTCGAGCGTCAGCAGGTTGACTCTCTGTTGCAGGCTGCCGTTCTCAGACTGAAGCAGCGCAGAGTCTTTGGGCTCGAAGGAGCAGTAGGAGTTTCTGTCATCACCAAACTCGCTTATCATAGGAAACTGCACACAAACACATACAGCATTGCGTGAAAAATTATATGAGCAGTGGGTGGCATGTTTTGGCAGAGAGACATGCATTCAGGTAAATTATATTGTACTAAATATACTATAAGCTCACGTTCACATTTTCCATTCACGACTTTACATTGACGTCACTGTATGTTGTTGATAAGTTGGTGATTATTTTATTGTTTTGATTATTGATTATTTTATTGATTATTTAATTGAGTTCAGCTGTGCAGTGTTATAAGTATTATTCCATCTGTGCCATTCTTGCTCTTGAGAAGGACACTGACCCCCACATTCCCACTTGAGACCGTGGCTTAAGACTGCCCACTGCTCCGGGTCCGTGTGTGTGTGTTCACTGCTACTGTGTGTATGTAAACTGGGTTGTGCTAAATGTGGAGCAAAAAGTCAATATAGACCCTGGCGGCCATATTGACAAACTCACTCACACCACTATATATGTCTTTTTAAACATGTTATAAAATTTAGAGACATTTCCGTTCCTAAAGAATTTTGATTTAAAAAAATGAAGCGTTTCATATCAAATATGTTTGTGTGGGTGACAGAGACAATCTGAAACAGCTCTTGCTTATTTATAAACCCCAGCTCTTATCCACAATTAGCTCCACCACCATCATCATCATCATCCACCATAATTCCGGCACTAATCGAGGAGTAATAATGCGTTAGATCTTATACATTCCTAGTCCCACAAATAGCAGTTGGAGCTTCTAGAGCTGCATGATTGTGTTCCCCAGATTTAGCCTTTACTAGGCAGTGAGCCATAGTGAATGCAGAAGCCCAGAGGGTTTTTCACTCTCGCCTTCTGTAAAACCAGCTGTTCTTCAGAACAGGCTGACATTCATGCATATATATTTATGGTTTTGGGAAAAGCTTAATAAAAACCCTTATAGGAACCCAGTTTACAGACTAAAACAATGCAACTCAAGGCACATTGGTAAAAGCATATCTATCATGTGGTGATTCAGACCGATTTATAACTTTTTATGTTCCATAGAATTTCATAGTGCAACCACTTCATTTCACACCAATAAATCATCTGAACTCAATTCACTTCTAGTCAGTTATCGGTGTTGAAAACCAATTTTATAAAACTGTAAAAATCCAAATTTTCAACAATCCCAAATTTGTAAGTATCTGCTGCTCGCAGTTTGTGCAGTTTGTTTGTTTCACAAGATCTATTTTTCCCTTATTTGCAATGCTAATGGCAGAAAACGTGCCCACTTATTTAGACATGCTCACGTGTCGACTGGCCTATAAATCCAGCCATGAGAGCCGTCACGTGGCCGTCATTAATCAATCAATGTGACATGCAGAAGCAGTCCTTTACACAACAGCAGCGTATAGATTATACTGTGACAGAACAAAATTATTTGACATGGAAGAAGCTAAATATAATTTTCAGCTGAATGTTTCACTGACCAAATACTTATAATAAAAGTCATAAAGTATCCCACTGTAAAATAACTTAAGTATTTTACTCAAACAAAATTTAGGCTCAAAAAGCACCAATTTAAGTGAAAAACAAGAAACTCTTTATATATGAGGTTAAATTTTTTTATATAGAAATGCAAATGAACACCTCAATGTTTCGAAATGTCAGAACAAATTAGATAGAAAAAATACACTTAAATGTGTAAAAAAGTGCAATTCACCATCATGCGATTTAGGTCATAAATGGGATTCAGTACTTTTAGTAGGAGAGTAAAAGTTACATATATTTTTGATACTCATTACATGTACAAAGTAGCAAAAATACTAAAGTAAGTAAAAACGTGCATTTACTCCACTCTAAAAATCTAATTCAAGACAACAATTCGTTTAGATTTGCAAATTTTGCCTCACAAAAAACTTCACTTCACAATCAAACCATCCATTAACCTGCGGAAACCATTTATGGACACACAGCAAAAGCACCGCGTTTTTGAATAATTGTAAACTTGGCTGTCATAAGAGATAAGACAGATTTAAATGTCTTCAAGCCGTGTCTCTGCTGTGGATATTGATATCATTGCTCTCCGTGCATGTCCATGCTGACCAATGCTAATGAAACGCAGCATATCGTGTCACTGCTTCTATAGGTTTATTTCTTTAATGTGAGGTGACAGTGGATTGGGGCCAACAAGGACGGACCGCCGCTTCCGATTAGATTATGATCTCAGAATAGTTTCGGGATACGTTTTAACCTTTTCCATTTAGTCATTTTATTAGTGTTCATATTTTTTTTTTTATTATTTTACTCATTTGATTTTTTTTCTTCACAGACATTGATGTTAAAATTATGTACTACATCATTTTATACTAATTGTGTTTTTATACCAACTTTATGATTTATTGTGACACTATGTAGTTCTTAAACTATATAAACAAAAATATATTTTCATCGAAAAATTCCAACTTTTTAATCTTGCAATTTTGAGATAAAAAGTCTGAATTCCAAGACAAAAAAAAATGACAACTCCGATTTGAAAAAAAAATATATTAACTATCAATTCTATTTTTTCTTTTACCTTTTCTTATCTTACTTGGCATCAATTCCCTTTAATAAATTGTGTGATTACGACAGCAGAGCCACTGACCGACATCTAATCAGACTTCCACTGGAGGTTAAGAATCATTGAGGAGCTTTGTACCTTTATCTCATAAATCTTGAGCTTTCGCTTGATGTCTGAGTTCTCTCGCTCAAGGCCAGCGAGGCGGGTCTTAATGTCCTGGTAGGCACTGATGAGGGCGAAGTGGGAGGCTGAATACATATCTTCAGATAAAGACGAGTTCGGCCAGCCCACCCCACAGCCATCTTCTTTCAGACCCTCGTTTCCCCCCAGCAAGCCTAATTGGCCCCCAAAGAGAGACTCCATAGTTCCTGATCCTCAACCTGTGAAAGAAAGAAAGAGCTTGTTTAAATAATCAAACCTTTGAGTAAATCAGATATGAATAAATAATGTAATAAATATTTACAATAAATGTAATTTCTGAGGTGGTAAAAGTACTTGACAATACTTGTAACAACACTTGAGTAAAAGTATGGATACCTTACTGCAGAACTTACTCCATTACAAGTTACAAAAGTCACCAATTCCAAGAAGGCTTGAGTAAAAGTCGGTAAATACATTTTTAAATGAACTACAGTATTTTACTCTCAGTATTTTGCACTCAATAATTCCAAAAAATGTGAATAGCAAGAAACTATTTATGAGGTTTTATTTACTAATGTAGAAATGAAATTTAGCTACTCAATATTTCAAAATGGCAGATAGATAATAAAACAAAGAGCAAATACATTAGTCAGTCTCAGTCAAACCACGTTTGCAAAAAAGTGCAACTGCTAATTTATGTTTAATTCTCCGCCAAAGAAAATAATCAGAAAAAGAAAAAGATGCCAACTTATTGCTCACAATCACAATGTAACAAGTTACGATAAGTGTCAACTCAAATGTAGTGGAGTAAAGAGTACAAATACTCAATCAAAAATGTCAATCAAACAAAGTCCATTTACTCCAGTAATTTACATCACTATTTAATTTACTGATGATCCTTATTTTTTTCTTTTTTCCTCTCAGTCCCTTTGCCGTCCACATCACATCAATATCTACTCTCATCACAAACCACATTAAATAAAAGACAAAAAAATCAAGTCACATGACCTTTAACTTTACAGAACACCCTTGATTCGTTCATGAAGATTGTGGGCACTGGTTATTGAATCAGACATCATCAATTATTCAGACAAAGGTCAGTGCTGCAGATGACCTGAATGGAATGCAGTGTGACATCACCACCTAGCAACCGTCGCCAAGATCACTTGAGCAATACACACAAGATCCTGTGATCTTACATGGTCAGCAAATCTGACACAGAGCAATGATGATGAAATCCTATTCAGGAATTTAAAAAATGGTTTCCGACATATGCTGTCAATTTTTTAAACGCATATAAGACGTGTGGCAAAATCTAATGAGCTGCCTAGCTGTCTAATTCCAAGCCGAGTGAAATAGAATTTCACAAGTGACAGATCTGGAGCACACTACATTGGCCCGATCTCCGTCATATAAATAGTCTTTCTCACATAAAGAAGACCAGAGACTTGAATTATAAGGGATTTCAACAGTTAATCTATGTATCAACGTACCGACACATGTTGGTCTAATAAGCGCAGAATCACGAATTTTAATAGATTAAGAGTCTCCAAGAAAATGCTATTTTTAAATGTATGCAGCATATTAGAAACTTTTCTGAATCACTTTTTCATTTCTGGGTCACGGAGAGCAGGACCAATCCGAGCAACTTTGAGACTGAAGGCAGGACACACACTGGACGATCAACCAATCATAAAACAGAACACGCATTTAGATTCGCATAACTTTGGCCAATTTTCCAGACTCCACTTTTCCTGATTCCAATTCTGAACCACTTTTTCATTTCTGGGTCACGGAGAGCTGGACCAATCCCAGTAACTGTGAGAGTGAAGACGGGACACACATCATAAAACAAGACACATATTCACATTCTCATGCTTTTGACCAATATTCCAGACTCCAATTTTCCTGATTCCAATTCTGAACCACTTTGTCATTTCTGGGTCATGGAGAGATGGACCAATCCCAGCAACTTTGAGACTGAAGGCGGTACACACACAGGATGATCAATCAATCACAGAGCAGGAAACACATTCACATTTGCATAACTTTGGCCAATTTTCCAGACTCCAATTGTTCTGAGCACATGCTGTTGAGACTGGAGACCCAGATGAAACCTAGGCAAGCAGACTCGAAGGTCCATTGTGAAGAAAACATGAAACAAATATGTATGACAGTAGTTTGTTCACAACCATGGCCCTTTTTTCCCAACCGTGTAATTTTAATGTGATGTTGTGTTGCTCGGCTACAAAGAAGAACCTTCTGAAATATGATAATTTGAACACCTTAATGGATCTGTCGTGTCACATCAGCTACGCTCATTCATTTTGCAGGACTGCATTACTGACAAACAGACACGTGTGCTGTCGAGTAGGAGTAAACAGAGAGAAAAAAAAGCCTGATCCCTAGAGTTAACTGTGGTAAAAGAGTATATATGTACACGCACCATCAGGTTGGCCATCTGATGCTGCTCGGAGGTGTGAGGAGATTTTATTGTACACAGTGTGACTCAGATGCTCCTTACTTAGCTATTTTCAACCACTTGCGTACCGATCTTTAAAGAACGATGCAGAAAAAAAAAACTTGGACCTGTTCCTAGGTTTTCTCTCCGTTTCGCTCTCCATCCTTCAGGGTAATCCAGAAAAACACCCACCCACACCGATGCTGCTCAGGCACGGCAATGGCGAACGATGATGAGAGATTGCCGTTCGGATGAAGGTGTGAACCCGCGTAGGTGTAAGAATATCACTTGAGAGACATTTCGACCCACTACATTAATACAAGTGTTCTCACCCTGGACGTCTCTCTTTGCAGATACGGAGCTGTGGCACATGGATCGCTCTCATGTGAGTGCCATGCTAAAGCAAATATCTAGGAGCATTGTGCCAATTTGTATATCTAGCATAATGCGGCCTGGGAAAAAAACAAAAGAACAAAATGTGTCTACAATGCTGGCTGGAAAATGGCCAATTATTATAGAAACTGAAGTATAACAAGTTTCTCTATAAATAAGACACACAAATAAGACCTTGAACGTTTGTTTTTTATTGCTCTTTAATATAATACCAAGTCTGACTTTTTTTTTTAATTATTGTATGAAATAAATGTTTCTAAGCCTTCTGTGTCTCGAGCTTCTTGCCTGTGGTGTAAAGTACCTGAGTAAATGGACTTGGTTACTTTACTAAGTATTTTTGGCTAATTTGTACTTGCAAAAAAGTTACTTGTCACATTGTGATTGTGCGCAACAAGTCAAAACATTTTTTTCTACCGCTGTTAATTTCTTGGTCGTATGAGGTGATATTGCCATCTGCAGGATGCTGAAGGTACTGTATGCTATTTATTAGCTAAAGCATGTAAACATGTGAACATTAGCAGTTGCACTTATTTGCATATTTGAGTTTGACTGAGACTGACTTTTTTTTTTGTCTATTCTGTTCTGTCATTTTAAAATATGGATGTGATAAATTTCATTTCTATATCAGGAAATATAACCTGAATGAATCAATTGTCTTGTTTTTCACTGTCCAGAGTTTAATTTCCATTATTAGATCTTTTAGAAGATGGGCGGAGTCACTGCTCAGCCTCTCTTCAACCTTTACTGATAAATACATGGCTCCACCCACGGACAGTATCGTTCCATTTTTTAGTTTTTTCCAAGGACGTAAAATTCCAGTTATGAATTTACACAGTTTTGCTTGTGTGTTTATAAGCAGGATGTGAAAGATAGAAACTTGGCTGTACTCTACTAACATTTATACTTAAATTATAATTACATTTAACTATTGGGTACAAAATTACAGTTCTTTGATAAAAATTGATACATAAAAGAACAGACCTAGACTGAGGGACTGGAAAATAAATATTTGTATTTCTGTAATACACACAAATATAAATGTTGAGTTTTATATTGACTTTTCTGTTCTCACACAGGGATTTTAACACAAATCTGATCACTTGTTAAGGATTAAAACCCTGGCAACATTCGCAACACTGCCGAGCAGAACGTTTCAGGCCGAGCTCTCTCGATATCCATCCATCTTTTGTACTCACTTAATCAGTGTTAATGACTTTTGTATCTAATTTTCGTGAATACCACCGCTCTCCTTCCTGCTTCATCAGAGCAATTACTACAAGTCATTTGTTACCTGGGGCCAAAATGGCACTCATGGTAAAATGGACACACACACACACACACACACACACACACCTAGATATTTTTGGCAACTCGTTTTATCACATTACTTATGACTTTATTAATATTAATAATGACAAATTATGGATCTTTATAAAGACTATTACAATGTGTGATGTTTTTATTATTAACTTAAAAATGTACTTTTTTTTATAATTAAAACAATTTAAAAATAATATGTTTTATATTTTTATATAATATATATGATAAAAATATATTTATGTTATTTTACAATACATTTCTGTAAGCCAATTTAGCACATAATCCATGACATTGTTAAGACTAATTATGATCAAAAATGATCCTTAAAAAAGACTATTAGAAGTTGTAATGAATAAAAGATAAATAAAAATATACTTTTAGAAATATAATACATCTACCATAATTATATAATATTTCAATTGACAGAAAAGAGTAGATCATAGGGTTAGACTATTAAAAAGTATAAAGTTTTCAATAAATAAAAACATCTACTTATACTTATATATACATTTATAAAAAGTGTTATGCATTCATAAAATATTTATAAATATTAAATAGCTTACATACAAATATAAAAAAGTATATGAGAAATATTTTCCAAAAAAAAATGAAAGTAAGTCGCCAAGACATGATTCATTTGCTCATGGAACGCTTCACAATGCCTTAATGTTCTAGTGAGTGACAGATTGTATTACAATGATGTTTGTGTCCTAACAGTACACAAGGGATCGGTACATAGAGCCTCTGAATAATTTAATCATCTGTCAAAGCGCTGAAATTTAGGAGCGATGCTTATCCTGCTGATTACCGCTCTTGTGCAGACAGAGCTGTTGCATAATTTCTTTCAGTCACACTTGCTCATGGAATTGGCTGTCATCCTAAACATTTACCACAAGCCGCATGCAATTACAGACAGCAGGACACAGTCGTTTCAGGCTCAAGCCCATTTAGTCTGAAGGATCTGGCTACTGTAATACAGATATTACTGCGCGTACACACACACACCTGCTATTTCATTCTGGTGTGTATGTGTTTCCTGGCATGGTTTGTGGCCCCTCACTATGTGAACAATTAGCAGGGCTGCAGGAGAACTGGATCTGGTGTTAAACATAATAAAAGTCCCCTGTTGTTTCACAGTTTTGAACAAAGAAAACGGTGTCCATCCAAGTATACAAGCTTAGTACGACTCTATCTCACACACACACACACACACACACACACACACACCACTCTACTTACTGTAACACGAAGCGTCAAAATATTCCCCTTCCCGACCCCCTTTACTCTAACCTTAACAAAAACTCAGTTGGTACCTCTGAGTGACACACACACACGCACACACACACACATAATACACACACACAAAACATAATAATTGATATTTCCATTCTATCCACTTAAAGACATACCATTTTCATTTGATAATAACAAGAGAAAAGGACAAAAACCCAAAAATCCATCACATATTAAATTTGATTCATCTGAACTTTATGTAAGCCAAACAAAAAGACAGGATTAAACAAAAAAAGAAACAGAACAAAAAAAAAATTAGGGATTTTCTAGGGATAATCTATGCATAATCAAAATCTTTATTTTAACTCTGAACAGTTGTGGTCATGTGGTAGAGCCTTTTGGTCAAGTGTACTTGAGTAAAATACTGATCTAGTTCTGCCATGGATAAAAGAGAAAAAAAAATCTCAAGTAAAATAAAGTAAAGACCACATCATTTTTGATAAACCCAGTGAAACACACATCACTCAGTTTCCATCCATCCTGTGTTTTATAGTATTGCTGTCAAACACGCTGTCGAATTCTGCAGCATCATCTTTTCTGGGGGTCCCTTGCTGACCGTGGTGATGCTTTAGCACATCGCCTCCGTTTGGAGAAGAGACGAGGCTGGCACAGCTTTGCTCCAGCATCATCATCACTGCTGAGTGGGAGTTGCAGAAGGATTGTGCTCGAGTCTATTAGGCAAATCCGAGCACGCACACATGTATTTTTACCACAGAGTAGGAGTTAAGGAGATATTGATCCGGCAACACCCGCCAACCACACAGCAAATGCTCACTTAGCTTATATCATGGAAAAACACATCCTTTGACTTGCTGAATTTTTAAACGGCATTTCAGCACCAATGGCTATAATAATGGCAAGCAACTAGCTAGGTCTGTTTTTGCACCATTCTAAAAAAATTCAAAGTTGTGTAGTGTGAAAACACATTGTGTGTGTGCAAAAGCAGAAATAATTTAGCAAAGATAGCACAGCTATTCCCTCTGACTTTTCCCAACATGCTTTGTGCCAATTTTAAAGAACTTAAGTATTTTACTCGTTCGGAATTTAGGCTCAAAAACATCAAGAAATGTGAAAAACAAACAACCTTTTCATAAGGGTTTAGAAAGGGTTTCATAAAGGTAGAGAAATGAAATTTACCCCCTCAATGTTTCAAAACGATAGAACAAAACCAATAAAAAAGTCAGTGTGAGTCAAACTAAAATGTGCAAAAAAGTGCGTCTGCACCCAAATAGAATCCAGTGCCTTCAGCATCCTGCAGATGGCGATATCGCCTCGTCCGTCCAAGAAATTAACCGCGGGAGAAAAAGATACCAAATTGTTGCACACAATCACAATGTAACGCGTAATGGCAAGTGTTTGATCAACTGTAGTGGAGCAAAGAGTACAGATATTCAATCAAAATTTTAATCAAGTAGAAAGTAAAAGTCTGTTTATAGTTTTGATCCCAGCAAGTCTCATTTTGCTCCTGTTCCAACAGTCCTCGGCTAATGTATAGATCTCACATCTCCTCAGCCTCCTCCTTGATTCTGATAGATAACTCCATCTCCCCCACGGCCATATCTCCACAAACTGCATGGTTAGAACATTTCTCAGAAAGACACCCGGTGGGATGAGGGTGGGAGTGGGGGGCTTAAGGAACACATGCAGCTTGAGGTTAGATGTTGGAGTTGAGTATAATATTCACGCAAAGCCAAAACCAGCCCCCACCTCGTGCTCGATCAAAGATTTCAACTCAATAACAGATTTCAGCACCCTGAGCGCTGTCCACTAGCTGCTCTACTTCATTGTTCCGTCACGTAGCAACTTCAGCTAAAAAAAAACAAGCTTGTGGAGGAATGAACTATCAAAAAAGCGTTGGCTTGCTGTAGCAGAAAGCACTCTTTTCATATATATGTGTTGGTTTTTCCACTCCGGGTGTTGATTTATTGCCGCTCTACCTAAATGAAAGCTGAGGCGTCCTTGGCAGTCGCTTAACACTGCTAGGGAATGTCAGGAAGGTGTTCTGCTCTTGAGCGGTAAATATAGAAAAGCTGGAAGGAATGACGCAGGGAACACAGTTTTCGAATGAAGCCACCAAGGTGCTGCTAAAACGAAGTTGTGCATCTCCCACTCCAGTGCAGCCAGGGAGATGAAAGGAATCCTGATGAATGGCTGGGAGACAATGACAGGGAAGCGGGCGTGGAGCTCTGACGTCATGCAGACGCATTTACAGATGGGCCGATCGGCATCTGCTCGGCACAGAGAAAGGAGAAATCTGAAGGAGGGGATTGAATGCGCAACACTTCACAGGAGCAGGGAGATCTGAAGGGAAAAGTGGAGACGTGTCATGATGATGTTGGCTGTAGAGCACATCAGACGCTCTGGTTATGAGCGTGACAAGCGTTTCATCAGACGCACGTAAACACGCAGACCGACACCAGTGTGCCATGTTTGAAGTTCTGTCTGCATCATGTGTAGGGAAGTATTGAGGGTGATTAAGGTTCTCGCTTTGTTGATTTAGTTATGGAGTTGGAATAGTAATACTGTATTATAGAATTACACACAAGGAATTTTTAATAATTGTAGACTCGTCATCAGAATATGAGCTCATTAAAGATTAGACACAAAAGGCCTCCACGGAAAGCATCAAATAATTCATAAAACTATAGACTATGTATGGTAATACAAAAACACAGAGATGGGCTTTCAAACTTTAAAGAGCTCTAAAAAAACTTTACAACAACAACAATAATAGTATTAGTATTATGTTTATAATAATTTATATTATTTTTATATCATTATTATTGTTGTTGTTGTTGTTGTTGTTATTGTTGTTGATGACGTTGTTATTGTTGTTATTAGGGTTAATAAAATATTAATAATAATAATCGTTATTGTTGTTATTATTGTTATTATTATCGTTATTATTATTATTATTATTATTGTTGTTGTTGTTGTTGTTGTTATTAATAATAATAATAATAAGAAGAACAAAATCTTCATACAATAGTATTGGCATTTACAACAATTTTATTGTTTGTCACAATTAAAAATAAACAAAACATTGCAAAAGAAACAGCTTTTAAATATTTCAGCACTTATTTCCCCAATTCAACCACTTCGTAAATTAACACATTCATAGGAAACCAAAGCAGTGCGAAACCACCACAGGAAACACATTCTGTTCAGTTTTAAGTGCACGCAATGCAAATTTTCATTGTAAAGCATAATAATTCTCTACGTTGAAATGTGACACATTTCTCAAGGTTTTAGCAATATGGTTTCAAACTATAACAAAGTATAACAACCTTAAATAACACCATGTTTCCTTTGTCTTAACAATGTTTCCAACTGGCTTCCGTGTGAATTCCAATGCAAATCTGTTGGCAGCATCAAGTCTGGAGCGAGCGATGATAAATCACCAGCAGATCTACGCGCTTCCTTTCCATCCCGCTATGATGAATTGCTAACTTTACGAGCACCAGCTCCACTTGCTGTTGTCTGCAGAACCCTGTATCTCCGTCTGCAATCTTTACAGCCCAAAGGCCAGCGAGAAGCAACTCGGGAGAGAGTGGTGAAGGAAGAGGAGACTTATTTTTAGGGCCACCTGGGGAAATTAGAAAAGTCTGACAGAGAAAGCAAAGCAAGTGGGTAACCTGGTTTTCTTGGACAGAAGCACGACGAGGATTCTTCAGTCTGCCCGAATCGAGTGACGTCTGGCAAATTTGCATCATCAGTTCATCTTCATCTTTGAATCTCTCTCTCTCTTCGTCTTATCTGGTTACGTCTTCCCTGGATTCATTTTTCACTCTAATGTGCATCTCATAAACCCTCCCCGTCGCACTCTCTTCCTCTACAACCTGCTTTTCCAGTCCCTGGCTTTTTTTCACAGAGGCAGAGATACATTGCATTACGCCTCCATTGGCTTTGTGTGGGCCACTGAGGTCAGCGCTTTACAGAACATTCAACCGCTTAGCCAGAAGGTTTCTACAAACCATTGGAATATCGAATGTTTGGTTTGAGCTCCACAACACTGGATCCACAACATGCCAACACTGGAACAGCAATGGTAAAACAGACAACTATTATCGACTAACCAGATTTTAGGACAAAGAAACTACTTTTCATGAGTGTAAAGTACTTGAGTAAATGGACTTTGCTACTTTGTACTTGTACTGAGTATCAAAACTATAAGCACATTTTACTTATCTGTACCTGTATCTGTACTCCACTACATTTGACTGAACACTTACTATCACTTGTTACATTGTGATACTTTGAAATACATTACTTTTTCTACTGTGGTTAATTTTTTAGACAGATGAGGCGATATCGCCCTCTGCAGGATGCTGGAGGTACTGGATGCTGTTTTTGTGCGATTGCACTTTTTTGCACATTTGAATTTGACCGAGACTGGCATTTTGTTGTTTTTTTATCTGTTTTGATCTGCCGTTTTGAAACATTGAGGTGTTAAATTTAATTTCTATAGTAAGAAGTAAAAAAAGTTTGTTTTTCACAATTTCACAATTTCTTAGTGTTTTTGAGACTAATTTCCAAACGAGTACAATACTCAAGTTCTTTTAAAAATTGGACACATTACGATTTTTCCTGAAGTCTTCTTGGAATTGGTATTTTACAAACCAGGGGTCAATTTTGAACAATTGTGTAAAATGCATATGTCGACAATTCTGAATTCTGTTATTTATAAACAGGCATGTGGATGAGAGTGTGACTGTGTGTGTGTGTGTGTGTGTGTGTGTGTGTGTGTCCTGCTCTGTGACTGTGTGCTTGTGTGTGTGTGTCTGGCCTCTAATTCCTGGGTGTGTTCTGGGCTGTTGAGGTCAATGAAGGTCGTCTCCAGTTACATAAGAGAAATTGTAACCGACAGAGCGTTTGGAGAAGGAAAACAACAGCACGACGAAACACAGGTTATCGGGGAAAAGCAAATTGAGTAGTTGGCACAGAAAATGAGGTGAAGAGATTTAAAAGAGAAAGGGAACATTCGCAGGTGTTTGAAATGGAGAAAACATTCCGGGCGTATTGTGAAGTGCCGTGCATCACCTGTGATGAATTACCACCAACAAAAGCGTGGCATGTTAGAGCATTTGGTTGGATTTCAGTCAGATGACCGTGACCTTGCTATTGACCCGCATTCAGAGTGCGTGAACGCGGCACTATCGTGACACAATGATGAATGCAAACCGCAGGACTGGCATAAAGATGTGGGGAGAATGGAGATGTCACAATTGAAAAATCACTCCCTGTGTTTGACTTTGACGTGTTGAAGTATTCAGAAGAGGGGGGAAAACAGTCAGACCATAAAAAGAGAAATGTAAATAAGTAAAAAAAAATTCAAATATTAATATATATGAGTATTACTGGTCACATATTTGACTATTAATTGTTGTTATCTTGTATATCTTGTATCTTATATTTACATCATGTCTGTAATGCTGTTGTTTAATTTGTTATTGATTTGTTACTTATTTTGCATGAATAAAAAAATTAACCTGAGCAAATAAATAAACAAACCAACAAAAAAATAAATAAATAAATAAAACAATAGCAATTACAATAGTTTAAAATGATAGCCATAAAAATGCCATTTTTATTTCAATTATCTTTTTTCTTACATTTTCCTAGAAATAGTAATAAAATTTTATACAGCATTAACATTTTAATTAAAATCTCATTTTCATATACAAACATAAAGCAAAAACTCAACCAATAAACTCTATGATGAGCGTGTCTACGTTATGCAAAATCATCCACTGAAACAGACCGTGTCTTCAATCAAACATGTTTGACATTCAAGCAATGAATCTAGAAAGTGTTGAAGCCTGAAACTCGAGATCAAACACATCTGCCTCTGTGTTTTTACCAAGGGACAGTGAAGCGGCCCATCACCTAAGGCTTCACAATGCTAATCGTCTGCATCTCTTCTTCTTCACATTGGCCTGTGTGACCTGCCCGGGCGCTCATGAATATTCCATCCTGTTGCAGAGCTTCTGAGTTGCTATGGGCCACAAGCTAAAGTTGGTTAGGCCTGACACTACCTTACATAAACTGCTGGCTAAATAATGCAAGGGATGTATGAAAAAAGAATAAAGTGAGGAGTTCTGTAAATGTATTACAAATGCATAACTCCTCAACTGAGTAAATTTTGAGTAATGTTTGGTTGGAAAGTGCTTTTCTTCGTATTTTGTACAAAATGACGTGATGTTTTTTGATTAATTTATTCATCTTCTGCCGCTTAGTCCTTTACAGGGTCACGGGGAGCTGGGGCCACTGTGTCGCCATGTTTTTTTTTTTTTTTTTTAACAATTTTGTCAAACGAAAAAACATTTAATCAAAACCAGCGCCGCCAAATGAACATCTTTTCAACTGAACAGCTAATAGGTTACTATGTTGAAATGATCACAGATATATTAAAAATGATAGAAAATATCTAAACTAAACTATCTAAATTGTAGACAGTAAGCTGTTAAGTAAACAAAAATGCAAACCATAAGTCCTGTCTTTTACACTTTCTTTTAGCACATATCCTTGTTTTATCAACTAATTCTGTAAGCTATATTTATGTTAAAATATATATGCACAAAAATAGATGCAGTCATCATCGTAGCAGAAAAAGGCATTTCAAAACACTACTGATAATTGCGTGTTCCAACATGGAGAATCATGAGAAGGGCTGGAACTTGGAGTAGCCGAGCGGGCACCATGATTCACCCCTGAGCGTCAGACCCTTAAATTAGCTTCTGCAGGCAGTCTCCCACCATGAGGAAAAGGTGGAACTGGTAATTAAGTGCACAATAATCAACTCAAGGCCACAAACGGAGAGGAAAAGAATGGAAAAAGCCAGTTGCTGTGAAACAGCAAAGGCCACTTTCATTTGTGTGTTTATTTTTTGCTAGTGATTTCTCCCAAGGACTTCTTAAAGTAAATTGTTGCCTGCCACTCTTACAGCCATTTTTAGTCACACTCAACGGAGAAAACCGGTTCCTGTCAGGCTGCTTAGGTCAAGTTGAGAAATACGGATTAAATTCAATCTGTTGTAATAAAAATTGTGTCAGAATCAAAATGGGAGAAAAAATCATTATAATCGTCAGTCACTGACATTCACAAACATGAATTGAACGAGTGGGCTTGCAACTGATTGATTATTTTAAAATAAGTTGTAATTGGTTTAGATTTATTAGATATTGTTTCAGCACCTGGAGCTGTCCAGAGCAGCATCCTAAGGAAATGGCCATATCACATCCGCATCCCACAAATAAGTGCAATGATTCTTTTAACTGTCAATTTCAGAGTGAAGGTATAGCCAAACCCATTAAATTTCTTCTCTCCATGTCATTATACTCAACACACATCTGTAATTAAAAACCCTTATGGAATTCCACGTGAATCATCCAACCATATGTTTCGTTATCCAAACGACAAACGTGACCGTCAACAGCTCTGCAGTCAGGAAAAAAGTTATTTATAGTGGTGTGCGGGACAAACCGCGCCATCCAGCTCCTTGTTTGGTTTATTCTAGAAATGCCGTCTTATATCGTATCAGTTGGCTGAACCACAATGGCTTTTGATCTCCCTCCTGTTTGTATAACGACCTTTCCGTGTAGCTTTTTACTCCATGAGATGATCTATTTACTTGCAGCGCCTCGGCGGATGCTCGTCTACAAGCGTCACCTTTTGTCTCCATATTGCCCGCATTTGTTCCATTTACTGCGAGTGTGAAGCGACTAAAGCTCCACACACACGCAAAAATGGGTTGAAGTGCAAAGTGAACGCGAATTTCCAAGCGTGTCGTGTTGCCTTGTATGTCTACGGACGTTTGTAAGACGCTCAGTAAAACATGGCTGTGCTGTGTTTGCCGCTGTAACGCGCGTAATGATGTAGATGTTTCCCTCGCCGCGATGCCCACAGCCCGCATACACAACACACGACGAGCCGCCGGACGATACGGACACTCACCGTGTTTCGGAGGTTGTTCCTCTGCTGACATGTCTTCAGAGAAGGACCAGGCTCCCCAGAAGCGCTGGATGCGCGCTGCTCTCCTCCGCGGCTACTGCTGATGCTGATGCTGATGCTGGCTGATGCTGATGCTGCTTCGGTCGCTCACAGTGAGAGATCAGAGAGAGTTTGAGCGCCACTGCTGATAGTTCAACGTAAAACATTATCAACGCAAAGCCCTCGTGTCCTGTTGAGGATGGCGTTACTTCAGTTCTGGATGGGTTAAAATAAATACAACCGATTTTGGAATTAACCTTTTAATCCCCTTTCGTGTTTAGATTTTAGTGGGATCTAATTAAAGCTCACTATCTTTATTTTTAAAACACGATAGACCTCCTTAAAAGCGAAATAGTGAAATAAATCAACTAAAGTTGAGAAAATTTATATTTTAAGTATTTTAAAAATATTTGAATATAACTGCAGCAAAATCGAGTAAAATCATCATTTAACAATTGAGTTTCGTTACATACATACATACATACATACATTCGTCCATCTATTTCTATTGCTTATTCTATTTCTGGGTATTTCAATGCAGTAACTCTGGGCTTAGATACACTCTGGATTGGTAACAGACACTCATTCACTCACTCATACCTGTGGTCAAACGGAATAAAAACGAGACCCAGAAGAACATGCAAACCCCACACAGAAACTCGAACTTGCACTTTAAACAGGTATTTTTCGCTGCCCACTGTGGCACCATACTGCCCCCTCTGCCATTATCATTGTAATTAAAATGTTCTTTGCCAATTAGATTAGACAGTTCGTAGAATGTCAAAAATCAGAATGTCAAACAAACAAAAAAAAAAAGGATTGTTACAACATGGAAAATACAATCAGAATACCTCAAATGCCATTCCTTTTCTTTGTGTTTCATCAAACAGCTCAAAAACAAGAAGCGTTCCCACTAAACCATATCTCCATGGGCTTCTGAAGAAAGGGAACCTCTGAAAAACCTTGCACTTTCATATCTTACAGGTTAGAATAGCAATACTTAAGATGGTGTAATTCCTTTTGCAACACACAAGCAATTGTTTCAAACTTTATTTGGGTTTAAAATGGCTGGTAGGAAGAAATGCTCAAAGAGCAAGGTTGGCATTTGCCCGTTTTATTGATTGGTTAGCTCAAAGTTGTTCCACTTGGAAAGCGTACAAACAGCAGATCAATGGCCCATGTCTAACCACGAGGAAGTTTCCACCAGGCCTATTTATGCTGTAGTCTCTAGGTCAAAACTTCATAAGCACCACTGCGTGGATGGAAATGCTTGGGATAAACGGTAACTTGCCATTATTGAAATAATTAATTTTCTATAATCTATTAATCAAATTAATCAAAAAACATTAAAACAAACATCACCACACCAAGCATTTTCATTTGGATAGATGCTAAATTCCCAAAATGGATAACATGCTAATGGTTTAAAAAATAAATGACATTTAATTATAAAAAACTAAAAAACACGCAGGTTGCGCAAAAAACAAATAATTCAATCTTTATCAAGTTTAATATACTGTTAGCGACTGTTAAAAGCTATTCGTATTTAAACCACAAGGTGGTGGTATTGAACCACAAATGAGCGTGAATCTATATGTTGAACATATGGGAAACGTGCTGGCAGCGACTTAATTATAGAAGAAGCCACACTGACACAACATTCATAACTAGGTCTCAATTTTGAGGTTCTATGTTTGTTTTCGATGAGTATGCTATACAAATGCTGACGATGTTAAAGCTTTTATAATTTTTTATTTAAAATGTATATTTTAAATTTACGTCTAACAGTCTTCTATAAAACATTTATAGATTACAAAAACAATCAAATATATACGACTCAGATCTGCTTTTTGACTGCTGGCTCGAAAGAGAGGAATGGAATATGCATGACTGAGTTGTCTCTTATCAAGTCTGTCCCGGTTATGTAAGAATGGATTTACTCTGTTAGTCTTTCATGGAACATAATGACCTCAACGACGTATTAATTATTAAAAACAAAAATATCTATCAAAATCAATATGTAATTTACTTTTACAACACAACCAAATAATTTGAATATATTTGAATTGAATACATTTAGAAAAAAAACAAGTGTAGTGCTTTGTGGTAAACATAATTAAAGCGTAATTTATCAAATTAACTGAATCTGACATAAAAGTAGCTTTTAAAAGTGCAACAGTAGCTACATTAACATACAGTGAATACACGTGTTTATGTCTGTGAATCAAATGTGTTATTTATAAAACGCGAGCAACTCGTGGCCCCGCCTCTGAATCCTATTGGATAGAATTGGAAAAATATTTGCGAACTCGAACTCTGGTTGGACAGCGAGGCTTCTCTGGACGAACAGCTGCCTCTTTGACCATCATATACACCTCAAATCACTCGAAAACATCATAAGCTACTGTCTAACTGGATCCGATAGGTTTTCAGCTATATTTCAGCTCAGACTTGGAGTCTTCACAATGAAGTTCGTCAGATTTATTATGAAAAATGCAGCTATGGCCAATGTGCCGAAACATATTGATCACTTCTCCAAATTCTCACCGTCTCCTCTTTCCATGAAACAGTTTCTGGATTTCGGTAAGTTTTGAATGCTTTTGCAATACGTTATTTTTTCATCAGTTGAGTTCTACCAGGACATTTGTGGACGTATGTCGCAAGTTGCACTGCTATACTTCAGACTATTTAACATGTAAGCATGCACAGTCAATAATGACAACATATTCACGATTAATCCGTCATTCAAAACACGTTTCAACTTGTACGTGATCCCTTATAACGGAACGGGAACAAATTGTTCCGATGAATCGGATCTTTACAAACGGTTCAAAGTCGTGGACTAAAATATTAGAAATATTATTGTCAGAGCAAAACATTCCACAGAAATATGGCATATTAAAGTCATATCGTTATCGATACTAATGATAATTTATACATAACTATACACGGTTTTGTGCTAGTTTAAATCGCCCACTTGACAACGTGAAGTTAATGTGTATTATTTAATTATGATTTATTTACCACTAACCATGGAATGCATTTAATGTCATGCCTGACAATGTGAAAAAATAGCGTGGATGATCAGCATCACTAAATAAACGCTCTGCAGTTTTTCTGATCTCCCAAACTCGTACCGAATCTTTGCCCGTTCAAAAGAACCGATTCTTTCAAACGACTCGTAATTCAAAACCCACCACCAACGTTCACAGAAATACGTGCAGGGTGTTGCGTCACGCTAGCGGCTGCACGTCTGCTGCTCCAATTTGATGCAAATGCACGCGCATATGCGCAATGCATTCTTTAAGTGGCCCGTTTATTTTGGCTCATTGTGCCTCTGTAAGCGCTTCAACACCTCGCCAAACCGTTTCTTTTGTTGCAGGTTCGACTAACGCTTGCGAGAAAACGTCTTTTGTTTTCCTGCGGCAAGAGCTGCCAGTCCGTCTATCAAACATCATGAAAGAAATAAACCTTCTCCCCCAAAGATTACTCACGACCCCGTCAGTGCAAATGGTCCAAAGCTGGTGAGTTAAAACCGTTACACTGAACTTACGAACACCCATCCTGTTGTGGCAACAACAAGGGTTTGTTGTTTAAAAGGCGATTAGATAGTCTTGCTGTTTATAGCCCACAACCGAAAAACACCGCGTTCAACTTGAGACTGGGCCAAATCGAAGAAGCATTTGTCCAAACAACAACTCGAGCAGTGACGTAGCTGGCGACCTTTGTCCCACTTTGTGCGTCAGGGATGCCCTTCTTCCAGCAGAACTGTTGTGAACTTCCTCCCTGAACTTTGTCCCACTTTCACTCCTCCTGGTCCTTCCACACGTCTCTGTTTGTGTCTGTCAGTGAGAGCGGAAACTCAAGAACCAGGAGAAACCAGCCTCTATTAATATTCAAGCGGATAGCACTGTAGTGATTTAGTTTAGTTCTTCAGCCTTCACATTCTTCTGTGAAAATAATTTAGAAGCTACAGTACCTACTGTGTTCTTATGAGTGTTTTTTTGCAGGGCGCTTTTCACAGTTTTAACTGTCGCAGACTTGGAGTGACAGTTTTTGTACCTTTTCTGTTTCTAAACTGTTGTACGTTCAATCTTTTGGCTCGTGCTTTTTATCAAAAAGAGAAAACAAGCAAAAAGAGAAAAGTTGTTAAACAAAACTATTTTGAAGAGTGTAGTGGGAGAACTGCCAATGTGATTGAATGTGTGTGTCTGTGTCCCGCGCTGTGATTGGTCAGGCACTGTGCATCCCTCCATCTGGATTGACTCTAGCTCCCAGAAATTGTAACATAGTTTGGATAATGGATGTATGGAAACTCTTAAAACTATGTAGGATAAATCTAGACAGTGTAGAATAAAGATGGATATGGTAGTTTTTGTCATCTTTTGCATTAAATCAGATAACCCATGATATTTTATATATATATTGTCAGGTATTTTTGGTTCATTTGTGACACTAAAAAGCACATTTCTTATTTGACAAAAGTGTTTTTTATAGATTTTTATAGACATACAGGCCAACACGTTACCTCTTTTTGTTCAGGTATATACAGAGTTTAATGGAGATCTTGGATTTCTTGGAGAAAAGTCCAGATGACCAAAGTGTGTTGGAAGAGTAAGTAGGAATGCATTAAAAAATTCTGGATGAATAAATATTCTGTAAATTAGCTGTCTAAATCTATCAAAATAGTTGTAAAAAATTCTAATTATCATTATAAAGCTAATCTTAATTTGTCTATTGCTTTTTGATTGAAATATAATCCTGACTTGTTACTGGCAAATTATGATGTCACATAATTAAATCTGACTGCTCCATCCCTGCAGAATTTACTAATCTTGATGTTTTGCAAAGGTTTGTGGACGTTCTAGTTAACATCCGGAACCGTCACAATGACGTTGTACCAACTATGGCTCAAGGTGTGATCGAATATAAAGAAGTGTTTGGTCAAGATCCCATCACGAATCAGAACATTCAGTATTTCCTGGACCGCTTTTACATCAGTAGAATCTCCATCAGAATGCTCATCAACCAGCACAGTAAGTGCAGAGTTGCATGAGAATTGAGAATTGTTTACTCATATTTTACTCCTGGTGTATTTATTATTTACTAGCTCTTGTGTTTGATGGCGCCACAAATCCAGTTCATCCTAATACTATTGGCAGCATAGACCCTCACTGTGATGTGGCGGATGTTGTTAAAGGTGTGTATCTTCTGTATTATTGTGTATGTGAATATTTGATATCTATCATCCATCCAATGCCATGCTGTCTTTCTGTCTGTCTTTATCTCTCTCAGTCTCTCTTTCTTTATCTGCGTATCCGTCTATCCCTTCAGTAATCCACCTATCACTCTATCTCCCTAATTCTGTATCCACCCATCTATTTGTGTCTATACCTATTTCTCTGTCTAACCGTCCATCCGCTTATTAATGTACTTTTTTGTCGTATGTATTCCACAAATAAGAAAAAAAAAACTATTTGATCATTTCTATTATTTCCACACAGATGCGTATGAAAGTGCCAAGATGCTGTGTGACCAGTATTACCTCAGTTCCCCCGGCCTGCTGCTTCAGGAACTCAACAGTAAGAACCCAACACAAATATTTACATCCATTTAAAAGATCTGATGCCCGTTCCTGATTCCTTCTGTTTGTTTTATGCATAATTGATCAGAGCTGAGCATGGATAATAGATGTTTAGCAGCTATTTGACTTCCACGGGACAATATTGACCCAGCGCTGTGCTCTGCTTTTGCAGCTAATAGCAAGAACCAGCCGATTAGCATCGTCTATGTGCCTTCTCATCTCTACCATATGCTGTTTGAGCTGTTTAAGGTGAGCTCCACACCACTTCCTGTTTACGTAAGGTAGGTTGTCATGACAATCTCTGTCCTTCCCAGAATGCTATGAGGGCAACCATTGAGAACCACAAGGAAGGCAGCAGTCTTCCCTCCATTGACGTTATGGTGGCCATAGGAGGCGAAGACCTCACCATCAAGGTAATTTTTCCGTCGGCACGAGTTATTATACTTGATGATAATAATAATAATAATAATAATAATAATAATAATAATAATAATAATAAAAATGGAACCTTTATTGTATAAGTATAATAGCTCAGACTCTTCGATAATTCCTGTAAGGACCCACATTTACAAACCAGTTTGCGTTTTTTACACTCCAGATTAACACATTTATATTTATTAATGGGTGAAGACAATCCACTTTTGATAAGATTTTATCTTATTCCTGTTGTATTTCCAATGCTATTTATTGTCTGTTGTAAAAAAATGTTCTCGAGTTGTTTTAAAATGTGAAATTGTGAACAGCAAAAATCACACTCGATATAGCCTAATTCTGGTGCTAAGGTGGTGTAAAAAAATGTAAACACATTCAAATACAAATTTGTTTGCGCAATTGTGCCCATACTTTCAAGGCTGTTTCTATGTTTACGGATTGTGCAATAATACTGGAGAAATCGGTCACTTTCTCAATGAAACCAGCACAAACCAGCCTGAACGCTTGCATAACTAAACAAACAAGGTCAGAATGGAACTTCACAATATCCTGATGTTTATCCTGAGGTCAGAGTTGTGAAATACTTACCTGATGGTATTAACTGGAGTAATATTGAGTGACGCGAGTGCACTTGGCATTGAAGAAAGTCTTGTTTTGTGTAGATGAGCGACCGAGGTGGTGGAGTTCCTTTCAGAAAGATGGAGAATCTCTTCAGCTACATGTTTTCCACAGCACCGACTCCTCAGATGGGGGAGAAGCACAGGGCTCCTCTGGTGAGGCTTTCATTATTAGCTTTAGTTTGTTGGTTATTTAACTATTTCTTAATTTAAAGCAAGTTTTTAATGTACTTATCATCCCCAGGCTGGGTTTGGCTACGGGTTACCCATCTCTCGGCTATATGCCAAATACTTCCAGGGTGACCTCCAGCTTTACTCCATGGAAGGCCATGGAACTGATGCCGTCATTCACATGAAGGTTTGTTTTGATCCGTATTTATTTGGAAATATTTGCCGTATATTTTCCGACTATAATCAGAATCCAAAATTCTTTATTCATCCCCTTGGGAAAATTCTCTGAAGAAAATAAGGAGCAGAAAGATGTTTACTCATTTGTACAAATTTAAATATATACATATCTGCTGATCTAAATAATAAGTATATTATTTACATTTTGCTGTGCATATTTGGACTATAAGAAGCAGAAATAAATATATTTCCTAATTTTTCATACATATGTAGACCACTGGTATATACGATACATCAATTTTTTAGGATTTCAAGTGCGCCGTCTAGTACGAAAATTACAGTTATTTTTATATAAAACACGCTTGTTTTGTTCTCAGGCATTATCCACTGACTCTGTGGAGAGGCTTCCAGTGTTTAATAAAACCGCTCGCCGGAACTATGAAATCAACCATGGAGCGGACGACTGGTGTGTCCCCAGTAAGGAACCTCTGAATCTTGCGGCATTCCGACTGGGAAAGTGAATGAAACACCTCAGTTGGGGATGAAACCTAAAAGGATCCAGTGGATTCCAATGGTCGGGATCAACTACACTCACTGTGAAACTGTGTGGTGTCTTTGCAATAATGTAGAAGTTGCGGAGGCTTTTTTCATCACCAAGACTGTTCCTAGTTTGTGTTCCAAGCCTGTAGATCCTACTAACTCTAGCATGTGGCTTTCAGAGTGCCAGGTAATTTAACCATTCTTTGGGTTTTGGAGAGGAAAACCATATAAGTAGGCTCTACGAAACCATCTAGGTTCGATATTGGAGCCACATTAAACAGCAAGCTTGTGCCGAAGAACCCAAAAGCGCCTTGATTTAGTGTTTATGGCCACAGTTGGGCTGTGTCTCAATATGCAACCCATGATGTCCATCATTTATGCAAGAATACAGCATGACGTTTTGAATATTAGAGCAGTATCAAATGGTTCAATGAGATTTCTGGTGTTGTCCAGATGTTTCAGGTTGTCCAGAAAACCAACAGCTGAGGTAAAAATCTGGTCTAAAGCCGGAAGGTTTATGCACCAGTTATCAATGCAAACTTAACCGAACACCTTGCAGAGCATTTTAAAGAAGAACGTTGAAGCCTTTTTGATGCCTCACATCAGACGCGGTACACAGACACAGACGTTGCCTTTTTCAGCATCATGGGCTTTTGTTCACTGGGTTTTGTTTTCTGTAGCATGGAATTAGAGGTTTTAAAATGTGTTTTTCACACCAATTTTAAAAATGATCTGTTTTGCACTTGCACCAAACAACCTTACAAGTAAGGACCATATTTTAATGTACTGTATTTATTGGCCTTTTTATGTTTCTCTCAGATGTGTCAAATCAGATTTGTAAATGCTATTTTTGTAAAAAAAAAAAAAAAAAAACGAAATAAATAAAAATATGTATGTTTGTGTGTATACATTAAATAAACTACCTTTGTTGCGAACTTTATCTTTGTCTATTGCTTTTGAGTTTCAGCTCTGCTCTAATGCCTTTATATGACATTTTCTAAAGCGACAAGTGTGAATGGAGACGTGACTCTTGATTCTCTGCCCAGTAAGGCAGAGGTTACGTCTCACAATAAACAACATCCCAATAAAGGGCACAGATTACGCGTCACCGAGCAACAACGACGGACCAACGTTCACGCCATTAAACATTCCATGTTACGTAAAGGTCAAATCAGCTGACCTTGAGTGTGTCCGAAGAAATGAGACGCACATTTACTATCTGGAGAATTCCTGGGTAAACAAGTGCTCGCCTCACTACATGTGTAGGCTCCATGTAGGGTCCGGACTTGTTTACAGATGTTATGGGAACGGTCCCAGCTAGAACAAACACCACCTCCATGCGGGAATCTTTTAAACGTGGCCTGTTTTTGTGACCTGGTGCCTGGTTTGTGTGTCCTTGGAACGACCTGGTACTTCTACCGTTGTGCAGTCACCTCATATATACACAGTGAACGCACCCGGGCATTCAGGAGAGCCTGGAGCAGATGGCATTTCTCCAGTGTTACGCAGCTGTTCTTCCTCTTGCGTACCAGAGGCGTTCGAGTATCGCTGTGACGAGCCGCGTGGGGCCGATTCCAGGAACCGTCATAGGAAAAGAACATCGCTCAGAGCCGCAATCTACGTATGAGGAACACGGGCCCGAGGACGAGGGGTGGTGATGTGGGCAAACACATCACTGCATATGATCTGTTGGTCTGCCGTGCCCGTCATTCCTCAAGGCTGTTTACCGCTCTTATTATGTAAACGGTTTGGTGCCCGTTTTTCACATCCACTCATGAACATTGTTTTCCTGGTTGGACTATTGCACTGATTTGAGCAGTCTTATCTAACCGTGTAATCCACTGCTCATTGCTCTATTGACAGAGAGCGCAGTGCAGTTTGCTGCCAAATACTTTAATGCATTACCCAATGATGTGTGCCACGGGCTCTAAAGGAATGAAGAAAACACACTCTTAAGTTCTATTAATACACCCACATCTATGTAACGTACTGTATTGTAAAAAAGATGAATCTGATTTAAATGTTTTAAATATTTTTAATTGTGTAAACTTCAACACATCTACAAAAAACTACAAAATAATACATAATTCAAATAATTCAAATACATGAGTATAAGTGTATATATTGCAATAATGTATTATTATGATATAATGATGCTGTGTCTGTGGGACAGTATCTCTCTGTCGCTCTAAACAAATAGTAATATTACACACACACACACATATATATTTATATATAATTCTGCGTTAATAACCAGTAAATATGTATATATATATATATATATATATATATATATACAATATATATGACAAAAAAATTTGAAAAAATGTACGTTTCACATATTTCGAGTTTATCGGGTTACTGCACACAGTCATCATGACCTGTATATTATATATTACAATTATTTTTTATACATTTCTGTTATTGATTTTGCTCATGAGTGTTAAAGGTCACCATCTAGTGGTAAGAACAGGGACATTTTTAGAAACACAGTAAACAACATTTATACGTATTTTTCTGCAGCTAATCTACATAGACCCATTTTCATGGGTCTTAAAAATAAATACAATTACTATCTCCATTCTGTTGGTGGTCATAGTAAACGAAAACTTGTTTTTGTTTCATACAAAAAAGTCGAATTAACCATATTTTGACTTAGTTCCAGCTCAGTGGAACCCAGAAAGGAAAAAGCTGATGAAAAGTGGATGGGGGGAATAAAAATTGGATTTACCAAAATTGATCATTTTATTTGTGGACAAATCAAACAGAAGAAAATTCATGGCCCTTTTCGCCAATTATGAACCCTTAATGTCAACCATTATATCATCACAGAAATCGTGGGAGTCTAGTTGTCTCAGATGGCCTTTATCCACTGATTACAGTAAAACACACACATATAGCGCCATCTATAGGCGAATAAAGGTCAGCGCCGTCCACCTGTCTTTTGTGTGCCGTTTCCATGGTGATTGGTTTCTATAGCTGTGTACTAAATGCAAACATGCCAGGTAAGTGGGTTAAATAACTTGTTTTCACCTCAAAAAGTGTAAATTAATCATGTACTTTTGGTTTTTTCGAAGCTCGAAATAGAATAGCGCTGTAGCTCCACCTCGAGGTCAACGTCAATCTCGATGCCTGTATTAGAATGACAGCACATCTAACGTCCGCTTGCAATTTACGTTTAAGTTTGTTCTGTGTTGAAGAAACCGAAACTTTAGGGCCTTGTTGAAGTTAAAAGCTGCCGGTAATTGTTAAATGAGGAAGCATTCGCCAGCGCGTCTCCGAATCATCCCGTAGTTTTTGTTGTTGTGGAGAAATCGTCATTTTTCCATTTGGTAATGTGTGCGTTAACAGCCATTCAGAAAAACGTAAATCCCACCCTAAATTGTGTACTACTATCACTACTGATGACGAAAATAACAACAACAGCAAGAATAAAAATAACAAAAATATTATATTTATAATATATACCTATCACACACAAACAAAGTTACAACAGTAAAACAAACTACAATCAACAGATAAAAAGAAAGGCACAAATGGAATCTGGGCATTTACTATGGTTTAGTTTTAGATATTGTATTTATAAATGAAATTAACTGGCGATTTAGGTCTTCAGGTCTTATGTGACGTCATCAATAAGGCCATTCAGAAAACGGTGGCTTCTAATTAAAACCTGCAGTAAAACAAACAGTACTGATACATATTACAGTTCATTACGGAAATGGTAAAAAGTATAGAAAAGTCTTAAAAAAAAGTATAGAAAAGAATTTTAGTCTATTTGTATATTCACAGACTATATTCACAGACTCTACTGCCCCCATCTCACTGATGGGGGCGGTAGAGTCAGTAAGTTGTGTTTGATGAGCAACATATATCACGTGGACAACGTCGAGCAATCAGACTTCAAAAATCAAAACATTTTGATTGTGTGTGCATGCAACTCAATGTGATCACACAGCCGAACATGCTAGTTTAATATAACACCAATACGATTTGAAAAACCCAAATAAAAATGTGAACAACAAATAAAGACATGTCAGTTTATGTTTAGACACACTTTTAGTTTTGATGATACTTTTTTCACTCCAGGGCCAGTTTTGTCAGTTTACAGTAAAATAACGTCACGCTTTCGCGGTTCTTTAGTGTAAACCCTATTCTTTGCCTGTACGCATCAAGGACAGGCAGACAATCCAGGAATACCTGGACACTGATACTGATTTAAAAATGATAACATCTAACCGCGGACTCTTTAAAGCATCCTAACTATGCACAGAAGCGACTCCCCCGACAAACGACTCTTTTTGCATCCATGTGGCAAGACATTTGTCTCTATATCTATCATCCTATTATTTTTGACACTGAGCTATGTTTTTCATTTGTGTATTTAATAACTGGAACTATTTTAATATTTTTCACACTAAAATAAAACAACTTTATTAACGTTACATTGTTTTACATTTGAAAAATTAGGGATTTCAGGCCCGTTGAATTATCTTTTGCGTCATAAAACAAACGACCACGAAGATGATGATGATGATGATGATGATGACGATGATTATGGAGATTGATTGGATCATTCATACAAGTATGGAGCATTTGAATAAACGGCTTGCCATAGTTGACTCCGCCACATGTGTCCACCTTTGAAACTTTACGGCGCATGTGTTGCACCGAGGTGAGCGCGCGTGCAGTTCCCGGTCGAAGGAGGCGGAGCTTCTGCTCACGATACCGAGGCTCGCGTGCGTTACACCAGATGAGGGAAACTCTCGGAAAAGGGATGGAGCAGCTGCGCGGTTTGTAGCGGACGAGCAGTCCAAACACTGGAAGACTCCATTTCAGAAAGTTCCAGCATATTTCTAATTTGTCGTTAGTACACTTTCAGTCAATTCACGCGGCATCCAGACGTCAACACTTTCAGAGGGATGATATATCGCCAAAGTTTGGCTTTGACGAAGTGACCGGGACTGTCGTGGATCGTTCATTTAGCTTTATCTTCTCGCAGTTCCAGTCGCTTCACACTTGGCCATGGCTGAACACGAAAGTTTGGAGTTCGGCAAGGCGGACTTTGTTCTTCTAGACAACGTGTCAATGGAAGACTTCATGGCAAACCTCAAACTCAGGTAACGCTGTTCAATTACCTGCTGCTCTGACGTCATTGCAGATCCACGCGATGTTCATTAATTCATAGCCGCAGCCTATAGGATAACGTAACCCGGACGCTTTTCGCCGAAGTTGAGCTAGTTCACTTAAAACCGTTATTCATGTTTTCATCTATCTATGTACGTACGTATCTACAGTACTATGCGAATGTGGCATGTGACTGATGAAAGCAACTTGCAGTACACTTATACATTGGATGGAGACGTGTACACACACACACACACACACACACACACACAGGCGCACACACATTACAGATTTGTCTTCTATATTACTAACACAGAGACAAACACACGTGAGCATACTAATATCTACATAGAAGTATACAGGTTATGTGCACGTGTGTAAGTGTGTATACAGTATATGTACAGTACACTCAATGATCAATTGGGTCGTTGGTTAAAAGTGGCTTTTGGAAGAAATACTGAAGTCCAAATCATCCAGTCATATCCAGAAATAAATACCAAATCATCTCATAACACAAATTTGTGTCTCTTTATTGGGGCAAAATGGTCGTGTCCCAATCAACGAGAGTTGACTCTGTGTGTGTGTGTGTGTGTGTGTGTGTGTGTGTGTGTGTGTGTGTGTGCGTGTGTGCCTACAGTACAGACACAAAAATATTTTCTTCCTAGCAACACATTATTTATTCACAACTATTATATACACTATCACTCGTATCTAATACTATGTATGTTCAGTATATATCAGTGTGATGTAATTTCCAGGTTGTGTGAGTGGGTGAGATTGATTGTGTTAGTCGCACTTGACTAGCTGCACCTGCTGGTCAGCGCGGTGGATGTCCGGCCTTTGTGCTTCATGCCTGCACTATTGTGAGTTTCCTCATCAGCAGCAAATAATGATTTGATTGCTTTGATAAGGAGGGGGATGTTTTCACTGTCCGTTAATTGTTAATCAAACAATGGCATAAAATCGCCTGTAAAGGTTAATGGTTAAAATAAGGAAAAGAACGAGTAAGATATTATTTCTTCTGTCTTCTGCAGTTGTTGACATTGGCAAGTGGAAGAGTTTGAACTGTCATTCAATTTCTTTCTTTCCTTTCTTTCGTTCTTTCTTTCCTATTTCCTATTCTCTTTTTTGCACTCTCTCATTCACTCTCCCAAACTCTTTCTCTATTGTCTCTCTCTCTCGCTCTCTTTCTTTATCCCTTTTTTCACTCTCATTCACTCTCCCAAATTATTTTCTCTATTATATCTCACATTTTTGTTTATTTAAAAATTAGTGTTAAAAGTGTTAAAAATTAGACATATTTGTCTATTACTCTCATTTTTCCTCAATCTTTTCTTCTTTCTTTTTCACTCTTTCACTCTCTCTCTCACGCACAAACACAAGCAGACAGTTATAATACTTCAATTTGTAATTGTACTACCAAAACGCCAGCCTCGTCTGTTTCACCCATCAACAAGTAATTTACACTAAAGTAACTTGCATCGACCAGTCGTAACGTTCTGTGCCATGACGTCCCATGGCTCTCTGCTTCCAGTGGCACTGGGTTTCTGTTTTTCCCAGCGCTCAGCTATGTCCTGATTTTCTCCCAAACGGGGAGATGGCATGTGCAGTTTGTTATTTGCAGAGGGTGTGACCAGCTTCCTGCTTCTCCAGTCTCCACATCTGTGTCTGGGGCTTCAGCTGGAGCTGAAAAAACTGATGCCAGATCACATCCTGTGCCCTCGGAAATAATAATAAAAAAGAACAGTTCTGTCGGACGCAAGTTGTTTTTAGGTTGATATGATTTAACATCAGCGTCTTTGCGTTGGTCTCGGACCAAGAAAAGCGCTATACAAATAACCTGAACTTGAACTTGAACATTTATCACACGAGTATGTGTTCTGTAAAGTCCATTTACAGTAATATTTAATTTGGCTGGGTTTAAAGTTTTTAAAGCAGCCATTTATTCTTTTATTTAATATTCAACATAATGAATTGTATTCTCTTTATACCCTTTATTCTGTTCTTTAATATTTGACATTGCATTTGATTCCTTTTATACCCTTTATTCTTTTATTTAATATTTGACATAATGAATTGTATTCCCTTTATACTGTTTATTCTTTTATTTCATATTTTACATGATGATTTATGTTATACTGTTCACTACAGCATAAGTCTCTTTCTAACTCTTTCCCCAAGCCCACGGAGAAATGAGGATTGGCATGGGCAAAGCAGAATCACGGCTTAATTTGACGTGTGCTCCGAGTTTGACTTTATATGGCAGTGTTGTTTTGTCTGCCCATAGGATCTCTGGGAAATTTTTGGCAATCGTCTGCATATTTCCAAAAACAATTACACAGTTCTGTCTAAGAAATGTTCCAAATTCTTCCAGACATTGGCCCTGCAGATGAAATAGCTGATAATCGGTGCATTACGGCCCGATCCAGTGACGCACACGCTGGAAGCAAAGCACTTTTCTCTGACTTACAATTCGCTTTTGGATTTGGCTGAAATGTCCCTTTATTGGGATATAGTGTTTGGTTGCAACTTTGGACTGCAAGTTCTCGGTCTTTGTAGTGATTTGTTGTATTTGAAATGATTGTATTTGTTTGACATTGAGTTTACAATACTGAAAATGTAAGGCCTTTGATTATTTAGTAAGACTATATTTGTAAGAGTTGTTCAATAGTATTTTCTTCTGCATTTGGTTAATTTTGAAGCGCAAAAACAAATTCACTATGATAGCTCATTTCACGAGGTCGCTGATGCTGATCGGTTGATTTTTGTGAATAATTATTGTATTTGTTTGGCATAGAGATTACAATACTGAATTTACTTCATTTAATCTTATAATTTGTCATAGTGGATTTTTATTGGACATTTTAATTTTGTTAGTTCTGTGTGACAAAGAGGATTCAGAGAATGGCAGTTTGACAAATCTTTTGAATTTTGTCCGGAATATTTCTGTATAAAGACTTTTACTTTTTGTGTTCTCTTTGCAGTAATTTGAGTTAGAGACGTTACTTTTTTCTATTGTAGTTACCTGTTGTTCGTGCTTTTTGGTATTTTATATGGCTTTTTTGGTATATGTTTTTGGTTACTTCTCATTTAGCGCATCGTCCATGGATGGGCAAATTGCGGGCCTTTGACTAAACTTCTTTGACTAAAGTACAAAATGTTTTTAATTCTTTTAACTTTAGATAAATTATAGATAAATTCTATAACTTACCTTATACAGGGACTAAAATTGGATTGGTTTTATATTGAAATTGTTTTTTTAGGTCACTGTTGTCGAACGAGACTCAGCTAAAACAATAAATGCACAGAGTAGGAAATAATTCCATTGCTCTGTGTTGGTTTTTACAATGAAATATAACAAATATTATGCAGGATTGAGTTCCGGCCCTCCACATTTCCTTTTTCTTCCATGTGGACTCCCACAAAAACACAATAAGCCATTGAAGAAATGCTGTGTTGTAGTGAAATGAGGCAAAAGTGGAGCGTTGTAAATCTGCGGAGTTTCCTCATAGAACTTATCAGAGTCTAATCACACAAACGATAACCACAAGGTCAGGATTAAAGAGAGGTGTAGGAAGCGTGAAAACCAAACCCATGCTGCGTCTGACCTCGGTTCTTTGGTGATAGTTTGGCCAAATTAGACCGAAACTCAAGCAAACTTTGTAGAAATATCTTTTCGTTAGACAAGAATGATTTCGTTTTGCAAGAATGATAGGAATAGTTTTGCAGTTCAGTTCTATGAAACCACGTTATATAAGATGGAATATTGTACCTTGTGGAGACGTAAAAAAAAAACAAAAAACCTAAAGTATTTGGAGGTTTAACAGTAGGTCTGTGTGGAGTCCAGCTGTGACACATGGCAACCTGATTCCCGTCCCGCAAGGCAAACACACCAGGATCAAAGTCTTTTTAAAACTCAGGTGCAGTGCAAAAGCCAGACACGAGGTCAAAGGTTTAAAATCCCGTCCTGCAAAGATCGAAGCCACCACAGATCAAGCTTGGAAGAACCAGAGCCTTTTTGGAGTTTGCATAGTTGCATGGGTTTCCTCCAGGTCTTCAGTGTTCATGGAAGGAATATTAGAGTCTGGAGTAGAGTGTAAATGTGTGTGTCCCGCTTTGTGATTGGTTGTCGGCCAACCCAGGTGGTGTCTCCCATTTACAGGTCAGGAATTGCTGTTATTGGCTTTGGCTCCGCTTGACCCAGAAATGGATTTAGGATGACAATACATTGGACATTTATCAGCTATCAGGAAGCCTTGGAATAGGTTGTTAAATTCCTAGTTAATTGGTGGTTGATTTGCATATTTACTTGTATTAATGTTGTGTTTAAAAAAAAAAGAAAATAGGAGAATCTCTAGTGTTCAAAGCCACTTTCCCATAAAGATAAAACTTTGATCAGCTAAAAAAAAAAAAGTTTAATTTATTCTTTACTCTCCCGCAAAGACGAGGGCCCGTCTGCCCTCAAGAATTTCCATACAACCCTGGGTAATCCGAAACATATCACCGGTCTTGCATAAACAGGCTTGTGCTCTTTTTTTTTTTTTGCCACTTTTTCCTCCCAGAATAGGGTTCAAGCTTCCCTGATGTCTAATTTGTGGACGCCCGGATATTGAGACCCTCTGTAATGTCTTGGAACCACTTTAGAGTCCCCACTGTCACTAAAGCCACTTCTTAAGGTTTAGGTCTTTTGTAATACATTATTTGTTTGTGTATTTTTCCTACCACACGATTTGATTGGTTGAGATTTTATTAGTGATGTAAAGCACTTCAGCAAATAGACTTTGTACTTTACTTAAGTATTTTGGCTACTATGTACTTGTACTGAGTATCAAACATATAAGCAACTTTTACTCTCAACTGCAAATTTTATTATCTGTACTTTTTACTCCACTACATTTGACTGGACTCCTGCCGTTACTTGTTGCATTGTGATTGTGCGCAACAAGTCTGCATCTTTTTTTACCATGTTTAATTTCTCGGGCGGATGAGGAGATATCGCCATCTGCGGGATGCTGAAGGTATTGGATGCTATTTATGAAAAAATTATTTTGCACATTTGAGTTTAGTTAAGACTGACTTTTTGTTCTTTTTTTCTTTATCTATTTTGTCCTGCCATTTTGAAACATTTCATTTCTATATTAGGAAAGAAAACCCTCACCAAAAAAGCCTCTTGTTTTTCACATTCCTGGGTGTATTTGTTTTTATTCAGTAGGAGTAAAATACTTAAGTTAATTTAAAATTGAATACTTTACGACTTTTACTGACGTCTTATTGGAAATGGTGACTTTTTACAGGTACCATGTTCATACTTTGACTCAAGTATGGTTTTCAGGGAGTCTTTACACCTCTTTACACAGGTTATTTCAATTGGGTTTCTCAGGGTCATTGACTTGAAAATTATTCCCGTGTGCCAGTCACACGTAGTTTTGGTTTTCCAAGACACAAGTATGGAATATTGGTAATGTTTCCTTAATTTCAACTTTATTCCAGACTTACAGTCAATTTCCTTTCAATTATCCCATTATTTTGACTTGACGTTTTTTGCGTCCTTCGCCTGGTTTTGTACTTTTCCTTCCCTTGGCCTCTTTTTTTTGAACCCTAGTGATGAACACTTCTTGGAACAGCTTAGCTGAGTAATGTCTGACTCTGCTGGCCGCGTCTTTTTCGCTTTCTGGCCGTCATCTCATCCGCTACCAGTCAGTGACATCATGTTGGTTTGAGAATCACCCGCTGAAAAACAATTTTGGCTCAGCGCCAGGTTGAGTCACTTACTGTTGGCTTCTGAAAGGCAATCAGGACAGGCAGGTCGTGTTTCTTTTCCCTCTTTCGCCTTGTCCTGTCGAACGTTAGAACAAAGTCCTTCAGATCTCTGAGACAATGAAGGGAGTGGGCCGAAATAACAAGAACGTCAGCTTTCTAGTGCGCTGTGGCGCTGATACCGACTACTCAGGAAATGAGAGCCAGGTGCAAGCTAATGAAAGTTAGCATGAAATGTTCACATGGCAAAAGGATTTGCTGAGCAAGACACATATTTTCTTCATCCAGACGTTGTGTTGTAGTGTGTTTAGACGGGTTTAGTTTGAGTGTTCTTCTGAGTGCACAAAGGCTTAAAGTGCTTCCCCGAGAGATTGATTTCTCTTTTTTTTTCCTCCATCATATTTTTTTGCTCTAAGCTCTAAACCCTGATTGTCTGCCATACGTAGTAATTTTTTTTTATTAGTAATTGTCTAGACAAATACTAATAAAAGGAAAAGCAATTAAAAACAGACATGATGTAGGAAAAAATGCCTAATATTTGTTAAATACTGTAAAATAAGTCTAAATAAGCTAACATTTTTCACTACCACTTGAATATTACATTTTTCCACAATATATGCTTTTTGAAACTGAAAAGGCAGTTGTGAACAAAAGTCAGTTAATGAACAATTATTTGTTTTTGCTAAACAAATGTAATTGTTAACCCAAAAATTGGAGCAATTAATAATCTAAAATTCATGTAACCTGAAAAATGTTTAATTAATATTGGAAATTCATATAACTTTATTAGATTGTATTGAAAATGAATGTAATCTAATTAGTCTCATTGGAAATATTGGAAATTAATCTGACATAGGGGTGCGTGATGCACCGGTATTAAATTGGTGATGTAAGCTTAAAAAAAACGGTTTATTATATATAATTTAGTTCAAGTTCAAGTTTATTTATAGGGCTTTTCTCAGACCCATACCCGATCTGATACAACGCAAAATATTTTGCTAATTGTGGAATATTTTTATATTTTTTATTAAAGATAATGTCTTCAACAAGCACGTACTGCCTACGAAACCATTGCAATATTTGCAACAAACTGCATATTTAATATTCTAATGATTTTTTTTCCCCCTCCCTTAATGAGCAGACTACTGAAAATCCTGAAGTACTAAAAGATGCAAATGTTTTGGGTTTGTAAATGAACGCTGCAGTGATATTACTATTGTACAATGAAGCGATATACACAAATGAAGGCAAACCCACATCAGGACATTAGAGAGAATGATCAGTCCAGAAACTGATGCGGTTCAGGTCATTCCCAGCATGCCCTGTGCTAAGCTGCCGATGACGTCATACTGATTGCTTGGTGATAAACTGTATGTCAGGGCTAAACATGGATCAGGCACAGATAATCCTCGCTTTGCTGTGGTTGTGAATATATCCAGCGGCTCTTCTGTCCCGTAACTCCACATTGTATTCAGAATTTGCTCTGGCTTTTTCCTCTTTCAAATGACCATTTGTTTCGTTTCACATCAATTGTAGTTGTCCAGTTTGACTGAATCCAGCTCTGAAGTTTTACTATTACTCCAAACCATAGGGAGTGAATCCACCTCCAGCACCCCACCCAGGTCAACCACAGGCAAATAATAGAAGAGAGCCACCCAAACAGGGCAGAACCAGTAGTTATGCTTAGCCTGGCAAATACCGACACACTAAAAATGGCATCAAGCACTTGTCTGTGGAAATATATCTTTGAATTGAAGATTCAGCATAATCTTTGGAACAAACATGGATGTGACTTTGTAATTAGGAGCATGAAACGATCTTGAAGTACGTAGGTTGGCAACCTACGGCCCTTGGGCCACATGTGGCCCTTCAATGACTTTTACTGTACTATGTAAGTCAGGGGTGGGGAAACTTCTTAATTAGAGCAAAGTTTTAAAATAAAAAAAGCCATTGAGTTAAAGAAAGAAATTATAAAGAAGCAAGAAGGTGTTCATACAAAAGATAAAATAAACCTTCATAATGGATTAATCAGATTTACATTAAAAAATATCTGACTTTCATGTAATTTTTACAAGTTAACTAAATGTAATCATGTAATTACCAAGGCAGGATTAAAACCCTTAACGGGCCACATGCTTGGAGTAAAGCTGCTTTGTTTTTATTGAAGTTGTATTTAGTCTGCTTTACAGAACAAAAGATACACCAGAAAAAATATATATTTTAATTGCCGTTAGTTTTTGGTAAAGAAATAGGATTGAGATCAGTTGTTTGTTACGGCCCCTCGCAATTTATTATTCTCATGTGGCCCTTGTGAAAAAACCCCACTGCTGACCTAGAGTTTAACCTGTGGACATTATTAAATGGTGGGAGGAAACAAGCTATTTGACACACGTTTACTCCCAGTATAAGAAAAGCAAAGTTGATGGAAAGGCAACAACTCCCTTCGCATTGTCGACTCACAGATAATGTTAGACATTCATAAGGACAAGTTCCGCTCTGAACAACTTGAGCGATTAGCAAATTGACATTGGTTGTTAAAAATATATACAATTTATTGTTTGATGAAATAAAGTGCACACAAGGACTTACACAAGGAAGCCCCACAAAAGAAACAAGCAACTGACTCTTTTATCACGGTGGCACAGTGAATTCAAGTTTTGTTGCTTGAATTCAAGCAAAAAAACATCTCTATTCCCGCTGAGATACAGGCTCACATAGTTGGAATTTTTCACAGGAAAGTGTTTGCAATTTGCTAGTTTCCTCCAAAAATAGTCGTGACTTGGCATGAAGTTTGAAGAATACGTATTGAGATTTGGATAGATGCCGAATACAAATCTCATTGTTTGCTCTACGTTTTGGTTTATAAAGCACATTTAACACTCTTATATTTTGTTGACTCTGCACTTTATTATCCGGTGCACCTCATGTATGACCTATTGGTTACTGACCGATTTTGTTACACTGTTACAGTGAGTTACACTGTGCTCAAGAACCTGTCCTGTTTTTGTTCGTGGAGTAATACTTCACACTGAGAAAAAGTGAGCTACAGTATGGCAAGCCATATAGACATTTATTATGTATGAGCTTTGACTAGTTAAACAAAAAGTCTCTATTACAAGTTTGAAACACTAACACTGTGTGTTACAGTTAGTGATGATATGGCAAACACTTAGAAGGCATGGAGTGACCGAATGGTTTTATGAAGAGTTAATATGAAGTTAGTTTTTAATGTTAGTTTGGCTTGCCATAGTTTTTATTTTTATTTTTTTTATTTTATTTTATTTTTTTATTTGCTGATTAAAGATTATTTTTTTCTTTTTTCTTTGCTTTACGTTGTTTTTTTTACATTTGCATTTACCATTCCTTTTTTATTTCAGCTTGAGAGTTTTTGACAAATGACTAAATATGCTTGCAGAAGCATTTTTTATTCACATTATTTGATTTGTGAAACTCGATTGTAATATTCTGGGTTGAGTTTCTTGCTTGTGTGGGCTTTAGGGCTTTTTTCCTTGTCTGCTCTTTATCTAATGTCGATAAGGATCAAATGTCAGAGGTACATGGGAGGAGGTAATTCTGTATGTTCCCTAACCTCAACCACTACATTTTGGGATTCAACGACAAATAACAGTTGATTTCTGTGGTTATTTGTCTTCTGGGACCTTTAAATGGTTGTTCGGATCTATTAATAAACCCTGAGGAAGAAAGGGGAAAGAAATGTGGAATTCCCGTTGAATGACTCTTGTTCTTAGCACGATGTTGGCTTTAATGCTGCATGAGATAGGACAGATGGCGCATTGTAAAGTTCTATGGCTCTGTGTCGTTTTATCCAAAACATATTAGGATGTTTTAAGAAGTATGAATGTATGAATGAATCAATGGGTTATGTGTAGATAGATGTGGCAAATTATGTAGAATTTTAATGAAATATATAAATAATAATTTATGTAACTAAAAAAACATTGATTTAAAATGTGACATTATCGAATTGGAGATGTATCATTAAAAAGCTTAATATTTCAATTTTTGATTTAATTCCACTTTAGCCCAGATCATACAGTCACAAAAAGGTGAATCTTTAGGCAAAAACTAGAACCTAAATTGACAACTTGTACTTTTTTGAAAAACTTTTACATTTGTATCCAAAGTTTCACTTTATCACATGATTTCACATGCTATTTGAAACCTGTTTACACTATTGTAATCTCTTAAAATATCTGAACATATTAATACGTTGTAAACGCTGGTCCGATGTTAATTTAAAAGGCATTAGGTGTAAATGCGTGTGGTGGAGCGTTGACTCGAGTAGCGTCGATGGTGCTGTGGGTGAGGAGAGGCCGGGCTGAAGACGTCGGGCTCCGAACACACAGACCTCACATTGACAGAAGAACAATGGACCTGCCACACCGCAGCATCCCACCCGGCAGCCTGGTACAATCCAGCCCTTTCATCATGCTGAAGCGGGCTGAGACTTCCCGACGAGGGCACACGCATCACTGCCGTGCCACCCTGCCTGAGTCCCGTCTCGTGAAACACCAAGTCTGTCCCGCATTGATTGACTTAACCGAGTCATGGGAATGATCAGTTCTTGCAGATAGGAAGTTAATATATTTTTCTCATTTTTAGCATTCAAGCAGCAGTCTCCAATTCCCGTCTATAGTCCAAACGCATGCAGACAAATTGTAGTCTGGAAAATTCTCTATAAGTGTGATTGAGAGTGTGAATGTGTGCGTGTGTCCTGCTCTGTGATTGGTTAGCAACCAATACAGGGTGTGGCCTGCCTATAAGCCAAGGACTGCTGGGATTGGCTCCTGCTCCCTATAATTCCCAAAAATAGAGAAAGCAGTTTGGAAAAAAGATGGATGTAAAAGTTATTATAATAATAAATGAAACAAACACTAAAAACAAAACTACACTACACAAACAACACTAAACAAACACTAAATTTATGCCATCTTTAAAATAATATTTTAGGTATGCAATATACCTAAAATATTAGAATGCCTTTATTGTCATTGCATCACATTGTTACAATGAAATTGGGAATATTCCATCCATCCATCCATTCATCCAAAAATGACTCTAAAATCTCAAATAAGTGAGAAACTGCCTGTGAGTATTCCAGGTGAGTGATTCTTCAGACGCCTTTCAGTAAAACAAAGAGGTTTTTCTACCCTTCAGGATGAGACTCCTGTGATATTTATTCTGGGTCGTGGCTGATTTCATAAATCACTGATGTGTTTGCGAGGAAACCCCAGGGAAATCAGGGCCGCTTCTGTGTCTTGTTGTCGTAAGGTGTATTTCTGCTCGGCTGATCTCCAAGGACGATTCGGCATCATCACGCAACTAAAATGTTGATGCATGGATTATATAGAATGTTGACTCAGTGTTCTATCTGAACAGAGCTCTGCTTTAGCTGGCTGAAACCATGAGCTCATGCCTCAGACCTCTCGGCACACTGACTGGGGCAGGATGGAGCTGAGGGAGGCTTGGCAAACTCAATGGCTGAGAAGAAAGGATGCCTTATTCTAGACATGACCCAGGTCTGCCTGGAGAAACAGGGAAGTGAGATCTTACTTTCCCCTGAGATCGCTGCATGGAGCTTTCAGTTGCAACCAGAGCTGGACAGCTGCTGTCTATAGATATGAGAGCTGAGATAAAGGATGTGATGGTGTGCGACCGACCAACCAACCAACGCTGAGATGTTTAAGGCCCAGTAGTTCCTGGGGTCTGGTTCAGAGGTGTAATGAGTACCTGATAACCATCCTTGAGTAAAAGGATGGATGCCTACTGTAGAAATGAATCCACAATGTTAAAAGTCACCAATTCCTAGAAAACTTGAGTAAATGTTGTGAAGTGTTCACATTTTAAAAATTTGGCTCTTAATTTAGGCTCAAAAACACCAAGAAAGGTGACAAACAAGAAACTCTTAATTTATGAGGTTTTATTTCCTAATACTTTAACTCCTCGATGTTTCAAAATGGCAAAATAAAATAGAATAAAATAACCAAAAAGTCAGTCTCAGTCAAACTTAAATGCAACCACTAACTCAAAAATAGCTTCCAGTACCTTCAGCATCCTGCAGATGGCGATATCGACCGTCAAAGAAGTGAACAGCGGTGGAAAACTTATTTTTTAGCCAAAATCACTTAAGTAACACATTCCATTTACTTAAGTACTTTACACCACTGTTCTGGTTCTGGGGATTTTTGCTTCTCTTTTGTTTTATGTGCGTTTAACATGGCTCGTTTTCTGAACCACTTGTTTGGGAGCTGAAGCCAATCCTTAACTTTGGGCCTGAAGGCGGACACACCAAAAATAAGATGAGACCTACGCACTCTTCGTAACAAGAGAATGTCATTATCATCTTGGTTTGAAACACAGACACCATGTTCATTCTCCAGCCTATTATATTTCTACATAAGTCAGAATAAGCGAACAGTCTGTGTTTGTGTGTGTGTGTGTAAATATTTTCAATTGTAATACTTTCTAAATGCAATTAGAAAATGCTTGTGTGTGAGTGTGTAAATTTGTTGTCGTCATTTTGCGTTTTTACAAATTTGTCCATCATAACTTTATTGTAATGCTTTAAGAAAAAATAAAACGTTTATAATAAGAATGTGTGTGGTTTATACATTTTTTTCCCCCTGACTTTTTTCCTGGTTTTACTGGAAATGCTCTTTTTTTATTTGGAACAAGGTAGTGTTGCCCCCCCCCCCTCCCCTTCTTAATTTTGGAATTAAATCTGAAGAAAAAGATTTACATCAAAGAACATGGTTTTTTTTATCTGTAGTTGTATGTACATCAGTCTTTCCTGACTCCTCTAACCAGCACAATTTTCATGGCACGACTTGAACCAGTTTACATGAGCTGAAACCTCACGCTGGTCCATTCAGGCCGGTTTATTGTTGAGCAAACAGATTACGCCGCTCGCGACTCGCGACCTTGGCATTTCTGTGTGCTCTTTATTTGCTTACGATTCAGGAGAGAGATAATTCATTAAGCTGCACTTTATTTACACGAGGCTGTGAAATATGATAACACAAGCCACAGCAACCACATTACAAACACGCTTGTCTGGGAAAAATGAAGGAACGAGAGTATGTGAAGAAATTGATCTGGCTGTCTTTTATCTGCAGGTTTGAAAAGGGTCGTATCTATTCATACATCGGAGAAGTGGTGGTTTCTGTTAACCCTTACCGTGCCATGAACATTTACGGACGCGACACCGTGGAGCAGTACAAAGGCCGAGAGCTGTACGAGCGACCGCCGCATCTCTTCGCCATCGCCGATGCTGCGTACAAAGCCATGAAGAGGAGGAACAAAGACACCTGTATTGTTATCTCAGGTAGGGTTTGATGAAGTGGGCATCAGTTCCGCGCTATCATTACCCCAGATCCATCCACCACAAATCATACTTGAGTAAAAGTACGGATACGTTGGTGTTAAAGTTACTCCACAAGTTGGGAAATTAAGAAATGAATCCACAAGTCGCCAATTCCATGAAGACTTGAGGAAAAGCCGTAATGTATTCCATTTTAACAGAACTTGAGTATTTCACTTGTACTGAATTAGGCTCAAAAACACCAAGAAATGTGAAAACCACTTCTTTTAATTTGATTTTCTAATACAGAAATGTAATTTAACACCACAATGTTTCAAAGAAAACACAAGAAAAAAATGTGACAAATAGAACTAATAGTCAGTTTCAGTCAAACTCAATTGTGGAAAAAATGCAACCCCTAGTTCACGTTCACATGATTTACGGTAAGTGTACATTCAAATGTAGTTGAGTAAAGAAAACAGATACTCCATGACAAATATAGTAAAGTAGAGAGTAAAAGTTGCTTTTATTTTTGATACTAAGTACAAGTACAAAGTAAAAAAAAACAAAAACAAAAAAAACTTAAGTAATTTTAGTGCCTTTACTCAAGTACGTTACACCACAGCCTCCCATTTAAGCCTCTGTTTTCATTTCTGGGTCACAAACAGCCAATCTTAGAGTTTCATAAGCTGAAGGCGGGACACACTCTGGATTGAGTCAACCAATCACAACACCAACATAACTTTAGCACTGATAGCATGTCAGTGGAAAGAAATCGGAGACACAGTAGAAACCCACGTGGATGTGGGGGGAACATGTAAAGTGTGGAGATGGTCAACATGGCCATTTGGGACACCGTGAAGTGAACACACACAGACCCGGAGCAGTGGGCAGCCTTAAGTCATGGCGTCAAAAGCTCAAAGACGGGTGGCAAGTCTACATATCTACCATACTACAGCTGGCGCACGTACAGAAAAGTTCCCATAGGCCCTCAAGTAACCACTGGGATGTTAAATTCAGATTTCTTAAAAAGCAATCAAGGCCGGTGTGAGTCTGTGTTTCAGGATGTCGTGCTGCAGCTTTACTGGGAACGGTGTGATTAGATCTGCGGTGAAATGTGAATTGCTGTGCCCTGACGTGTTGTGTGGTTTCTACTCAGACTGTAGGGCTTCAGATTGCTGACAATGGAGTTAAGTGCATGAGCAAATTGCTTTCTCAATCCACGCTCCATGAAACAGCAACATGTGATTAAGAGCAGTGACTATCAGGTTGCTTCACCATTTGAACAAAAGAGTGAAGCCAGACGATGTTTGTGTTCCGTCTGGTGCTGAGCGTGGAGTTGTTTAGGTGGGACACATCGCTCGAGGGGAATAATCCTGTGACCGATCAAATCTTGGCTTTAAAAGAAAACAGTCTTATCCAACCAGTGACCACAGCCTGTGACTACACC
>MU204446.1:22696145-22710862 GCA_017309775.1 Paedocypris sp. Pulau Singkep
AGAGCAGTGACTATCAGGTTGCTTCACCATTTGAACAAAAGAGTGAAGCCAGACGATGTTTGTGTTCCGTCTGGTGCTGAGCGTGGAGTTGTTTAGGTGGGACACATCGCTCGAGGGGAATAATCCTGTGACCGATCAAATCTTGGCTTTAAAAGAAAACAGTCTTATCCAACCAGTGACCACAGCCTGTGACTACACCACGGAAATATTTGAGATATGTGGCGCCATCTTGTGACAACAGATACAATTGTTGTTTTTTTTTTGTCCCTTCAAATTCCTGGGTCATTGTTTAATCGCTGCAGGATTTCATGAGTTTTGCAGAAAAGAAAAAATATCATGCGGCCTTCATTTCCTGATTTATTATTATTTTTTTTAATGCTGAATGTCACATAACCATATGTTAGATGCATAATATCTAAGGATTTCCGAATCACAAAATTCTTCTTTATTTTATAATTTTTCACAATTAGAAACATTCCAAGTTGTTATATTATTATTATTATTATTATTATTATTAATATTAAGTACCATTTTTCATATGCAGTATTTAAAATCTTATTCTTATAAATAATATGTTAAAAGTTTAAGGGTTTTAGGATTTTAAATTAGCCTGTATTTCAGCTGCAGAATGCTTTTTTTTAACCCTAACCCTAACCCTAACCCTAACCCTTTTTTTTTTATATATATATATTTATATATTATTCTAATAAATAACAAGTTAATAGTTTCAGGATTTTAAACTTGCTTTTTTTGTTGTTAAATGACAAATATTGCATGAAGCACAAAATAATGCGACTTATTTAGCATGAGCATCAGCGATCACAGAATCATAAATTGGAGAGATTGATTTTGATTGAAACTTTATATACGGTATACAAAAGTAAAGCAACTTCATGCTTATTTGGAAATGGATCCCGCCAGGTGTTGCTGACAGCTTAGCTGAACGAGTTACAGGGAGATGATCTGGAGTGTGTTCTGCCTTCCACGCACCAACGATAAGATTAGCTCCACCTCAACTATGGCCCGATGGCAAAAAATGAATGGCGACCTTTGCTTATGCGAATTTAAATATTTAGTGCACTGGTCTTTACTGATGAGCTGGGCGGAAGCTTTTTGTTTGATCAGTTTCAACTAATAAGAGTTTGGGCGGGGCCTGAAACACATCTCAGTCATGACTGTTATTTTTTTCTAGCTGAAATTATTTGTATTTTTTGTTTTATTTAATTTATAATTTTTTTTATTGAAAATATTGAAATTATTTCTGTTTTAAATAATGGCTTTTATTTATACATAATTGGATGATGATTAATGATTTATTTGGATTAATCTGTTGTAATTTTAGTAATTAAATGTTTGAAACTATGCACAGAAAGATTTATTGTGTATTAAAACTGTAATTCAGAGAGACATCATATTCAGGTCATTTCAAACTGTTGCATTGATGCCAACGTGTCTGTGTGATTGCCATCTGATCAATGTTGGTTTCTTTGTAGGGGAGAGTGGAGCTGGAAAAACCGAAGCTAGTAAATATATTATGCAATATATCGCTGCTATCACCAATCCCAGCCAAAGAGCAGAGGTGGAGAGGTACGTACACGGCTGGAATTAACCTTCCACTTAGATAAAATCACCATTTCTGAAGAATTGCCCATACTTGTCATCTAAATCATGCTGTTCATGCACACACACACACACACACGCACACAGACACAGCGGGAGCAGTGGGCAGCACTAAGCCAAGGGGCATGGCAAGAAGATCAGATTCCCAGCCTGGGTTTCAAACCTGTGACCTTTTCCATATTTCGTGGAACTCCACGACTTAATAGTGTCTTGGAGATTTCTGATGGCTCTTTTGAGATGGTTAAAGTATACAATTATTTTTATAACAAAATATGACTTTGTAATTCTTTAGGTAAAAGCTGTAATTATGAGATTTCTAGTCAACTTACTTGTTTAAAAAACCCAAGTACTATACGAGCAATGCTGTAAATAAAATTTGACAGTAATAACTATGCAGGTTTATTGAAATTAATATTTTTATTGAATTAAAGTGCAGCTAAAAAGTTGTCTCAAGTTGAAAAATAAAATCAAATAAAGCCATAGACTAACTGCTAAAATGTTTAATAAAACTATAAAACTAATAAAACTAACTGCTAAAAACTGCTTAAATTCATGTCACGTTTGGAAAGGAAAATAGATTTCATTATAGCAATGTTGAAACAGTTCCACAAAATAGTTGAAACTGTTTCTCTGGCTTGCGATGGATAAAACAATCAAACACTTTCATCACTTTATCCCACGTTCTCTCATATGATTATAAAATCGAGATACTCTCTGGTTTAAACTGGTTGAAGAATTACACAATCACTCACCACCGTTTCACACCAGCCCTGATTTAAGTGAATCCCTGATAATATTTGATTTTGTGATTGCGATTTGATTTATCGTCCAGCCCTGCGTGAAAGTTATGGGCAAAACATCTCACATAAAATTCAGGGCATGTCAAGTTTGCTCAAAGATTTGCAGGATTCTTACGATGCCTAAGATCCTTGAAAATGCTTGAATGTCAGTCATGTGTTTTCATGGCCTTGAAAATGCTTGAAATTTTTACTTATACAATTTAAATATACAAATCCGAATAAGAGCACGTCATCGGGACCTGATCCTTAGGCAGTGTCTGGTTTCTAGCTTTTTATTCACAGATTCTGATAGTAAGACAGACAGAGAGAGAGACAGACTGAAAGAAATACAGATAGTCTGTGTAATAACAGCCAGTGAAAACTTTATTGTTGCAGTGTCCCTGGCCGAGCAGAACGTGTGGGAAAGCGTTACAACGTTTATAAACTAAAACACACTTTTCTAACTACTTTTTTTTTCCATCAATAGCATAAAACTTTCCCCCAAAATGATAATGTTTCATTTTAATTGTGTTTAGGCCGAGTTTAGTATATATACATTTTTACCACAACTACATGGTGCTGGAAAAAAAACTTGAACATGGACTTTGAAAGCGCATGAATTTTATCATTATTTAAAGTGTAGGAACCCTGGATTTGGGGATTTTTATTTTTTTATCTTCATAATAAAACAAGAGTTGAGCTAAATTCGGACTGAACAAACGCGTTCCATGCTATCGTCCCATCTCGGTGAAAGTGCTTCTAGTAGATATGGTTTGTTTCCTCTGGCCGGCCTGGGAATGGCTCCGAGGAACCTGGGCACGGATCAATGAAAGTTTGGCTTTTCCTTTCCAAGCCCAACAGGAGTTTGTTTGCTTTTCTAGATGTGACATGGACCATCTTTCCGTAATGAATGCTGTAGGTCGTCTTTGGCTCTAGGGAAGTTGGACAGTTGAGCGTTTAGTCATCAGTCCCATGCAAAAGCTCCTTAAATCATCAGTTGCTGTACCACCACAAGATAATACACACAATATCCAGAAATGACCATGTCTCTGCTCGGGGCTTGTGAAATGAAGCCTTTAAATCTTTTATTCTGACCAATTGTGTATTTACTCTGCTTGCAATGTCTTCAGCAATTACATGTCCCAGCCTTGAGCTGAGGCTGGTTGAGTCGTGGTGGTGAACTGGCACATGGGTGGCTAGTAAAAGCTGCAGAAAAAGAACATTTCATGTGTTTTTACAGGGTGAAAAACATGCTGCTGAAATCCAACTGCGTTCTGGAGGCTTTCGGTAACGCCAAGACCAACCGCAACGATAACTCCAGTCGCTTCGGCAAGTACATGGACATCAACTTTGATTTTAAAGGAGACCCCATTGGAGGCCACATCAACAACTACCTGCTTGAGAAGGTATGGAGCTGGTTTGAATGGATTTCTTGCTGGTTTGATTTAAGCCAGTGCAAGACAATACATAAATATGTACAGTATGTATATTTAAAAACGTATTATTTTTCATTGGCCTTTTTATAGTTTTTTACTGATCTGCTCTTGTTTTATACTTGCTTTTATATACTATATGCGTTTGACGGTTTGATTGGTCATGTACAGCACGTTGGCCAACTTTTGTTGAACTTTAGGTGATTTATAAATAAAGCTGAATTGAATTGAATGTATGTTGGCCTCCGGAACCATCGTTTAAAGAAGGAAAAGAGGACACAAGCTCACTGCAGCATAAAGGCGACATATTTCCATTTATTTGTAATTGCTCCTGACTTGAAATATATATTTTATTTGAAATATGCGAATATAAGCACCCCCCAAGTTTTTAAGCTTCTAAAATTGAGGGGGGTGTGCTTATATTTGCGTAAATGCGGTATTTGTGGAGATAAATACAAAATGTGGAGATTGCTGATAATGAGCATTAATATTTGGGATTATCTTGTTCTTCACATTTTACCCTCTGGATTTTTCTTTCTTCCTCAGTCGCGAGTCATCTTTCAGCAGGAAGGAGAACGGAGTTTCCACTCTTTTTACCAGGTTAGTTTCAGGCCTCAGCTTCAAACACGTTTAGAGCTCTCACTCTTTAATTCGAGTGAGTGAAGATGTTATCTTGGAATCAAACGTATGTGAGAAACGTATTTTTTCAGCTGGTGAAGGGAGCCCCCGACTCTCAGCTGCGGTCGCTGCACATCCAGCGGGATCCCACCACATACAACTATATTAAAGTCGGAGGCCAGATAAAGGTACAACTCGACAGACGCATCCGCTTTTAATGTGTGGTGAGGTTTTTTCAGAAAAAACTGAAATGGAATTTTGCCTCTTATAGATGGAATAATGTAGCTCTGGAAATAAGTGTGGCTCCTTAAAAAATAAAAAAATATATTTTTGTTCGTTTCATAAAAATATGATAATATTTAATAGAAGTTTGCTATTTTTGGCACTAATCATATTCCATAGAAACGCAGTGTCGTCATGGAGTCGACAGGATTACTGAGCTGCCGGAGGTTTACACACGTGTTCTGCATTCAATATAGTTCTCGGCTCTTTTATAGTCGCTCCTGCTGAGTCAAGCTCACGCTCGGTGCGGAGAAGTTCCTGCTGAATGAAATCAGCGTTTCTCTGCAGGATTCATTAGCCACCAGCACGCCAGAGTCATTAGTAACTCAAGTCTGGGATTTTACTCGCTGTTTCAGCCATTCTCTGGTTTTAATTGCTCGATTGAATTAATCGCGGGTGTAATGGTAGGTTTACTGGGCTCTTAAGTCAAAAGCATCGATTTCCTTTATTAAATAAAGAACCTGTCTGCCTTTTAATGGCTCAATCTGTGTGTGTGTCAGATGAGATGCTTCACCTTGACTATCGGATGTGATTTTGTTTATGTGACCGTTACTCACCCACTTCTTTTCTACAATCTTGCAGTCGTCTATAAACGACAGCGTGGATTTTAAAGCCGTAACTGACGCGATGAGGGTCATCGGCTTCACTCCAGAGGAGATCCAGACTGTTTACAAGATCCTTTCTACCATCTTGCATCTGGTAGAGTATTCCTTCTGTTCGCCGACACTTTTCCAGTGGAAAATCCATTAGCGGCTGAATGAGCGATTTGTTCACTGGTGCGACTAATTGTCTTTCCAGGGAAATCTGACTTTCGGAAGCGATGGCGATGTGACGCTCATTGAAAACCCGAAGCTGGTGTCTGTTTTGGGGGATTTGCTGTCAACCAAAGAGGAGAATGTGGAGAAGGCCTTGTTGTATCGAACTGTGTCCACGGGTCGGGACGTCATCGACAAGCAGCACACTGATCAGGAGGCCAGCTATGGCCGGGATGCTTTAGCCAAGGTGTGTACAAGACACGTGTCAGCTCGTCTGGCACAGTGCCACCATGCTGTCGCTTCCCTAAAGGACCCGTTTGAGACCAGAGGTGGGAGTTTAAGGCCCGGTCAGGGGTCTTTCTATCCAGAGCTTGCATGGGTTTCCTCCAGGTCTCCGGTAGGGGTGGGCAATATACCAATATGAACGTGAATACCGGTTTTGAGTTGTGCCATAAAATGAATTTTGCAATATTGCGGATATCTTACATTCATCAATGTAATTTTTATTTACGAATATATGTATGTATTATAACAAATTTGAGTCGTTTTATATACTGCCCTTTTAATACTGCTAATGACGACATGCAGACATTGCTAATCAAACACAGAAGGCATTGTGGCGCGAGCGCTAGAACTACAGTTTGCAAAGTCTGAAAAAGTAGACAAGATGAGCAAACACGCTGAAAGTCTGCTTGAAGGAGTGCAAGAAGAAGAACTGGTTTAACAAAAGGAAGACCCTGTAATACGGAACTGGCTTGGTTTTAAAATCTTCTACGTCAGTGAAGATGGTAAAGTAAAATCAGTTCCTAAAATCAACTAACAGTGCCATGCAAGTTGTGTTGCTTTGTTGTTGTAACTACGATTCCACATCACAGTTTTGGGAGCAAAATTACACCAGTATAATACGCATCTGGACACTAGAAAATATTGTGACATGAATTTTAAGTCATACCTTCCAAGAGAATGCAGGAGAATTATCTGGGTAATTGCCTACAGATGTGAGTGAGATGAATGAATGGGTGAATAAAGTGTATTTCCAGTCATCACATTCTAACATTCTTTTCTTTCCCAGGCCATTTATGAGCGACTTTTTTGTTGGATTGTGGGTAGAATCAATGACATAATTGAAGTGAAAAGCTATGACGCAAGAGTCCATGGCAAAAACACCGTCATCGGAGTCCTGGACATATATGGCTTTGAAATATTTCAGAATAACAGGTAAAAGCGTTGACTCATGGGCTTTTCTGGTTTTTGGTGAATTGAAATAAATGGACCATCTCCGTTTTTTTGCAGCTTTGAGCAGTTTTGCATCAACTACTGCAATGAGAAACTTCAGCAGCTCTTCATTCAGCTGGTGTTGAAGCAAGAGCAGGAGGAATATCAGCGAGAAGGCATCCCCTGGAAGCACGTGGGTTCTCCTTCCTGTTCTCCTATGTGGTCTTGGTGTCCGTCTATGGAGTTAAATGCTTGTATGTTCTATGAAACAGATCGACTACTTCAACAACCAAATTATAGTGGATCTAGTGGAACAACAGCACAAGGGCATTTTTGCCGTTCTGGACGAGGCCTGCATGAACGTGGGGAAGGTGACGGATGAGATGTTCCTGCAGGCGCTCAACGGAAAGCTGGCGAAGCATGCTCACTACACCAGCCGCAAGGTATTAAACAAGCCCACAACGTACAGCATACCTGGCAACCTAGAGCGCTAGAACTCTGGTGCCCAACATACAGCCCCCGGGCCATATCCAGCCCTTGACACTCTCTTTTACTTTTATGATCACATTTTTTTTTAGATCATTTAAAAAAGACAATGACTACGCTAACATTAGATTATCTTTCCGTCAGAGACAAAAATGACTCTTCAGACGACTCTGAATAAAACATTTAGAAAAAGAAATCTTTATCAGATTTTTTTGCTGAATTGTCACCAGTGAACTTTTCAAAAGTGCAAACGCAGGACTGAAAATTAGTGAGGGAGCACATGTAAATTGTGAACCATATTTTTCTGTGGTGAATGGCAAAACCTGTGTCTAGATTTCACATCTTTATGCTGAGCTGACAATCCATGTGACAAATCTCGACCCAAACTTTCTCAATCTGAAAAAATGTCTGAAGACATCACACTATTAAACACGCGGACACAATTTGGATTTTGCAATACCGTGGATACTGTCACATATTCATGAGTTACATTTTTATACATGTATATAAACACTTTAATACAATATAACAAAGTAGTTTGAATTATGAAACCCCAAGTCGGCCATCACTGCTGTGTCATTAGATTCTTCTTTTTTATTTCTGATACATTTTATTTCTAACATTCACCTGCAAATATTATGAGTGGAAAATATAATAATGAAATAAGTTCTTAGATTTGAATCAAGGTAAAGCCCTAAGGTACGGAGGTGAACTTGCAACCACAAAATTGCAGGTTCAAATCCAGTATCAGTACATACCACATCTAAAGTGACCTTGAACACGACCTACTTGTTTGGATGGGTAAAATGAAGGCAACGGTAAAAATATCCACAGTGGAATGAGACAAGCTCCACTTTTATTTCTATTACCCTGACCCAGCACAAGGGGGCGATCACAGTCAATTCAAACAAGCCTTCCCACACTTCGCCCTACTAGACTGTAGTGATGTCACTGGCAGCCAATAGAAGCCCGGGAGATGCTATGGCATAGTTTAAGAAAACAAGAGGGCGTAAGGAAGTGATGGATGGACGTGGAGTCAGATAAACCTATGATAAACCAGATAAACCAATAAGCCCATGATGAAGACAGGTATAAGAACTTGACGAGACTCAGCATCCGCCCTTGGTGCACACATGCCGCATTCATGTGGAAGCGGGAGGGTGGAGGGGACCACCAGACCCATCTACTTCTAGATAATTCCCCGTGTCAGGCTGTTTGAATAAGCAAAAGTCTCCCTGGATGCTGGAATAATAAGTGTCCTTCACAGCTCATTTGTAATGCAGAGGATTACTCTTCACCGTGTAGGAATCTCAGGCCTGTTAGATTTAAAAGAGGAAGCCCTCTTCTCTGGGTTTTGCACTCACATCAGTCAGTAATCTCTGTTTTAAGATTTTTTTCTTATATCTGACGTTTGTCAAATCTCACTGGTGGTTTATGGAGGCTAGATGTTCTCTAGTTGGTGTAATTGACTGGATGATCTGGAGTTTCATCTGGATTTATCAGAACCAGACTTGGCTGCGTTGCAGTTTCTTTCAGGTTTCTTTGTGGCATCAGTTTTGAGAGACATCAAACGTGAAATGTGCAGGCCACCTTGACGGTGTAATTATCGGTGGCTTGTTAAAAGTCTGTGGCTGTGTCTCCGAGGAATTCTTCACTGAGGATGTTTTTCTTAAAAGGGAAAGTTTTCGCTTTGCTGGTTTCAAAAACGAAAGATAAAGTGAAAAGTGCTGTGCACCAGATGATCGGTTTCTTCTCTCTGACATAGGGAGGACAAATTGGTGCATATAATACAATCAACTGAATAAACATGGTTTCTTTATATCAAAAATAGTTTAATTACTTTTCAAGGCTGTTTAAATTTTAAAATGGGGTTACATGCTTTTAAAGATGATTAAAAAGCTAGTAAGCAAAGCACCTGTGGAGCTGCCTTATTAATACGTTATTGTTTTCATACATGATTCATAAATAATTTGAGACGTTGTTAATTAAATTTTTCATGCATAGAAACAAACCAAACATTATCAATTTGTATGGATGGATGAAACTGCATTTTATGGAGGGTTGACATTTACCACTAGGGGCTTTGGAATGAAACCACTGGAAAAAAACAGATATTTTAACCAGGCCTTTCAATGATACTTTCAAGTTACATACTGAAAAATGTGCAATATTATATTATTTTTTTTGTGTGTGTTTTTTTTTTGTTGTCTTTATTAATTGTTTACCATTGTATATTGTTTTACTTGCTTTTGCAGGTGCTGCTGTAACATGCATATTTCTCATTTGTGGGACAAATAAAGGTCCCACATGGATGGATGGATGAATGATGGATGGGTGGGTGAATGAATCTTTGTCCAACAAATGAGAAATGTGCATGTTTTACATTTTTTTTTTGTATGTAACAGTTCAAAGTGTCATAGTTAAAATATCTGTGTCTTTCAGTGGTTTTATTCCAAAGCCTCTCCTGGTAATTGTCAAGCCACCACAAAATGCAGTTTCTTTCTTAGCTGTAACCTGTTTGATCCCGATATTTTCAAATAAAAATATTTAATCTATGTTACAATCAGTACTAATTTACCTTGAAACACATTTTACATTTAAACCAAATCTCGGAAAAGTGTCTTTTCCATAATTAATCTGATTGAAGGTTTTACACATTCGCACTTTACGTTGAATGCAGGTTCTGAACACCGGCAGCAGCTTCTTGATTGAGCAATTTTGAACCAATCACTGGTGACTCACAAGTTGCAGTTGCCAATTCGAAAAAGTAAAAAATCCTTTTTGTTTTTAAATAATTTTAAAATACCACCTAAATAAATGTTTAACACATTATAAAAGGCAGTTGACAAAGCCCATCCAACCACTTTTCCATTTCCGGGTTCACAGGGAGCTGGAGCCAGTCCTAGCTCACTTTTGGTGTGACTGTGTGTATAAAATAGTAATATATCATTTAAAATAGCTATTAAACTATTTTAGTATTTATGTGAATATGAGCACACTTTTTTTTTTTTTTTTTTTTTCCAATTTTAGCGGTTCAAAAACTTGTGGGGTGCTTATAATCGCCGATTTCAAATATTCATGTGAATATAAGCGCTCATTTTTATAAATATTGGTTCTGGAGGCAGACGTACATAGTCAAGAAAGATAGTATTTTAAAGAGAATATTAGCGTAATTTAGCCAGAAACATCAGAGGGTGGTGCTTATATTCGTGTAAATACGGTAATTGCATTTGCATTATTTAATTTTAAATATTTATCCATTTGGCCTCATTTTAAACAATACAAACACTGTTATTAAATCAATATTAAATGAAGCCCGTGATGAAGAACCTAATTATTATGTGAATCTTTTCTACTTCCTGGGCTGAAACCTCAGACAAGAGAGCAGATGCCGCTTCAGATCTCAGTATTCCATGCGGTTCAGATTTTATCGGTTTGTTTTCCTCTTTCTTTCAACACATGCCTCCCATTTTCTTCACGCGTTCCCCGTGCTTTCTCACTTCACTCGTAAAAATGCCTCTTCCATCTTCTGTTAATTGCTGTTCTTTGCTGACACAAGGGTTTATGTCGGTATTCTGGCGTATGTTAAATGCTTCAGTCTTCTTTGTGTTTTTTTTTTTCTTTCTTTTCGCTCTCTTTCTGTCGTTTTGAAGACAGATGTGGCGCTTGAGTGATGTGAAGCTGAGGACCTGCTCATTATCTTCTCAGGCTTTATCGCCTGGCGTAGGCCGTAGCGACCATCCAATTAACTACTGCTTAGAGTTAGCTCGATGCGCTTCGCTAGCCCCTCTGGTCCTCTTCTTCACACTGCTCTTCATTAGGAATGGATCATGACACCTTCTCATTTCAGCTTATTTAATTGTGGTGTTTTCATGATGGCGTGAGATTGTTTCACTTTATTGTCTGTTGCAGTGTTAAAACAGTGCCACGGACTGGCTTTAGCATTTAGCTTAGCACGGTTTAGCATTTAGCTAAGTGCATTTAGCTAAAGCATTTGTGGATGAACAGATCTACTTTTTGATGGTTTATTCTAAGGCTTGTTTGGACATCAAAAGGCATTATGGGACATGTTAGACACATGTGTTTAACATAGATTGTTTTGTTTGTGTAGATTTTGTAACTGCAAGCGCAAAAAAGAAAAATAATTAAGCTAATTTAGAAAAAAAACAAAAAGAAAAATTGGTAAAAAATTTGAAAAATCTGAAGATTTTTTCCACACAAAATGTATTCATGTAGAGAGTGGCATTTTAGTGAAATATGGCATTCGAATATTATAGGAAAAGTTAATGCAAACATAATGTACTTCTGGCAGACAGCTGCTTTTTGTGAGTCGTCGAAAACTCCCGCAGACGTCTGATTAGGGTTGCAATCAATATTCAGATGGCGAGAGAATGAGACGGAATTCCTTACAAATACACAAATAAAACATACACTTGTTGGAATTGCTCTGATTAACTTGTGGCTCTTTCTACATGACACATGACAGAAATAGCTGGAGTATTCTGGTCGCTCTGGACATTTGGGGAAGAAGTAGGCGTCGACCGCAAGTGATCTGGTCGCTTGGGGACCAATCAGGAGAAAGATGTTCACTCAGCCTCCGGAATTATGATCACACAGATTTGTAGTGTTAGAATGTCAGAGGAGATGGACACAAGTGAGCTGGTTGTCTCTTATCTTTCTCCTCAGATAGTCGAATATCTGATGCCCACTGGTCATATGATTTTTTTTTTTTTTTTTTTTTCCACACAGCTGCTTTGAGACGCTCTCCAGCTTTAAACATTAACGTTTGAGTTGAAAATATGAAATCTGAGTTGAAGGACAAACCTGAAACAAGAAGACAGTTTATCAACTTGTAAAAGAGTTGCAAAAATTTCTTACAATACAATATTCTTTGTTCTTGTACAACAAATACTGTCTACTTTAAAGTTACTTCAAACAAACATTTATAGTTATTGAATGTTAAAATGTAGCATTCTAAAATGTAAAGAACAACGAATCCGCTTCTCTCATCTTTATGTTGCACTAAAGTTATATAGTGAAATTGTTACAAAAAAGAAATCTAAATTTAGTAAATTTTTAAAGAATTAAAAAAATGTATATCAAAATTCCTTTTAGAAGGTTTTATTATTGTGACGCTTTGAATAATTGGGTGGATCGCAGGCTTCGAGCTTCGAGTGCTGGTGTTTTTCTCACCGTGGGTTTTTTTTGGTCGGTTGGTTTGCTGTGAGATGCACATGTGTCAGACGGGATGGTGGGATCCTGTGGGGTGAGAATGGAGCTTAGGACGGGCGTGAGGAGAAGCATCTGTGCCACCAGCAGGATTCAGGATTAAACCAGTCTGCAGAAACAAGCACGTTTGTTAAACCTGGGATTCAGGAGCAGGCTGTTTCATTCATTCATCTCGGCTCAGAGCTTGATGCTTTTTGCCAAACCAAACCAGAAGGGGTTTCTTAACTGGACGTCAGTTCCACTATGCATTAAACAATCATAAGTGAAGTGTAAAAATTGCAACCTGATCCATGGATTCTTTGTTTGGAAATGTTCCCCATAAGTGTGAGTGAAATTGTGATTGTGTCTGTGTCCTGCTCTCTGATTGGTTGGCCACCAATTCACGGTGTGTGCCCCGCCCTCAGGTCCAGAATTGCTGGGAATGGCTCCAGGTAGTGGTTAAATTATCAAATCAAATCAAATATCATTTTAATATAAGGAGGCAGTCGCATCGCTGTCACGAAGCTGTTCAGTCACACTGCGACTCTTCATAAAAATATGCTAGTTGTGCTTTTTATGTTTTTACCAAATTTTCCGGAATAAAAACACTAACAGATGCTAGTGTTTTAAACTAGTAGTCTAGTGACAAGTTCTAACTCATAGGAACATTAGTCACATAATCATTGATTTGGCTTGCCATACATCAATCTTTTTCTTGACGTTAAGTTGCGAGTTACCTTAATGCTCTAACAATACGGTATAACACAACAAATCAGTAAGTAAAATACTGGATTTACCCGAAAATAAGCACCCTGATAAACTTTGTTTTATGAATTTTTGATGTCCAAAAACGAGTCATGACTCGAGTCAAAATAAAGAATAATAAAAAGTAAAATAATACTATAATAAATAGTATTTTAAGAGAATATTAACGTAATTGAACCAGAAAAGTTAATAAAAAAAATAAAAATGTTATAGTCGCGTAAATACATTAAAGAATTGTGCACCTCATAATCAGAGAAATACGGGGAGTAAGATACGTAATGTAGTTCTAGAAAGTCTGCCACAAGGAATCTGTGATGAAAAATGACTGATAGTTTAATGAATTCAGTGTGTGGGCATCTGACGTGTTCAGCAATCTTCTGGATCTCAATGAAGTCTGAGGAGCTTTGCTATCTCATGAATGACAGTGAGAGTTATATAACCCGCTAGCTGCAGTCACCCAGCATCCACGTGCTGCTCCAGCCATCTGAGTGGATGCGTGGATGAAGCGTTTTTTTTTGTTTTTGATGGAGCATTAGCGTATTGATGTGGTGCTGCTGTTATAGAGCTGGAGAATTCATCAATCACGTATTGTTTCGGAATGAATGCAATGTATAAGCTGAGGGAAAAACAGAACTAAGCGATTTTTAATAGTTTTAATTTTACATTTTAACCCACTTATTGACCTCAAAAAATCAAAAATTCACATTATCAAACTTATATAAATCATTTTATGTATGAATTAGTTATATTATGTATAACTTTGTTTTTTTGAAAATGTTTTATATTCTTATCTTGACATGACGTATATTTTCTAAATAAGTAAATATTAAATACATATTTTAAATGTATCAGTCAATAGTCTCTGAAGTTGAAATGGCAACAAATGAAAGAATCAATTAATCAGCTATATTACTTAGTCGTCCAGAATTTTAACCTTAAATGTCTGGTTGCAAGTCCAGCTGCCTACATCAAGGCCACTATTGAACTGTTCTTTTTAATTTTTCCGAAACAATTTTTTTTCTTTTTCAGAAGTTGTTCCAAATAATTCAGAGTGCAGTTTATTATTTGGACCTTTTTAGACAAACACACGCACACTGCAGTCACACTTTTAGTGCTCAGTTTGTGTGGAGTATAGAAACACATCTCGCCTATCTTTCATATGCACAGATTCGCTGCTGTACTTTTGCAGACGTGTTTACCACAGTGTTCACCGCAGCCACTAAATCTCTGTTTTTCTTCTATTTTCCAGCTCTCCCCCACCGACAAAACCCTGGATTTCGACAGAGATTTCCGTATCCGCCATTATGCTGGAGATGTTGTGTAAGTATAGTGTCTCCTTGTGGGCTTTAGGACCACGAAGCCTAATGGCGTGATTAACAAAAAGTGTCAGCAGTGCTCACCTCCAGCGAATCCGGTTTGATGAGCCGTTTGACGCAAGACGCAAGTGGCTCTGAGGGATGTTTACTGCAGAACTGTGGCACAAAATAAGATTACTCTTGTGAATGGGTTTTTATCTTCCTCCTTGGTGATTGGCCAGATTGCTGTTTGTCAAATGT
>MU204446.1:22710962-22728011 GCA_017309775.1 Paedocypris sp. Pulau Singkep
AAGCCTAATGGCGTGATTAACAAAAAGTGTCAGCAGTGCTCACCTCCAGCGAATCCGGTTTGATGAGCCGTTTGACGCAAGACGCAAGTGGCTCTGAGGGATGTTTACTGCAGAACTGTGGCACAAAATAAGATTACTCTTGTGAATGGGTTTTTATCTTCCTCCTTGGTGATTGGCCAGATTGCTGTTTGTCAAATGTGTCAAAGGCACAATGGCAGTGTTCGCCAGATGACACCTTGTCATTTTTCTATCAAGGTGATGAAACCAGAAACCTAGAGTTGTATTTTCAATTTGGAAGCTGACGGGTTGCTGAAGAAAAAGCGTTAATACGTTTTTTTGCCAAACACACACAAACTTATCTATAACACATTACTAAAGCTGTCACGTGTGGCTTTTTATATTGAAATGAGAAAGAGAAATTTGCAAGACAACGCTTTTATGAAAAGGAAATATAACAAATGGAAAGCAAACATGAAAAAAGTGAACTCAAAACGTTGATTTAACAGTAACACTTGCGATCGGAAAGTGGTAATCGGGCAAATAAACCTCTGCGAAACTAACTCACACACTAGAAATCTCTAAACTCGGGATCCGAACATCACTAATGTACACCACTTAACACTAACACGCGTTCTAAAGACTAGCAACTAAAGACATGGAGTGCGGCTTTAAAGACCAACAGTTAACAAGAGGGGAGCAAGTAAACAGAATCCAAACTAATTCATTGACCTACAATTGTAATGACATGCCGGGAGAACAAGGTCTTTACAGTTATTTGGCAGACGCTTTCATCCAATCAGCATTGGAAGCAGTTTGTCTATAAAAGGAAACAGTAAATGCTTTACACAAGGATAAATCAAGAAATACACTAGACTGAAGAGCTTCTTGACAGTCACAGATAGGGTTTTTTTCTTCTGCAGATCTAAGATGCTGGTGAAAGAGCTCAGTCTTCTTTAAATGGCGTGAAGGTGGTAGAGAATCTAGTCGAGTTGGATAAATTGCAGGAAAAAGTCATGGCACATCTAAAAAAAACTATTAACAAAAGCACAAAAACCAAAGCTTGGTAGGACTAGATCAACCTTTCATCGAAACCACAGAAATGGTGACTGGGAATCCTGACAGTTCCTCGGCCAAATGTAATTTATGGTGAATTGCACTACTCTTATCAAGAAAAGAAAAATCCTTTACTGTCATCCTTTACAGTGCAACATGCAAGAGAAACTTAAAGTACAAATATGGACATATCAAACAGTACGAAAATGTACATATAGTATAAAACAGTACACATTTGCACAGTAGTTAGACAGTTAGATAGAATATTGCACATGATATATACATTTGGAATAATGTATACATTAGAGAGCTATAAATATGCACATAATGATAATAATAATTACATAATATACATTGGATGATGATTGTAGAGTAAGCACTTCCAGATGTTAGTGCTTATGTGAATTTAGGGCGGTAATGGCTTGGGGAAAAAAGCTGTTTTTAAGTCTGTTTGTTCTCGCTCTGATGCACCTGTGTGTCTTCTCGCTCTGAAACCTGTGCATCTTCCTGACGGCATCAGGTTGAACAGATCAGAAGCAGGATGGGAACATTCTTGAATGATGTTGAACCAGTAGATGGAATATTTTTCCGGTCATATCCTGGATTAATGCTCCATAACTGTGTGTTTACTATAAAATTACCACATCAATCGAAATGTGCTAACATGGATGCAGCTGTAAAGCCACCAGGGTTGCTTCAGGGAAACGTTATTTTTAAGACGTGTGAATACTGTAATTTGCACACACACACACACACACACACACACACACACACACACACACACACACACACACACAGACACACACACTAATAGTGAATAATAAACTGACTGTATGTTTTGTTTCAGATATTCTGTTGTTGGTTTCATTGACAAGAACAAGGACACTTTGTTTCAGGACTTCAAACGGTTACTGTACAACAGGTCAGTGCTACAGTGGAATAGTGTTATAACGGACTTTTAATTTCTGTAGTTCGTTATGTTCACAGTTGCTGACATGCGCAACAGCAACGCGCACATACTGTCTTTTTTGTTTATGTCATCAATTTCACACGTGGAACGACACAGCGAAATATTTTTACACGTGGTTTTGTTCATACTAATTACAGAAAAACCTTAAAGTTTCAAAGTGTGTAAAATGTTTAAATATACACTTAACCAGTGTAGTGTAGTTTGCTGCTCTTTGTAATGTCATGTGTCATCTTATAGTTATTTTATGTTTATTGTGAGCTATAGTTTTTTGCTTCTCACTGTATTTATAATGGGCCTATTAACCATACAACAGGAGAACAAAATGTTTTATTGATTTCCTTTTTTGATTGGAAACCCGGGATTTCTTTTAACTGCCTGTTGTTATAGGTTCAGACTATAGCTTACATAATTTATATGTAAAATTCAGTATTAGCCGATTGACTGTCTGTTGTAGTGGGCATTCCGCTATCATAATCAATCCGCTGTAGCAGGACTTTACCATACTAAGATTCCTTTCCATATGGGATTTGTTTCCCGTGTCATCCGATGTGTCTTCATCATTCGAGACATTCCTCATGACATCTGTCATGTCCTTCTGTTGAACAGCTCGAACCCTGTGCTGAAAGCCATGTGGCCTGAGGGGAAGCTGAGCATCACAGAGGTCACCAAGCGTCCTCTCACCGCTGCCACGCTCTTCAAGAGCTCCATGATCTCTCTGGTGGAGAAGCTGGCCAGCAAGGCAAGTCATGCTCTTAATGCTTTCAGCGTAGGCCTGATTTTGTTTGAACATTTTACTAATTTATATTAGAGCTACACGGTTCTGGATAAAATGAGAATCACAATTAGTTTTGGCTTAGAATAAAGATCACGATTCTTTCTGGGTATTTTAAATATTTAACCCTGAAAATCAGGTTGTCAAACAGCAAAATAATAACACATCACACTTTGCTTTAAATAAATGTAATGTAAAAGTAATGTTGTAAAGAAAAAAAATAATCATTAACTATAATAAAAATAAACATTCCAAGGTACAGTATTATGTACAGTTGAGGACAAAATTATTAGCTCTGTCTAACTTTTCAAACAATGATTTTTTTGTAGGGCGGTCTGTATATGGTTTGCTGTTTATGGTTTGCCGAGTGTATCTTCTGGTTTGAAACCACAGTAAACACACACACACACACACACTTCAGAATAAAATATAGATGCGCACGCACACACACGAGCTGACAGAGAGACCGCTCGTTGTAGAATCGGCAGAATCATACTGGATTAAGATCGCGAGGGGGTAGAATCAAGATTGCAATGTTTTTTAACGATTTATCGTGCAGCTCTTATTTGTATTAATTGACACTTTTCCCAATGTCTGTTCACCAGGAGCCATATTACGTGCGTTGCATTAAGCCAAATGACGTGAAGTCTCCACTGCTGTTCGAACACGAGCGCTGCAGGCATCAGGTCGAGTACTTGGGCCTTCTGGAAAACGTCCGAGTTCGACGTGCCGGTTTTGCTAATCGACAAACCTATCCACGTTTTCTTCAGAGGTGACCGCTCTGCTGTTGTTATGCAACTGCTGTGGCCTTGAAAGTGTCATTGTAGCCAAAGTGTTTGCGTAGCCATGATGTACAAGACACCTTCAGTGTGATAAAGATCTTTTTTCATACTTGAGATTTGACGTTTTTTGTGTAACTTATTGTGACTTGGCTTCAATGGAACTGATTTTATTCTAAACAATATTTTGCTATTTTGTGATTCTCTATTCTCTCAGGTACAAAATGATCTCGGAGTTCACTTGGCCCAACCATGACCTGCAGTCCGACAAGGAGGCTGTGAAGCGCTTGCTTCAGGGTTGTGGGTTCGAACATGATGTGGCGTACGGCAAGACCAAAGTTTTCATTCGCACTCCCCGGACCATCTTCAGCCTGGAGGAGCAGAGAGCAGAGATGGTCAAGAGAATCGTTCTCTTTCTTCAGAAGGTTTGTTAAGGTTTATACTTTTGCGGAGTAGTTTTGTCGTTTAGTTGTGGAGCAAAATTATTGCTTTATCTGTCATTTTTTTTAATCTGTAATCTTTCCCAGTAGCTCAGTGTAGATTGTTGGTGTTTGAAGCACCGGATCATGGGTTTGATTCCCCAGGGAGGCAGGAATTTGTTGAATTGTAAAAACTGTAATGAAATGTAAGTCGCTTTGGGTAAAAATGTCTGGTAAAGTCAATGTAATATGGAATACGCTCATATTTGAACATAGCATGTTGAATCATAGCACCCCATAGATGACATATTTTTTTAAATCTATTTTTTAAATCAATTATTCAAGTAAAGCAACATTGAAGTGAAATATGTGGATGAGTTACAAGTAAGGCTTAGGTGTTTAGAGTAGAAAAGAATAGAATATTATAGAATGGCCTTTATTGTCACTGTGCACATATACAATGTACAATGAAATTATAGCATCTTACTATACAGTGCAACATGCAGTAATAATTACAGTCCAAAAATGTACATCTAATACATTACAGACCTAAAACTTTAGTTTTTTTACATGATTTATTGCTTAATATATACAGGGAACAATATACAGTAGAGAACCTTATGTGTTTATATGTACATGATGGTGATATTCTTTGGGATTTGACCAGTGAGTTTTTAAAATAAATTCCTGATGTTGGTGCATCTGTGCTTTAGGGTAGTGATGGCATGGGAGAAAAGCAATGATAGTGTTAATCACAGGAATTTAAGGTTTCTGGAACGTCAGAACACCAAGAAATTAAGGATGTGTTAATGACATTTTTATTTTGTGCATGAAAAATGGAGGGGGACTCTTATTTTCTTCAGGTGCTTATGTTTGCCTAAATGCGGTATTCATCCAATTAGACCTGGGTGATAATTTGATAGCGATAAATCAAATGATGACGTCTGTTTCACTTGGAGGACGGTAGTAAGAAAAAAGGATGAATGAAAGAATAGCATTAGCCAAGAAGATTTTAATAACCCTTTTTTGAGACCATCTCTACATTTTCTGTCTCCTGTGAGATGCTGGCAAGAGTTTGAATGATGGATTTGATGTCTGTGAGTGTCAGATCCAAACTGTATAGTTGTACTGACTTGTGACTGACAGTTGTTGAACAGTCAAACCTCTCTCCTGTCGTCTCTTGTGTGATTTTACCTCCTCACTACTTCATCTTACTAACCGAGGATTGATGTCTCCCACCAGCCCCCTAAAAACCACAGTGCTTCTCTCTAAACTCCACTTTTTTTTATTCTAATTCTAGAGTCCAAATGTAGTGTTTTCCAGTGTTAAATTTGTTGAGAACTATAGACTAACTCCCGCTCAGGGACTAAAAATGTAACCACATTTCTTGACACTTTAATTAACTGTAATTTAGTCGACTAAAATGATGTGGTTTTTAGTCAACTAAAATTAGACTAAAACTAAAAAATAATTAATTGACTAATTTGGGACTAAAACAAAACAGAGTTTTAAGTTCAAGTACAATGTCTGAGAATTTGTAAGGCGCTTTTCACAGTTTTAACTGTCTCAAAGCACACAAAAGACTATGACTAAAACTAAGTTAAACATCTTTGTCAAAACACTGGTGTTTTCTAACATCGTACTCTGTTTTAAGATGGATTCTTTGTCGTTTTTGTTGCCAAAGCCCTTTTCTGATATCAAAATGGATGTTCTTACTTTTATCCCTGAGAAAGACTCAAAGAAAATTGAATAGTTTGTAAAATCTTAGCTATAGTATTATGCGCTCATAGCCTCTCTGCTCCCATACATATCACTTCTAGGTTTGGAATTGGGTTTTTTTCCCCCACACAATCCTTTTATCAGCATATGGCAGACTAGTTCTTGTGCCAAATTTGCCAGTGGTTCCTAAATTTGGCGTCAAAGGCTCCCAACCCCCACAGATCCCAGTTTTAAAAAGAGAAGCTTCTTATCCATGTTTACTCTTTAACCACCGGCCTTCTTCTCCCAGTTTTTGTTTTTTTTTATTCTCCTTTCTCTTTTCATTTTTTTTTCTATAGCTCTTGGGGATATATTCAGCTTTCATCTTATTTTAAGCTCTCGAACCACAAACAACAACGATCCCCGATCAATGCTCAGTTACGTCCCACCTCCTACTACCTCCTCACTGATTTCCTGTCTGTCTCACTCTGCCACTTTGCACAGATCCCCTGTCTTTTTTTTTCTTCCATTGCCTTCTCTCCTCCCCCAGTCCGCCTCTATTCCAATGCCGTTTTGCTTCTCTCGCCCAGCATCCTTCACTTGGCCCAAGAAGTCCTTTGGGCAAATCCGAGAAATCAGTCGACGTCAAGCCAGTGGAGATGTGTGTTCTTGTTCTAGCTTTTCTGTCGCTCCATCAACTATTGATGGTACCATTCTCAGAAAAAGCAAAGATGGATTCTGTCTACAAGAGGTGTAAAGAGTACCTGAAAACCATACTTGAACTTGAACTGTAAAAATAATTCTATTACATGTTACAAGTCACCAAATCCAAGAAGACTTGAGTAAAAGTCATAAAATATCAAATTATAGAAGATTTTCTATACTAGAAAGAACTCAACGCTTCAATGTTTTACAATGGCAGAACAGAATAGATAAAAAAAGAACAAAAAGTCAGTCTCAGTCAACCTCAAATGTGCAAAAAAGGCACAAACATCAAAAGTAGTATAATAAAAGATTGCAGTAAAGGGTTCATATACTCATTCACAAATGTAGTCTAGTAGAGAGTTGCTTATATTTTTGATTCTCTGTACCAAGTAGACAAAATACTTAACTAAAAAGTCAATTTACTCAAGTACCTTAGACCACTGATATCTATATATAATCACTTTGGATGAGCCCTTCATTTCCTGAATTGCTTTCCATTTCTGAGTCAAAAGGTGCTAGAGCCAATCTCAGCGACTCTGGGCTTAAAGGTGGGGCCAACAGTTTGGTATGTTGGCCAATCACAGAACGGGACACACACATTCTCACACTCCCTTACAATTGAACAATTTTTCAGACTTTAATATTGCCGAACAAAAGTTTGGGAGAATCTGTTCCCCAGAGTCTGTTTTTAGATTTTGGGAAACTAAAGACCCAGAGGAAACCTACACTAGCATCAAACTTTAGTCTTGAAAGCTGTGAGACAACAGCGCAACCCACTCCAGCACCGTACCTGGGACTTTAAATGAGACCGACTGTTATGTGTGGATTAAATATTGAATAGATGCATCTTGATCATTTAATCCAAATATCATCCGTTTGTACGAAATACCGAGGACTTCCCATGTATTTTTGATGAATTTCCTATTAATTTTGCATGACTCGTATTTCTCAATTCTGAGCTTTTTGGAACTTGGTCTCCTTCAGAAGATGATGGGTTTTTTTTTTTTAAAGAAAGTTGAGCCTCTTTTAAACATAAAAAAGCACAGAGGTATATTTTTCATACATTACTCAACACACAAGGTGCTAAAACAGGAATTGTGGTGCGACGATCTGTGATGCATGAATTGAATAACCCGCTTCCGTCATGTGACGCATGAGGCGGCCGCTAACTGTGACACGCAGGCGTTGCAGACAAGCGAAAGGTGTTGCGTCTGATGAAGGTGCTTTCGTCTGCCTTGTCTCAAGGTCATGGATGTGAGCAGAGGACAAATAAATCAAATGATTTTGCTCGGCCTGAAGCGAGAAAGAATCAGCGAATCAGGAGAATTTTGGCCGTCTGGTATAAATCGAGCGGCAGCTGCATAATAACCCACGCTGTTACTTGGCGTTTGAACCTGTAACACACACACACACACACACACACACACACACATTACCAGTCCGGCAATCTGCTGGAGGACGAAGAATATGGAGCCTTCCATCAGCAAGTCAATGGTTTGCCAGACACGTGATATTGATTTATGAAAATGGCTCCTCCGCCTCCTCCTCCCCCGCGTCTCCAGGGGGCGTCTGTGGTGGGATCTTTTGTGTAGCGTTTAACTCCGTCACATACTTCCACTGTGATTCGGTCCCGACACTGAGGGATGGTGGGATTTGCCTGCCTGCCCCTCTGATTAATGATAAGTCATCTCGCATTCTGTTGCCCATCTGTAATTGCCTTTTGACACCTGATGGCTGGTTGGAATGAGATTCGCAAAAGGGTCTTTGTCCCGGACCTATTGTTCACCGAGTGTTTTAAAATGAATTTACTCTCTGTACCTGATGTAAACAGTCTGGCTACGGCACGCGGACACTTACAATGAAAGATCTTATCTAGGTTTTGCCTTGTATTGAAATTATTTGTCTGCAAAAATGAAAGGAAAAATTGATTTGATGGAAAAAGATTTTTAATTGCTTAATTCACACCCACATGCTTTCTGGATATGTACGATAAGGAATAAGATAAGCTAAGCGTCTCCAGGATATCACCATTTTTAAAAAAATAATTACACATTTTACACATTACAAAATGTGTTGTAATAATTACTCATTACAATCACATTTTGTTGTGATTTTTAGAAATTTGCCCCAATTTTGCATTTTTTTTTCTCAATCAGATATATTTCTATATTAAAAAAAAAAAAAACCTATATGTGAAGACACACTGACACTATTATATATATATATATAATTTATTATTTTTATTTTCTAATATTTATTTTATTTTTTTAGGAACTTTGAAACACCTTAAAAAAAAATTCTAGCACTGCTTTTTTCTGACCGGTCTTCAGACATCATATCACATGGATAATTTATTCAGCAATATTGTTGATTTATCGTCAATTTATCGTCAATATTGAAATGTTAGAAAGAAAAATAATTGAAAACTGTACTGTCTCAAGCATATTTTTCTACTATTTATTTGATCTTTTACTCCTTTTGCAAGATTGCAAAATAATGTGGCATTATATTGATTTTACATTGAGAATCTGGAGGGACTGTAGATGCGTGCAAGACAGAGTATAAGAAAATCACTTTTTTAAGTTGATTATTGGTTTAAAATTATTATCAATAGTGATTTCTCTTTTTTTTTACATGTTTGTGACATGTTTAGGTGGAGCTCAAAGTGTTCAGAATTAAATGTTTAGATGTTAAAAAGTAAAAAAAAAATGTTAAAAATTTAAGTTGTCACCTTTTTATTTATTCATCAGGTTTTCTTTTTCTTTTAAAATGTATTTATTTTCTAAGTGCATTTTTTATTTATTATATGCATTTTACATTTTTATATGCACATTTTTATATGCACTTTTAAAGTAAATCAAAATGACTTTTTTTATTTCAAAATGCCAATGAATCAAGCCTGTCAATCAAAGCTACAGGGCGTGTCCTGCACACCCATTGGCTGATTTTTTTCACATTGTTGGACTGTCAGGTGACCTTGGTTCAGAGACTTGCTGTAGCGAATGTGATATTTGTGCCGAGTGATTAGCTTCAGTTGTCTGAGTCGTGAACTGCCACCTAGTGCTAAAGGATATATTATTACACAGGACTATAATATATAATATATAATATACTAGAATATATTATTACACATTATCAGGACTTAAAACAAACAACACTTAAGGCATCGATTAAGTAGCCAATCACAATCATGTCCCCGCCCTGTTTGACTTGATTGACAGAGAGTCATTATTAGAAACGTCTTACTATGAAATAAAAGACCGGAAACTTTTTTTTTTTTTTTTGAAAATACAAATGTGTTGAATTGAATAAAAAGCTGACATAAATGTTTAATAATAAGCTTAATTAGGGATTATTGCGTTTATTTCATAATAATAATTTATGTGGCAGTTACATTCGTTTATTATACTAGAAGTCCCGAATAAACAGTTACTTCTATTTTTTTACTGCAGAATTATCATAGTGTGTCACACTGTGTTGTGTTTAATATCATAGCTTGTGTAAAGAAAGCAAGAATTGAAAATTTTTAAAGGTGCGATTTGGAAATAGCTTGTGCTTAAATTGTGTTTTTGTGTGTGATTGTACTGCTTTGCCGCAGTCATTAGCATGTCCTAGTTGGTGGTTTAGCATGGCGGTTAAATCGCTGATCAGACAAGCTGATTGAGGGGGCTGGCGGAGCAAGGGTCTTGTTATTAGCCCGATTTAACCACATTCCCCCGTGTGTCATCTGCTTCCACCACTTCCTCTAAAAACAAACAGAGAGCGTCTGTCCCGTCTGCTGGTTAAGCGTCTCGGGTGTCAGCGTGTCTTCGCAGTCGTCTCTAATCATGTTTTATCCCACTATGATACAGCATGTACTTTTTTTCATCTGCCGGAAAAGAAAAAAATGACAAAACAATCCAAACATTGTTTTTGTTATTTTATTTTTGTCAGTTATATCATTCAAATATGATATGCATATTATGGAATGTAAACCGAGCGATAAACAGGACTTTTATCGAATTTTGTCCGAAAAAGGATAATGAATTTTATCCTTTTTCTAATTCCCTTGCTAATTGTAAATGACAACTTTCTTTTTGTTAATGACATCTAAATGGAAATTACGTACGTTTTGTTAATCTAGTCTCAAGGTCGGGTCGGGAGCTGGTGTTTCCACGCATGACATGATGATTTTCACGTTGACATTTTAGCGCAGACGTACACGCTAAGTTACCGTACGTGTCATGTACCACGCCTTCCAGAGGAAACCTTGACACGAGCACAGTTATTTGTACAATGTCGAGTTATTTCAGGCTCAAGTGCCATTAAAACGCAAAGCATCTCTTAACTAATTTGCTCTGAGATTAATGAGATTAGAGATTAATTTACAGAATAATCTAGATTAAAAATTACTTACACACACACACACACACACAAGTATAAATCCCGCTTTTCTAATCTCACAGTAATTACGTTTTGCTTTTTGTTCATCAACTGATTTTTTTTTTTCTCGTGACAGTAAGTTGTTAACCAGTGCTTTTACAAGCAGCAATAATCATCAGTGTGTAAAATCCGAATGACGGAGGATTTTTAATGCAGATTCTTCCCTCCTCTGCAGTGGTCCTACTGTTCCGTTACATAACAGACAGAAATAAGTGAGGAGGTCAGAGCCGCTCTCAGGAAACACTCCTCCTCACTTTAGTGTTAAATCTGACACGTCAAGAGCCGCCAAATCAGAAGGCCGCGTCTTTAAGCCCTGCGTGCGTCTTGCTCATGCAACGGACACGTCTGTTTACCCGCATGAGTCAATGAAATGTGATGTCAGCATCTGGTGCTTTAGCAGAGCCGTTCATCAGTTATGTCGGGTTTAATATGCGAATTACACTCACAGAAAGCAGAGGTGTAAAGAGTACTTACTGTAAATATTACTTTAAAATAAAATAAAAATTACAGTTAGAAGTCACTCATTCCAAGACTTAGGTATCCAATTTTAAAAGAACTTAAGTGTTTTGCTCGTACTGAATTTAGGCTCAAAAACACTAAGAATTGTGAAACACGAGAAATTATGTACGATGTTTTTTTTTTACTAGTACGTATAGAAATGACATGTTAACACCTCTGTTTTAAAATAGCTGAACAAAATAGAGTAAGAAAAGAGCAAAAGTCAAATATGCAAAATAAGAGCAAACGTCATTCACGTAATTTAGCTCATAGCGCCCAGTACCTTCAGCATCCTGCAGATGGCGATATGGCCTTGTCCGCCTAAGAAATGTACTGTGGTAGGAAAAAAATGCCAATTTGTCGCGCACAATCACAATGTAACTAGTAACGGTAAGTATCCATTCAAATGTAGTGGAGTAAACAGTACAGATACTCCATCTCAAATGTAGTCAAGTAGAGAGTAAAAGTTGCTTGTATGTTTGATACTCAGTACAAGTACAAAGTTGACAAAATACTTAAGTCACAAAGTCCATTTCTCAAGTACTTTACACCACTACTACCTACCCACTAAAATGTATCTTCTTAACTAGAAGTATAACAATGTTATAAACAACATCCATCAAATTGTTTGTGTCAAAATGTCTCTTTTAAAAAAAAAATTGTTCAATTGCTCCAGTGCTGCAGCTGTCGCACTTTATCTGTGATACTTTATAGCCTGATAACGACAGAAAAAAATAAAAAAAATAAAAGTCGTTGTGTTGATTAATGGCCTTTTCTCTCGCATTCTGTCTTCTAGGTTTGGCGTGGGACATTGGCGAGAATGCGTTATCGCCGCATGCGTGCCGCCCTCATCATCATCCGGGCGTACAGGCGGTACAAGGTTAAATCATACATCCGCGAGGTCAACCGGCGCTTCAAAGATGTCCGACGCATGAAGGATCACGGCAAACACGTCAAGTGGCCCACGCCGCCCAAGGTCCTACGCAAGTTTGAAGAGGCGCTGAGGAACATCTATAACAGGTCAGACGGACAGAGGGCAGGATGCCGGCTTGAGTCATTTCGTAGTTGAAATGGAGTCTGGCTGTGATTCATGAGTGTCAGACGGGCTTGTGGGTAATGAGACGGGGATGTTCGGAGGTGTGTGTGGCTCAGGCCTGGACCTGATGGGCTCTTCTAGTAGTATATCTGACTCCATTATGTGTTTTCACTTTTCCATTGTTGAGGATGTGAGAGTGGTTTTCGCTCCGGGCGTGTTTTCTTGGGTGCTGAGATTGTGTCTGGTGTTAAAGAAGACTGTAGTTCCTCAGGCACATATTGATTTTTGGATCAAACTCTTGTTTGAGAAGAATCTCCGTGCGCAGCTTCGGCCCTGATGAGGGAGGGAAAGGCAAGAAAAGTCTAAATAATATGGCGGATAGATGAGTTTGGTACACGAGTAGCTATAAATCACAAACATACAATCATTTCAGTTATCAGTATTTTGTCTGATGTAATATTGTAATCTATTACACTGGTTCATAATCAAGAATTGTATCCTCCGCATGTGGTTTCAAAGTAGTTTGATGTAAAACAGCAGTTTCATAGATAATAAGGATTTTGAGGATGATGTTGATGATGATGTTTTGCACAAAATCATCTATTAAAATGCGGCAGCACGACTTTTTAGGCAACAAAAATCTTTCATAAATTCATGTAAAATATTATGTGTAGCATAAGTTGTATAATATACAATGCTTAATTTCATGGGATATAGCTTTATTATAATATCAATGGCTTTATTATAGTAATGTTGAACAATGTTATTTTTTCCTTTTTGCTTAATTATTTGAATACCTATTAACAAATATAAAAAGGCATAATTTAACTAAACATTTTAATACCTCTATAATTGTAAATGTATGTTACAATTTATTTGACAAATTCTTTGCTTTAATAATGTTCATTATTAATCAATTAATTAAATATGTATTTTGTACCAGTTTGTATATCTTCCTAATTTGTTTTGTAACAAATGTTTTGCTAATCAAACAATTAGTGCATATTTAAAAATAATAATAATAAATTAATTCATTAATTAACTAAAACATAAAATAAAAATAATCCAGACATTGTTGTAATATTATTTTTGATTGTGCTAGTACTTGACCATTGTGTTGTATTTGTAGTGTCTGTGTATACGAGCTTAAAGAGTTCAACTGTTTCAGGTGGTGGGCTTGGACAATCATTAAAACCCTTCCTCCTGAAGACATGGTCCAGGTCAGGGCCAAAGTGGCCACCTTCGAGTGCCTAAAGGGTCAGAGAGCCGACACCGGACTGCAGAGGGCCTGGGAGGGCAACTACCTGGTTTGTTATTGCATATGTACGTTTAGAGCGACAAACTTCCTTACATTTCTCTGCTTTATTTCTATTTTAGAGACGGGACAGTCCCGGGACGGGGTCTTCGTTCACGCTGGTGTCCAGTGAGCTTCAGAGGAAAGACAAGTTCATGAGAGTTCTCTTCTCCTGCAATGTCCGCAAAGTATGTCATTTGATGAGTTTTGCATGTGTATGTTTAAATCAGCCTCTACCTCCAGATCAAAGGTTTAATTAATTCTCTTAAGCCAATCAGAGTAGAGCAATTTAAGCCCCGCCCTAGAATTGTGCAGAACAAATTACCGAAAATGTGTGAATTGTATGCAAAATATTTGTCAGCATATATGAAATATAGAAGCTTTATATTTTGTTTAAAACTTGTTTGCAAAATGCTTGTAGAGTGTCTTAAATTTTTATGTCTGCGTTTTATTTCTTTTTATATTTTATTTTAAATATTAATATTTCAATTTGTAATCAAAGTGCTTTGCAATTTAATTGAGTGATGGTACGTTTTAATCGCCACAGATAAATCCACAAAAACTCTGGCCTCTAATAAAAGATCTTGATTCATTTAAATCATTGCTTCAATGTCAACAGGATGTCAAACGGTAATCTTTATATTATTTTTTTTTCTCTAGATTAATCATTTTAATAAAGCAGAAGACCGAACGTTGCTCATCACCGATCGTCACCTCTATAAGATGGATCCGGTCAAGCAGTACAAGCCAATGAAGAGCATCCCGTTGTATAATGTAAGGGTCCACTTTTTCTAGAATGATCTTACAATGACTATAAATGCAGGGTGAGTTTAGGAAAAGTCTTACAGAAATGTTTGATTTTCTAAAGGAAAAGAAGTTGAGGAAACTAAGTTTACGCTCAAAACAATTCTGAACACTCAATGTATTATTATTTTTTTTATTTATTTACATTTTTATTTTTACATTTTTGAAATCCAAGTTAAGATAATTTTTTATGCATACGTTTTTGTATGGTAAAGTTTTGTAAAGTTATTCAAAATGCTCCACATTAAAAGCATGTAACACATACATTTACTTTCACCAGTTAACTCCCAACAAGCATTATAACGAAACCTTTATTAACTAGAATTTTAAAAAACTAAATAAAAATCAATTTTCTTTGTGATCAAAATGTATTGATCTGTGTACATTGTAAAAAGTGTAAAAACTCTTCCACATAAAGGAAAAAAAAAAAAACACCCTCTGAACTCTTTATCTGTGCTAAAACCGCTGGAACATTGAGTTTTTTTGCTAACGGCAGATTTACGTAATGTGGCTTTCCACTAAATCTAATTCGCTATTGTGGTTAAAAACTTGGGTCAAACCCTCCTTGAAGGATTAGAATGAAGCAGAAATAGTGTTTGACTGAAGTGGCCTTTGAGAAATACATGTACAGTATTTGGAAGATGTACAACGTTGTATTTTTAGGATTTTAGGACTTTCTTTATTTTTACACAGAATATTTTGATGTATGTTTGGTTTTGAAATTCGTCCAGTGTACTTTCATAAGCGTTTTATTTCCTCACTGTGGGATTAATAAAGTCTATTCTATCCTAAACCAGGGATTTATTAATAAAAAGGAGAATTATAGTGTGACATTTGAGGTTTTAGCCGATTTTGAATGTTCAAGTTCAAATGCATTGACGGTGTGGTGGTGTAGTGTGTTGCGCTGTCACCCCACAGTAAAAAAAGACCTAATCATGATTTAAGTTTGCATGTTCTCCCCGAGCTAGCGTGGGTTTCATCTGGGTCTCCGATTTCTTCCCACTATGTAAAAAAATGCAGAAGAAGAATCTGAATTTTTAGTTTCTGAGTCTGGAAAATTTCCTGTGGTTGTAAGAGAGTGTACGAATGAGTGTCTCTGTGTGTTCTGCTCTGTGATTGGTTGGTCACTATTTGAGGGCGTGTCCCACCTTCAAACCTAAAGTTGGTGGCCAACCAATCACAGATCCAACAATCACTTCTATATTTAACATTTTTTTCGTAGTCTCTTCTAGTCTGTTTTCAAATGTCAGATGCCGTTTTAATTGTATAATCTGAAATTGGCACGTAATTGTTTTTTAAAGAGAAGAAATGAGCTGTTGCCATCTTTTGATAAGGGAAAGGTCAACGCTTAGTTTCACCTTTCATGCCCTCGCAATTATTTATGGCTCCAGTGTGAGAGACTGAAGCCGCAGAGATTTACGACACATGACCGCTAACATACGAGGGCGCGCATTAAATCATTTAAAGCTTGCGACAAAAGCATTGCAAGAAAATGATCTGAAGAGTAAATATGGCATGTTAATCCCCCCAATAACAATCCACTATGTAAATCATGCTCCTCCTCCTTCACCTCTCCTCTTCCGTTGTCATGCCAACATCCCTAGGGAAGGGGTTGTCATGGTGACGGGGCAGGAGGGGAGATCAGCTGATGTCTAGTTTTCTTCAGGCATGTGCTCAAATGTACCTCCTCGGTGTGTTTTCTTTCTGCTTCCAGTTTCTTCATCTTTATCTCTTGCTGTTAGGATGATTCCGTGTTCTACGCCACATTGTGTGGATGTGTTTGATCCGGGTCATCTGGTTCACGATGCTAGAGAGGTTTCCAATGCAGTCGAGCTTCTGTATTGTGATGCAGATGTTTGATGTCTGAGTATATTTTAAGTCATTTTCAGCCAAGGTTGCTAATTCACAAGAGAATTATACACGTGCTTTCCTCCTGTGCATTTGGGTCAGTGACAATACCAGTCTAGAAAGGCACTTACGGGAAAAGATGCTGAAAATAACATGTTGTTTTGAAAGGCAACGGAGAGATAGTGTATGTTGTAACAAGAACTGTATGTTTACAGTGGGTGATAATTAAAAATACAATGTATGTATCAATCTGTCGTTAATAACTATTGATGTAATGTTATTGCGTAAATATAAAAATAAATAATTTATTATCCATTATTTAATTATTTATTATTCATAATTATTCATTTATTTGTTTTGGTTGTTTAATATGCATATTTTTAAATGCATTTTTGAAAATAAACATGATAAAAATAATATTGCACATAAAAATACAATAACATTATGCAATAATAAAAGCAAATGTTATTATATTAATATGTATTCAAAAATGTTGTCTTGTGACCTATTTTCTATACATTTGTGTAATAGATTATTAAATTAATGTATTGTTAAACATTTAATGGTTTTATTTATTTACAATCTCATGTTTTTAATTTGTCATTTATTACACGATTCACCTGTAAATTGTTATTATTATTATTATTAATATTATTATTAGTAGTATAAAATAATAATTCTATATATAAATCAATGACATTGTTGTTACCTATAGTCGTAGCTAAAGGAATATGTATTGCACAGTACAAAC